>JAQHUG010000210.1:1556618-1609014 GCA_028555095.1 Dicrostonyx torquatus
GAACATGGGGACCATGGGAGAGGGTTGAAGGGGAAGGGAGAGGCGGGGAGGGGAGCAGAGAAAAATGTATAGCTCAATAAAATCAATAAAAAATGGGAAAAGTAAGGAAAAAAGACACAACCTGAGCTGAGTAGGTATGAGCACTTAACTCGGCTAGCAGAAGGACTGAGCTTGAGTGTGCAGCGTCCAAACAAATGAGTATGTGTGGTCATATGCCTATAATCCTAGTGCTAGTGCCCATAGACAGCCAGTCCAGACCAAAGGGCCAGCCTCTAGGACACTGAGAGAGCCGTCTCAAGGCAGTAAGGCAAAGAATAAGAAAAGACATCTTCCTCTTATACACTAACTCCATGCACCATACACAGACAAAAACAAATCAAATGAAGTTAATTTTTAAAAAATACATCACCAGATAAGGATAAAGGCAGACTGAAATGCATGAGCATGTGAGCGAGCGAGCGTACTCAAAGGAATGCTGCTATTTCTAGAAGAGACAGCTTAGTAAACTGAGTCCTGAGTAGGAAGCACGGGATGCCTTTTACAGCTGATATCCCTAATTCTCAGTGAAGGTCTCACTTTCCTTTCCTTTCCTTTTCAGTTTAGTTTACTTTTGTTTTGATTTTTTTATGAGTAGGTCTTACGAAGGCCAGGCTAGCCTTTAATCCATATGTAACTGGGGATGAGCACAACTTCTATCCTGCTACCTCTGTCTCTCCAATGTGTGTGACCATGCCTGCTCCCCACTTTTCTTCTTAAGATCCAGATGACCTAGTTGCCTAGAGAAAGAATGGAAAGTGAAGGATGAAAGGAAGGATAGTGCGTTAGGCCAGAAATGCTACAAAACAGAGAGGAAACGAGGTGGAAGGGAAGGGTCAGGGGAACGACAGGAAGAAGCAGACATGTATATCATTCATCACTCATGGTGCCTTACTAGCTTCTCCTCCTTAGCTGGGGGGTTCTTCAGGAAGCAGCAGAGAGGGGCATAGACGATATTGATGACACCAATGATGACCATGAGCCAAGGGAAGCCGATGGCCTGTACAATGGCACCCCCGGTAGATGGGCCTGTGGAAAAATAAAATTCCAAGTTTTGTTGAGTCCGTCACCTATAAAACACTAAGCTGGGCATAGTGGATAACCACACCAATTGTAGATTCCACCAACTTCAGATCCCTAAGAGAATAAAGGCCCCTGGTTCAACACCCAGGTAAGCTACAACGGAGAGGGCAAAGCAGGTCACTTTGGCCTGGGAGCTCTCATCTGCCCCAACCAACATACCAATAGCAAAGCCCATGCAGAAAGCCACATCAGCAATGGCGTAGACACTCCCATACACAGAGGTGTGGCGTAGGTCCACCAGGTATCCCATGATGGGCATCAAAGAGGAATCCACCATGCCTGTGGCCAGAACAAGCAGGATTGTGTAGTCAGCTTACCCATAGCTACAGCATCTCCCTCCACTCTGCCTCCCTGGCCTGCTGTCCCCACACTCAGCACCAACCCAGGCCCAGGTAGGAACCACACGTCCAGCTCTGTTCATCTGCCTGCTTCTCTCCTCTCCGGCCTTTCTACTAGCCTCTTCTGATGGGAAAATGGTGAGGGAAGGAAGTTTTCAAGGCCTTTTTTGTTTTGTTTTTTCACTTTGAGGAACTACTTACCTATGGCAAAGCCAAGGCCTGCATTGGGGCCAATGAGACCATAAATGTTGTGAGCCAGGGGCACCTAGAAATGAACAGAAGAGTCCTCAGAATGCCATGGGATTGTGAAACAGGGGCCAGGGTTTTCACATGACATGTGTTTGAGACATGTGCCACATGCATTAGCTCTGATTTCTTACACCTTCTTTTGAAGGATAATCTTCTCTCCACCTGGACCACATGCAAACGAGTCTGGGACCATCCAAAGTTATGAAGCCAACAAGCAGCAAGATGAAGTTTGAACCTCAGCCTCCACTCGGTTATATCATAGCCAGGGATCTCCTCTTGCTCATCATCTGCCACTCTACGAAACACACCCTGCTGTCCTCACCATCACTGTAAGGGTCATCTTTCTCATCATTTGGTATCATCAAATTTGCTCGTTATTTATTTTACAGAACCTAGGGCCTTGCTCAGGAGAGGCAAATGCCCCCACCTGCCCCTTCTTTTATTTCTTTTAAGATGAGATCTCAATAACTTGCCCAAGATAGTCTTGAACTTACTCTGTAACCCAGGCAAGCCCTGAACTTCTGATCCAACTACTCCTGGGGTAGTTGGCATTAAAGGCCTGCACCACCAAATTAAGTCCCAACATTTTATTTGAAACCCCAACTTGATAGCCATTGTAGCAAAAAGACAAAAAAAAAAAAAAAAAAAAAAAAAAGCTCAACAGTTAAGAGCTCAGCAATTGGAGAAACTGGTGGCATCATTTGGGTGCCACAAAGACAAGCTATGGCATGCATTTACCCTACCAAAAGCCTGTTCTTCCATTTTAAGTCGTGTCCCTACCCTTTCCTTGGTACCAGGTACCAACCTCATGATTCCCTCACACAGTTCTCAAAGGTTAATAATGCCATTTAGCATTGATATCTCCTTATATTTACAGGGCAGCACCTGAAGAGGTGCTTATCACTATCAATGGCAGGACTGACTTACTGAGGGCCTTTCATGTGCCCCCTCCACGCTGCAGTCTATGTGATTACCTCAAACACCCTGTGACCTACAAGCAGAATCCTGAGCAGGGAGGTGACATGAGTGGCTCAGAGCCACACAAATGGCAAGTAGCAAAGCTGGGATGAAGGCCGGAGCCCATGCCTATCACCAGGGGTTCCAACTCATCCTGGGTACAATGCTCAAAGATCTACAGCTCTGTTCTCATACCCTTGAGCTTCAAGATAAATGAACTGATGGACTGATGGTCTCCACTGAGAATATTAGACAGTAAAGACCTGGGATCTTGAATGTAAATCGCTCAGTTCTAGAGACTGAGCCATTGATGGTATCTGCCCTGGTGGCTAGTGGGAGTTGTCACAAGAAACTGAATAAATGGATTCACAAAACACCATTGACTGGCTGGCTCCAGAAATAGATATGAACATGTTTTAATTCACATTTCCATGTGCACAGCCTCAGACCTCTGGACCCTCCCACCCATAACTCCTTTTCCACCTCCTTTTGATGACTTGCCATTTGCTGACTTCTCCAGCACCATTTTCTTCTGTTCTTGTAGAAATAGTTTTCTAGAAGTTCCTACCAAGTCAGCCTACTGCCCATTTGAAGGAAAATTATTTTAAAAATGTCTAGTATGCTTCCTCTGTCAACTGGGTCTTGTACTTACACAGAGCAAGCTGATACCTACTGCCACCATTCCAACAAGGGAGCACAGCCACCTGGAAGAAAAGAACCATCATTGCACACTGTCTGCAGGGAGATGGCTACTACTTGCCACCTTGGCCAGTCCCCTAATTCCAGCAGTCCCTTAGATTAGGCAAGGGAACTGTATAGAGACTACAGCAGCAGGTTGAAGCCTTTCTGTCCCTGTCCTTCTCTTGACCTCATCTCCTCCCTGTCCTCAAAGCTCTTCTCATAGCACAGTCAGGGGTAGTACCGTGGGGCGCACGCTCGTTTCAGGGGTAGTACCGTGGGGCGCACGCTCGTTTCAGGGGTAGTACCGTGGGGCGCATGCTCGTTTCAGGGGTAGTACCGTGGGGCGCATGCTCGTTTCAGGGGTAGTACCGTGGGGCGCATGCTTGTTTCCCATTGAACTGGTCTGCTGGTCCCAAAGACACTCCGATCTTGGGATATGCTCGTGCACTTGATTACTGGTGTTTGCCAGTTCATGTTACTTCCTTTTTATAGTTTTTATTATTACCATTTGTCTGTGAGAGAGAGGGAGTGTGTGTGTGTGTGTGTGTGTGTGTGTGTGTGTGTTGGGGGGGGGCTTGATGTGAGAGGAGCACACCACAGCACACATACGGAGGTCGGAGGACAGCTTTGTGGAGTCAGTTCTCGTCTTCTACCTTTATGTGGGTCCTGGGTTTGAACTCAGGTCACTAGAGTTTCAAGGCCAGTGCCTTTACCCACTGATCCATCTCTACAGCCCAGTTCAGAATCTCCCTACTCGTATTATATGTGGTCTTACATATCCATCTCAAAAACCACATGGAAATATGCATACCTCTTCATACCTATAACAGTGCTTTCAAATGTATTTATCAAATCTTTGAGCTGACAGATTCGGGGGGAGGGGCTTAGTCCTGCCTCAACTTGGTATCCCAGACTTTGGTGACTGCCCAAGAGAGGCCTTATCCCCTCTGAGGAGTGGATGGTGGGGAGGCAGGAGAAGAGGAGGGAGGGGGAACTGGAGTTGGAATGTAAAATGAAAAAAAAAATGTAATTAAATAAAAAATCTTTGTGCTGAGCTACAAATTAAAACCAACATTATTTCATCATTGTAGTAGGGGAAGAGAATCTAGACTCATACTTTTTGCCCCCCTTACCCTCCCCCTGTGGGCTTTTGTTGTTCCTGTCTAGAATTCCCTAGAGCTCCATGGAACAGAGTTTGGCAACTGTTACCCCAAAATACATACTGCCTTTTTGTTTCTTCTTGCAGCTGTTGGCTATTGGTGTAGCATTACCTCATTGGCTAGAAAGGAAGGGCTATTTCTATGTAGCCACTGCCTCTTCCAAAGCAGTCAGCTCAGGATAATCCATTATCTACACTTCCCCCATCACCTGCCCATCAACCTCCCTCACAGCAGTTTTTATCATTGTGTCCTAGACTGTCTCAAAGAAGCTGTCCCAGGTACAAGGAGAAGCTCAAAGGACAACGTTAGGTGATAGCTCAATCATTCTTCCAGTTTCCCAGGCTACATACCGACCCATCTTGTTGGCCAACACACCGAAAAGGTTCGTGCCAATGAGGTAGGCCATACTGGCAGGCAGGAAGGCCAAACCTGTGGAGAACACAGAAGCTCGCCTTAGGATGTGCTCTTCTTAATCTAATGCACCTACTTTCCTACAGCTCAGCAAAGGACCCCTGACACCTCCAGGTCCCCAAACCACTTTGTTGTAGGCTTTGGAGATCTTTGTAGCTCAAAAGTAGGGGTCTCAGGACCCCACAGCCCTGCTTTCTTCAGGAACAAGACTGTTTTAAGCCTCAATACATTTAATATGCACTCCCAGACTCTGGCAAGTGACTCAGTAAGCCACTGGCATGCGTAAGAGTCACTTGGTTATCCGCACAAGAGTAGGAGCTTCTTGGGAAGTCAAGTCCCTCACTCGCATGTGACCTGTCCTCTTGTTGCTTTGCCTGTGGTCTTTGCCTTTCTGAGCCTTGGCTCCCACATCTGTGTAGAGCAAAGCTGTTACTCTATCCTGCCAGGTAACAGTGGGAGCTAGCTGGAAAGTGTTTCATTACCTGCTGCCCTGGTCACATGTCTTTATGACAGAGTGAGATGATCTGGAACATGGATTTTGGAGCATACATACATATTTGGGGTTCAGTATGTGGCTTGGCCACTTGTGAACTATGTGACTTGGACATTTTACTTGTTATTTCTGAGTTCTTCCCATATCCCAATCTTTTTCCTTCTTTCTTGTGTTCTTCCTGATGGGCTTTTACCATTTGTCAGGTATTCTTAAGGCCAATAATTGAGCAGTAAATATTGAAGGACTAGAGAGACGGCTCAGTAGTTAAGAGCACTGACTATTCTTATGGAAGACTCCGGTTTGATTCCCACATGGTGGCTCACAACTGTCTGTAACTCCAGTTTCTTGGGTACTAGAAGCGTATATGGTTTATAAAACATATAGGCAAAATACTCATATACATAGAATATAAAATAAAATATTTTTAAAAGATAAACACAGAAACAAGTACAGTGCAAGTCTATAATCCCAGTATGGCGTAGTCCTTAGGAAACACAACAAAATGTACTGCATTCTCAATGAAAACATTGAACAAGAGGAGCAAAGCATTATTTTAATAGAAAATTATAAAATGAAATAAAAAATACAAATATTCGCATTTTCTTCAAAATCAAAATATATGCTCAAATGGTTTAATGTGCCTACCAGCTACGACAGTATCCATTAACCGGTTGGGTGAGAAGGCCAAGCCGAGTTCTAGGCACCGAGACTGAGGCCCAGGATTAAGCAGTTAGCAGAGAAGCATCTTTCTACCTTTTTGCCTTGCAGAACTACTTGGGATTACATGGCCATTTTCTTGAGACCATCAATGACTTATCTACTAGGCTGAGTGGAGAGGTTGGTAAATTCAATGTCTACATAGCAAGACACTGTCTTAAAACAAACACGTACAAGCAAATGAACACAAAGGATGATCATAACTTGAAAGGAGCTCACGTTCAAGGAGAGATTGATAGTTAATGCTAAAGTCAATTGTTTGATTATGTTAAATAATAATGCTAAAGTAAATGCTAAAAAAATTAAGTGAAGAAAATGATCTTGAAAAAAATGTGAAAGAAATTTCATGTAGCCTGTCAGAATGACTGGAGGAAAGGCAACCATGCATTTGGGAAGCCGAGGAAGGCTGAGGCGGGCGTGCTTAAGCTGAGAACTTGTTTACCAAGAAAGAAAAGAGAGAAATGAGCAGCATCTAACACCAGCTCAGAGTCTTAGAGAAGAGACCACCGAGTGTACTGCAGGAGCAGGAGGCTGCCTGGGTGCCTAGGGCCCATGATCAGAGAGCCCAGGAGGAACTTCAGAGACAATTACACAGCCCAACTTAGGTTCTTGGAAGTCTCTTTAGATGAATGGTTTCACGGGACAAGAGTGAAACCAGAGACTGTCGCAAGCCCATGGAAAATATCAGAGTATTGGAAGCATTTTTAGAGCGGAGCTGTAGAACTTTTTCTTGCACCTGTGGGAACACAGTGAGGGTGTGGAGAGAGGAATAATAAGAACTAACTTGTTTGTTTGTTTGTTTGTTTCAGTCAACTGTGTGATGGCGACGGGGAAGATCAGTGGGGAGGAAAAGTCAGGGGGGCATGAAGGGCTTGAAACAAGCCAGACAGGTAGATAGATATACAAGGGCAGGGCTCCAAGAAGATGTCATGAGCACACAAGCTCAGGACTCGCTGGAAGTGGGGACTGAAAAGATAGCTCATCGACTGGGAGCACTTACTGGTCTTGTAAAAGATCTGACTTCTGTCCCTAACAACCAGGTTGGGTGACTGCCAACTGCCGTGCTCCAGAGAGATCTGGCCCCTCTGGCCTCTGTGAGTACCTGCACTCACATGCCAACTGCCCTGCTCCGGAGAGATCTGGCCCCTCTGGCCTCTGTGAGTACCTGCACTCGCATGCACATGCCCACTGCCACACACAAATATTTATAGTTACAGAGATTGTTTTAAGAGCACATACTCTTTTTGTTTTAATATTGGAAATGGGTAGGATTGCCTGCAAAATAAATAACCTAATCTGCACACCACAATCTAAATAAATTCCTTTATTTCTATATAACCCTGCCTGTACTGAAACTCACTCTGTGGACAAAGCTGGATCTGAACTCACAGAGATCTGCCTGCCTCCTGAATGGCAAGGTTAAAGGCGTGTGCCACCACACCCAGTTTAAAATTGTTTAGGTATGTGTATCGTGTGCATCAGTAGCTGAGGATGATGAGGGAGAAGACATAGCATGTACAGAAGTGTATCTGGAGAAACACAAAAAGCAGAAGAGTTGTTTTGGAAGGAGACAGGAAGTGCACAACCAGCAGCATGCAGGAAGACCGTTAGCAGAGAACATACTTTAGATTTGGGCTTGTTACTATCAGGCGAGAGCTGGGCATGGTTGCAGATGCTTTCAATCCCAGATACTCAGGAAGTTGAGGCAGGGAGACTGCAAGTTCAGAGCCACCCTGGGAAAGTTAATGTGGCCAGTCTCAAAATAAAATTTAAAAGGCTGGAAATTAACTCAGTGGCAGAGTGTTTATCTAGCATATTGAAATCCTAGGTCTCTATGACTGCAAAAATAAAGAAAATAGGGATGGATTTCAGGGCCAGAGCACTTGCCTAGTGTTCATGGGGCCCTGAGTTCAATTCTGGGCAATTTGAAAATGAAAATAAGATAAGGATACCTTGGCCTATGTTATACTGCTGCTCTATATGCTGTTTCTGACAGTCAGGACTGGAAGGTCTAACCAGGGCTAGGTTCTTTTTGCCAGAAGACAGTCTTGGAATCAAAAAAAAAAAAAAAAAACTTTGAAAGGAACCGAGGGGTGGTGTCACACACCTTTAATCCCAGCACTCGGGAGGCAGAGGCAGGTGGATCTCTGTTGAGTTCGAGGCCAGCCTGGTCTACAAGAACTAGTTCCAGGACAGGCTCCAAAGCTATGAGAAACCCTTTCTCAAAAAAACAAAAAACAAAACAAAAAACTTTGAAAGGAAGTGACGTCAGTGCAGGACTCTAGAAGCCAAACTGACGGGAGCAGCAGTGCCCTGAGGCCAGAGGATGGTTAGTCTAAGTGAGGTGAAAGTGCACAAAGAATGTGGAAGTTGCAAACGAGTTTGTCTGGAACTGAGATTCCAGATGTAACAGCAGGGCTGTTAGCAGCAAGGGCGAATGTAGGATTGTGTGGTTAAATCAAGGAGGAAAGGGTCACCGCGTGAGAGCCTTCCGTGTTCACAGCCTCATCCACCAGGACAGAGATGCCACTGTTTCAGGACAGGAAGAGCACTGGAAAGAGCGAGTGTGACAGTTTTTGTGGGAGAACGAGTAACAAAGAGGTCAGTGGATGGCAGCAAAAACTGCGTGGTCTTCAAAGGACTTGTTAGTCTTTGAAGGAGAACAGGAGAGAAACTGTCTGGAAGCCACAAAAGAGAGCAAAGCCTGGAGGAGCAGACTGTCGTCATGGGCTCTCAGAGATCCCATGATGCTCTCGGGGAAGTCTCCAGCTTTTCAGTAAGGGCAAGAGGGGCAGAGAAGAAGAAGGTGTGCTGATACTTGGACAAGGTTAGGCAGTCCCACAAAGTCCAGGATTTGGATGGGCCATGGCATGGTGGGTCAGCGCAAACGAATCTTTTAAATAAAGACTTATAAATGGTTTGTGTGTGACACCCCCCCCATGTAGATTCATGTGGAAACTTGGTCCCCAGAAGGTTTCTGTGGGCGGAGAAGAGACCTTTAAGAACGAGGCCTATGGTGCGGTTGTAGCTCAGGTGGCAAGGTGCCTGCCTGACATGCGCAAGAGGCCCTGGGTTCTATCCTTAGCACCGTATAATCTCGACCTGGTCACACACACCTGTAAGCCCACATTCTGGAGGTAGAGGCAGAAGGATCAGAAGTTCATTCTCAACCTCAGTCCATTTGAAGCCACGACATGAGACCCTGCTGGAGGTGGGAGCAGGTCCTTTGATCAGAGGGATCTTCCTGAGGACAAACTAATGGGTCCCGTGGACCCCTAGAACTCTCTGAAACTGAGATGAAGGATGGGACTGAACCCTGAAATGGACATGCTGCTATCGCCCGACAATGTTCTTGTTAAAACCAGCATTGTGCTGTTTGGACCATTCACCTAAAAATTTCCTAAATATTTGAAGTCAGCCCACCTCGGATATTTTGGTGTAAAATAAAATCAGTTAACACAGGAATAGGATGGTTGTCATTCCCCAAGAAAATACTACAGAGGCTTTCATCCCTCACCAAAAAAATCTTTCTATAGCAGATGGAGGCTATTACAAAGAACCGCAACTGATCAAAATACAGAGAATAAGTGACTTTTAAGTCCATCCCCAAATGGACAGAGTAAGAGAACCCTAAACCCTAAGCTCAGGGAACGTTATGGAAGATTGCAAGAACCCGAGGACAAGGAGACTGTTGCCAAATACTGCGTTCTGGATGTGACGGCAAGCTGCTTCATAAAAACTCAATAGCATGGCTGTCTGCACAGGGCCACACCAGTCAGTATTTCAGTGCACATGGGGGAAGGACTCACAATGCTCCACCCCTGGTTGAAGATCTACAGGCATGAGAAAGAAGGCGAATCAGTTTTCCGTAGGGTGAGCCCCTCTGAAAAGATTCTGAGTCCGAGCAGTCAGTCCTATACCCATGAGCATATAGACAACGGTATTGGATTCACAAAACCCAACATATTCATATACACACATGTACACATGCATACACATACACACACTAGAAAAATAATCACTAAAGACAAGGACATCATTCTAAAGGAAGGATAGGGCAACATGGGAAGGATTGGAAAGGCTGGGAGTGGTTATGATAAAACTATATTGCAGTTACAAAATTATTTTAAAAAATTAAAAATATTTATAGAAAACAAAAATAATAAAACAAAAAGTAAGAACACACTACATATTTTTCATTGGCTTGATACGGAAGCAGTTCCCTAAAGTGCTCGTCTTAATTATTATCGTGACCTGGGATTGCCAGGGTTAACTCAGTCCATGGCCAAGTGTTCCCCCTAACCAAGCCCACCAGAGGGACTCATGGCCAACTCTGGCCTGAGGATCTGTTTGGAACCAGCGGTGTGAGTCTCCTTGGGTCTCACTAGTCCCTCCCTTACCACTTTGGGCCTCAAGGAAACAATATAACCCAAGAGAAAGCATCGTGACCCTGATCCCACAGCCCAATGTAAACAGTTGGCAGGGCCTGGCAGCAGCTGTTTGCTTTTAATATTGTCCTCTGTGTAGCAGGAGTGGAGCATGCCTTCCCGTGTTTGCCTATTTTATCTGCGCAGGCTGGCAATCTGCTTCAGACTGTACCTGTTCATTTGTGTTTAACTGCTTTTGAAAGTTTAGAAATAATAACTACTGAATGGTTTAGCTGATACAAAGAGGAAGCTCACTGCCTAGCTCCCTGTCTCCTTGACATCCTTGTAAATTGTGTGAAATTCCCTACATGAGGCTTTCCTCAAACATGAACTTGTCCCATAGCACCTGACTCTAGGGGATATTTCAGCAGTGCTTTGTGTTCTGGGCTAATCAACACCCCCATGCCGTTCACAGCCTGTCTTCAAGGGTGGATCACACATAGCCAAGACAAGATGAACTATTAGCTTAGGAAATCTATAACCCACACACTACACTAACCTCCCTCAAATAAGTACAAAGACCAAGACCATGAAAGATAGTTTTATTTTTACAAATGAAAATGTAGACAGATGTGGGAGGTGTCTGGTTTTTGGGACCCTTTCCTCCTACTGAGTCACCTCACCCAGCCTTGATATGAGGGCCTGTCTTATTGTACCTTGTTGTACCATGCCCACTGGATATCCCTGAGAGGCCTGCTCTTTTCTAAGGGAAATGGAGGAGTGGATCTGCTGTAAAGACAAAACAGGGTGGGGTGGGGTAGGAGGAGCAGGAGTAGGGGAAACTGCAGCTGGAATGTATTGAAAATAAAAAATAAGTTTTAGAAAGAAAAAATGACAACTTGAAATTTGCAGGCAAATGGATGGATCTGGAAAACATTATATTGAGTGAGGTAACCCAGACACTGGAAGACAAATATCACATGTACTCACTCATAAGTGGCTTTTAGACATAAAGCAAAGAAAATCCAGCCTACAATTCACAATCCCAGAGACTCTAGACAACAATGAGGACCCTAGGAGAGACAAACATGGATCTAATCTACATGGGAAGTAGGAAAAGACAAGATCTCCTGAGTAAATTGGGAGCATGGGGACCATGGAAGAGGGTTGAAGGGGAGGGGAAAGGAAGGGTGGCAAGCAGAAAAAAAGATGTATAGCTCAAAATAGAAAAAAAAAACAAAAAAAGAAAAGAAAAAATGAATTTTAGAAAAGGAGTGGGGTGCAGTGGACCTGCTCTTGCCACCTTGCTTCGAGGCCCCGTCATCCAGAGTATGTAGAGTTTATAGCGCAGACAGCACTGGGGAAAGTAGCATAAGATGCTGCACACGGTAACCAAGAGACTTGTGAAGGCGGCCTCTAACTGGACTGCTCGGGGAGGGCTGCTCCAGGGTGTCATACTCACTAGTACTGGGAGCCAGAGTGACCAGAACCTCCTCAGAAGAGATGCTATCTACACCGAGCACTGACTAACTCAGTTAATTGTCTTGGTCAGAGGCAGTTACAGCCCAAGAAATTCAATTTGAAGGTAAGTGTACAGCTGGAGGCCTGCTTAGACCTGGCCCCTTAAAATTAGATTCTGTACTTTTATGGTACATTGTGCTATATCCGGTTCTTATCAGCTTCCCCTCTGGCACCACTAACCTCTCCTGCCTGTAGTGACTGAGCCATTTGCACGTAGCCTCTCCTGCCCCCTTGTCCTCCAATCCTCACTCAAGGCCTCCGTGGAGCAGAAGAGGCTGGGAGCCTCTGCTCTGGCCCTGGATGGAGGCTGAACACCCTTTCTAGAGTGTAGAACACAACGGAAGGAAGTGTAGTAGGAGCGTGCTTGGTTGCGGTCCTGCAGTGCACAGGTATAGCGCACACCCTAGGCCGCTCGTTCCTACAGTCGCTCTGTGAAGCAGATAGCATGGCCAAGCTCATTTCAGATGGTACTCAAGTGCTGCTCATTGTGAGACCAAATCACTTCAAAACAACATGGTCCAAAGGCGTGGAAAAAACGTTTATAGGCACCGAGGATTAGGGTTTATAACTCAGGTCTAAATAAGATAGCAGGACTCGGGGGACTGGAGGGACTCAGGGCACTGGGGCTGTTGCTCAGTGGTAGAATACTTGCCCAGTTTGCATGAGGGCCCTGGGATTTATCCTCAGAAGTACAAATAAATATAAAAACAAAGAGAAGACAGCATGTGCACAGTTGCCTGGAAATGGTGCTGATGGCCTCAGGCCCATCTGCCTTGCTGGTTGGAACAACACAAAATTTTACCTTATAATTTTATATAAACAAAAGATTCTTTAAAAGTGATGTTAGAAGGTGTGGTAGTTAATTTTATCAATTACTGGATGAGAGTTGCTAGGAGACGCATCTCTGGGAAGTCTGGGAGAGGTGTGAAGAGAGCAAGACCCACACTGAGTGTGGGAAGCACCACCTGTAGGCTGTGCCTTAGACAACGACTTTAAAAAGGGTGCAAGGTTAGTGCAGACAGCCCCTGCTCTCTGCGTCTTGGTCCCTTCAGAGCTGAGGCTCTGCAGCAGTATTTAACTCTGCAGGCCTTCCCCACCAAGATCGACTATATCCTCCCAACACGAGCTCAGAGGTCCTTCCTCTGTGATGCTATTTGTCAGTATTTGTCAGAGCAGTGAGGAAAGTGACACAGAAAGAGTAAGTGGTTCACACGTTTGCAGTACCAGTCAATGCTCTGGGAACAAAACCAGGCCTTTGGCTGGAAACACCGAATAGTTACAGAATACTAGGCCTGTGACTTTCTCTCCACACAACCATTCAGACTCAGTGCATGGGTGAGGACGTGGGCTGAGTCTATCTATGAAGGGAGTGTACTGTCCCTATGAGAGACTGATGACATGGATTTGATGGCTACTGAACACCTTCAGAAAGGCCCAGCACACCTGCACGGTGCCTCAGCCTTTGATGGGGACCCAGGCCACTTACCTAGCTGCCACTCAGGGGAACACATGGTCTGCAGCATCCAGATGGGCAGTGTGGGTTCGAGCATTGCGACTCCCATGTTGGCCAGGCAGATGGAACCTGAGAGACAGTTCTGTGAGTTAGGCTGCCTAAAGCCTGCCTCTTCCCACAGAGAGGGAAGCCTTGGTCAGCTTACCTGCTGCGACCAGGATGTAAGGATCTTTGAGAAGTGTCAGAAGTGGAGTCCCCATGACACTCTAGGAAAACAAAGAATAGGCACCTTCTATTTCTTCAGACTTTACAGGCCTTCTGTTGTCACAAGATCTAAGCTAGGACCTTAGACATCATTGGCTCCTTTACTGTAGAGACCAAGAACCTCAGGTCTAGGGAAAGCTATCACAGCTGGGGACAGAGTCAATCTTGTGTACAAGCCCTGAGGCAATCAGAGCAGCATACCATGCATTGGGTATAATTCCTACCTCCAGTGAATGGCAGCAAGGCCAGGATGGTCAGACTTGTCCAGGGCCTTTCCACTATCTCTCTGAAAACGTTTGTCCCACAGGCACCATTTGACAGTGCACTTAACCTCAAAGGGAGAAGGGAAGGGCTGCAGAAGAAAGCTCCTCATGCTGTCCAGGTTCTTCCTGTGATCCATTCTGAGCACAATGTGCAGTTGGTGAGCTTAGACACCCATGTTAGCGTGCTGGTCCATATGTAAATCTTGATTGTCCCTCTCTCAAGGTATTACCTTTACACGTGGACACCCCACCTTCCTTTTGGTGCCTTTACCCAAATTACCACTCTTCTCATCTCCAGAGTTCTCCATCTTACCTGTTCTTCAAGATCAAGTTCAAATTTCACCTTTGCCACAGTGTTCCCTGACACAGTTGTTGGAACCAAAGAGTCCTAGTTTCTGGTGTGCAGTCTACTCTGTCACATGTGAGATTTAATAGTCTGGATACAATGACCTCATATGGTGCACACACAACAATGGATAAATTTAGAGGTGCCAAAACAAAAATCATAATATTCTTACCCCATATGTAAATCAAAGTAAAGAAATGGATATAAATAGCAAAGATATACACAAGAAGTAAGCATGCATCACAGTTAAAGACAGGTAACATTACTGCCAGAGCTGGGGTGTATATAGCTTAGTGGTGGAGCGCTTGCCTGGGCTGTGCAAGGTCCTGTGTTCAGTCCCTACTACAGACTGTCAGAGGTGAGGAGACAGAGGGAAAAGTCAGGCAAAGTAAAAAACACTACTTCCAACATTATAAAATGCATGTTTATGAGGTTATTAGCTGAAGTATTATTTGTGATGGCAACATACAGAAAACCACCTAAATGCACACACAGGAGACAGAATGAAGCATTTTCTTCCCTAATGTGAGACAGACAACTGCAAAATAGAGAGGGGGTGTTTTTTTCGGTATACATTATTAAGTGAGGGGGGAAAGCAGACTATAAAGGAACATATAGAGTATGTCACCTTTTGGAAAAGAAAAGGCGGTAATCACAAGAAAACATACATAAATTATTTGAGAGAAAAACACACAAACAGAAAGGAATTAAAATGCTCACTTTGGAGAGATAGAGGTGAAGGAAGGGAAGAGGAAAATAGCAATAGAAAGATTAATACCCTTTGAGTATATCTTTCTAGCTAGCTTTGGCTCCTAGGTGGTAATGGTCTATATGCCCCAAAGATACTATACTAAAGTTATGAAGTGATTACGCCCTTACCAATTCATACAACAAAGTATTGTGCTACATTCAAGGCAAACTGCTTTCTAGTGTTCCCACCGACACTCAGGCCACAGGACCATCCTCAGCAGTATGTTCTTCTTATTGGACTTTGTAGAGGATCTCACCCCCTTGATCTTTGTATGTAGAAACTTCTCCAGCTCAGACACATCCTTGCCCTCCCAATAATGTCCACTCCTTCTCTGCTTCTGTTGTTATAATCCCTTCTTTGACTTCAGACAATTCACCAATATTAGGGGAGCTGGCCCAGGTGGACGCATGGCCTTCTCCACTGATACCACTGCTCCTGTCTCCCCAGCACTGTCTTGATCAGTGCTCACACACTGGGCAACTTCTTGATCAGTGCTGTATCCACAGCCCTTATAATACAGTTTGATCTGGATTTCTCAAGCCAGCTTTGTCTTGAAGTCAGAAAAACACAAACTCTGGTATTTCTTACCTATAAATGAATGATGTTCGTCTCTGTTTGTCTAGAGGTCTCTGTCACCTTCTTCATTCCACAGAAAATATTTGATTTTTTTCTACAGCCCCACTTTCATCTTTGTCCACTACCAAGCCAGAGTTCTTTGCTATCTCCTAAGTGTAGACCTGCCTAGAATCCAAATCTGAGGTTCACTTTTCCTGACTTCCTCTTTCTCCTGTGCTTAGCCTTGCTATTTATCCCAGAGCAATGGAGTTTCCTGTCCACTTACCTCAGAGAACACCTTGGAAGGCCATAGGATGCAAAGTTGGAGAGCTGAGAAAAAGGGGAGACAGAGGAAGAGTTCTGCTTACTCATTGATTATCTGAGGCTTTACTAATGGCCACATAGCTACCACCTTGACTCCCTCAGCTTCTCCCTCTTCTCCTAGAATGGGACAGTCCTTGACCCATCTAAACATGTCAAGATAGACACCATGGTAGGATGCATTTCCAACCTAAGCTGAGTTATCACCTGTCTGGAGGCACCGGCATTGACTTACCTCCATCCAGAAGTGCCAGGAAGGCCAAGATGAGAAACGGCGAGGACTTGCCCACAAATTCATACATCACACTTCCAAAAGGGGCTCCCACTGAAAGAGAAGACAGCACAGACACCTGCAGTGCAACTCCTCCACAGCATCCTCTCGGCCCTTACTGAAGACCTTGAAGGTCTGAACTCCACTGAGGCTGGAGGTTCAGAGGTGAAGGTTCAGTCTGTCCTCAAGGCATTCCTTTCTAGTAAATGAAATTTAGCAGAGCAGGGATGGGGAAGCACCAGGACAAGCAATTGAAATGTGGTGAAATGCTCAGCAGTAAATGGTCTGTGCATAAAATACTGTGTAAGTCCTAACGGAATGAATCAGAAAGGCCAGGTGGTCATAAACACTCTGACGATCCACTGCATCTGGGGTGATGTGCAGGGTTAACAATGAAGTCTGAATGGGGGCACAAGTGGCGGTGAGGGCTGATGCTACTGTAACACGAGTATTTTGAGGGAAGATGTGAAGATGAAGATGGCTGGGGTAACGTCAATCAAGGGCTCCAGATATCCAGGTGAGGTATCTAGTGATGTAACCAATAATAGCCTTGTTGGTTATTGAGAAACAAATTTCATTTTAGCTGAGAACAAAACACCACCAAAAGATTCTTCTGGTAGTATGTACCTTGAAGGCAGGAGGGGTTGTGAAAGAGAACCTGTAGGAGGTTGGTAACAAGAAAGAGGGAGAGGCTAAGCGTGAAGGGATCTAGCATGTTCATTCTTCTGAAGGTGTGATAAAGGAGTCTAATATGACCCACATCCAAGACTGGGTATCCATACAACTATTAACAAAGAACAGGGATTTCTTCCCTCTCTTCTCTAGCATGGTGGCTGGTAGGGCATAAGCCAGGGAATACGAGAGTTGGGTCTTTCCCTTGGCAAGCTTGCAAAGTCCCTGAGGGCAGAACATTGTCTGAAGCCTTTGACCTCTATGACATCTGTGTCAGCATAGTGTTTGGCATGGAGAAAGTGCTCAGCGAAAGGAAACAGCTTGTGGAATTAGTCAATATGAAGTCTAAACATCAAGAAAAACATAAATATATCATTTGGAGCTGGGACTTTTGAGTACAGAAAATCTGAGTCCTTGTCCCTAACCCTGGCAGTACTTTGGATAGCTCCTTAATCTTTCTAATTCTCATCTCTAGCCTGGGGACAGCCATTCAGCCTTCACTAATTGGTGGTAAGGATTAAAGGACATTACTTCTATGAAATCAGCAGAGACTCTGGCAAAAGGAGAGAAGCAGGAGCCAGTGATGTGGAGACATTCACTCGCTTGGACTTCCCTGGGCCCTCCTGCACTTCACAGCTTCTTTAAGAGAGAAATGTCACCTCTCCCAAGTGAACTATCTGAAGGAGTCAACAGGAAGGCAAGGAAAATACTTACTTGTCTTCCACATCAGGGAAGTACCTGCCTCCTGGAGCCATCTTTGTGGAGTTTGCAACACCTCCATCTCCTGAATTCAGGCCTCCATTTAGGCACTACTTACCCAGAAGCCCCAAAGCCAGGCCCCCCAAAGCAATTCCCATGGCTCTCCCTCGTTCATAGTTGTCAGTGTAGACACTGGCCAGCATCCCAAGCCCTGCATAGAAAATGACAGCAGATGTTGGCATATGGGAGGTTGCTGATTGCTTCTTAGAGCCCTTGGTCCCTGCCCTACAATATCTTGAGTGACTATCTTTGCTGGATATTTCATTTAAGGGGTTTTATAAAACTTAGCTCACAGAATACTGGAAATACTTCCTCCCAGTTGCCACTCCCTCCTCCCCTACACACAACTTATTATTATTTTGGTGCTAATATTGTTAAAAATGAAAAGCCTTAGAGAAAGGGCAATATAATAATACTACTGTCTAATTAGTTCACATTTAATAAGGGTTTGTCATTTCCTAATATCTCCTTATATGAGGAGGTTACAGACCAGGCCAGGAAAAGAAGATATATGACTGGACTATTGTATTCAGCACGGTGGTCATGGAGGAACATGAAAACACTAGGTACCTGGGAGAGGGAACCGCCTGGCAACATCTAGCAACTGTGCCACCAGGCCATTGAGTTGTGTGAGGGGCAGAACACAGCAGCCTCATGGGATACTGTGATATCCTTGCTTAGCAATACTTTAAAAACTATGATGACATCACTGAAATAACAAGTATTTTATTAAATAAAAGCAACGCAAAAGAAAGGCCATGAAGTAGAGTAGATAAAAGTCTGACCTATGGAACCCATGGACCCCTCCCACAAGTTCACAATCACTTTATTTCTGAATGACAATTGCTACCTCCCTGGATAGCATTTTCCTTAGTTTCCTCATATAAATTTTAAATAGTACCTAAAGTAGTTAGGTAGTGGTAAGAGAGGTGTGTGTGTGTGTGTGTGTGTGTGTGTGTGTGTGTGTGTGTGTGTGTGTATGCGTTTTGCAGCATTACCTGCAACAGATGAAAATGAAGATCCGATGCCTTGAAGGGTTCGGGCCACAAATAGCAGGGCATAGGTGCCAGAGAAAGCAAACACTGGGAAAGATAAGAGTCAGAATGATCCAGGTTGCCGTGAGGAGAAACGTTTTCCTTAGTGGTGTGGCCACTAGTAGGGTGCTTGTGCTCCTGTAAAGAACCCCTCACCCTGGGGCTGGAGAGATGGCTCAGAGGTTAAGAGCACTGACTGCTCTTCTGGAGGTCCTGAATTCAATTCCCAGCACCCACATGGTGGCTCACAGCCATCTGTAATGAGGTCTGGTGCCCTCTTCTGGCCTGCAGGCATACATACAGACAGAATATTGTATACATAATAAATAAATATAAAAAAAAAGAACCCCTCACCAATGTTTCTATAAGTAACCCTAATTAAACTTGTTGGGTCACCAGAAAAGACATGAAAGTAGAAAGGGGCTCACCGGGACTACGAAGATTATCGGTGAGAGTGAGGGGGGATGAAAGAGGGCAACTGGGAAGGAGGATAATAAAAGGTACCTACTAAAATGCAAGAAATGATCATAACAAAACCCATTAGTAGATATCAGGTTAATTAAGTTGTCACAGTCAGATTCAGCAATCAATTTGACATAGGCCAGAGTCATCTGGGAAGAAGTAACCTCAGTTGAGGCATTACCTAGATCAGATTGGCCCGTGGCCATCTCTGTGAGGCATTTTCTTAATTGTTAATAGATAGGAGGGCCCAGCCCAACATGGGCAGTGCCATTCCTAGGCAGGTGGTCCTGGATTGCACAAGACAGGTAGCTAAGCTCGCCATTAGGAAGAAGCTTGTGAGCTTCTTTCTTTCATAGTCTCTGCATCTGCTTCTGCCTCTGGGTTCCGGCCTTGGCTTTCCCCAACCAGGAACTGTACTCTGTAAGCCAAATAAACCCTTTTTTCCACCAAGTTTCTTTTGGTAAGAGCATTTTATCACAACAATAAAAACCAAAATAGGACATTAATAAAACAACATTTTTTTTTTTTTTTGGTTTTTTGAGACAGTTTCTCTGTGGCTTTGGAGCCTGTCCTGGAACTAGCTCTTGTAGACCAGGTTGGTCTCGAACTCACAGAGATCCACCTGCCTCTGCCTCCCGAGTGCTGGGATTAAAGACGTGCGCCACCACCGCCCGGCTAAAACAACATTTTTTAAAAAGAATAATTTTTAGGTCAAAGAGATGACTCAGTGAGTAAATTTACTTGCTGCCCAGACTGCAATGTGAGTTTGATCCTGAAGCCCACATGGTAGGAGAGAACCAACTCTCATAATTGTCCTTTGACTTTAATGCACTCGGTGGCATACATATGCATATGTAATAAATAACACAATACATAAACATCAAAACATTCTTTGAAAAAAGGAAGAATTAGCTAGCTGATTCGAGTTCCATAGAGAGATAAGTCACTGTTACATAGATTTTTAAGCCTGCATAACGAGCTGAGACCCATTGTTTCATACAATTAACATATTTAAATACAAAAGGAAAGAGAAAGCATAATGATGTTTGCCTTCTGTTCTTGAAGTTAATTGCTTAACTGAAGTCACTCCAGCCTTTAATTAGGAGGGATTTAGAATTGATAACAAAGCTGAGAGTCACAGGGCATAAAACACGTCAATACCCGGTGGAAGGAAGGCGAGGTCTCTATACTTCTTGCTCAGAGTCTGATATTCTACCCACTGAAACTGAGAACTGGTAGCTATCCCTACTCCTGGTTCTGGTATTACATCACACTGACCCTTGCCATTGCTGGGTCATCCTGGGCCATCTGTTGTGTGCACCTCAAGGGCCATAGACATTGGGTAGAAGACATTCTATCTGACCTTTCCCCTTGGTGGAAGATGCTTCCACCAGTCAAACTGGGGTGTACTACATGATACCAAATGTGCTGCTCTGCTGGCCTGGGAGCCCATGTGAAAGAGAAGGAGCACATCAGTTTATGCCCTTGAAGACGGACCATCTAGTAGAGACAGCAACACAAATGAAACTACGAGGCAAACTGGAGAGTGCTGTCTCAAACTAAATTACAGGTTGTAGAGAATGTTGGTAGTCCCAGACATCGCTCATCCTTGACTCCCAAATAATATCTCCAAAGAAAAAAAGAATCCTTCCCAAGGTGTCTGAACCACACAAACTTTAATCTTCCTGACCACTTATTATAGGTGTCTTGTGTTTTATGAACTTCAGCTACAGCCCAGCATGACCACACCCAACTGTTTCCCAAAAGCACACACTCTCAGTTCCTCCATGTTTAGCCTCCAATGCCCATCCTCAGACTTTCTAGTATCTAGTATGCTCAAACCCCACTATTTGTATCTTTAAAGAATGGGGTGACCAATTTGTCTTTTGTTTCTTTTTTAGTTTCAGAACTGAAAGTCACATTGTGGAAAATCAGGACAGCTGGTCATACTATTGAGAAAAAGCAATCATTTTCATTTTTCTTTTTTATTTGTTTGGCTGACTTTGTTTTGTTTTTAAGATAGGGTTTCTCTTTGTAACAGCTCTGGGTGTCCTGAAACTCAATTTGTAGACCAGACTGGCCTTAAATGCACAGAGATCCACCTACCTCTGCCTCCCAAGTGCTGGGATTAAAGGTGTGCACCACCTGGCTTCTTCCCATTATTTGAGAGTAATGATAAGCACCAGCAACTTCTTAGTAATTTTTTTTTTTTTTGACACAGGATCTCATGTATCCTGGGCTGGCCTTGAAGTCATTATAGCCAAGGATGACTCTGACCTTCTAAGCCTTCTCCTTCTAGCTCCCAAGTGCTAGGATTACAGGCGTGTGCCAGCATGCCCAGTTCTTACTTATTTTATTCAAATCCCAAGTAAGTCTTTCAGAGGCTACACTAACAGCAAATATATTTTCTTTTGTATAGAATTAGACTAACTCAGTAGATCAACACTAGTGACCTTACATAAACCATAATTGTTATTCAACACATACAGTAAAGTAAACAGAAAACGTTTTAATTACTACTTCTTGGCAGGGAAGCAGGCAACGATTTTATACTAAAGAGCTTGGGCCACAGATACAGTTTGCAGGGTATGGTTATGATTCCAAAGGCAACCAACACACCCTCCTCTAGACAGTGAGGACATATTTTACCCTTATGTGTGTTGCAGAAAAAAGTTAATGAATTTCCAAGTCACACTGGATGACCATATTCCTTAATTTCTTCTCTAACACAGGCTGAGTTCATGGAAATTAATGAACACTGCTATGAACTTCCCAATTTTCTTGTCTTATTGGTAAATTCTTTTTCACCACTTCATACGTGTACACGCTGGTCTCCACCTCACCACCTTCTCCCATTTCCCTCTGAACCCAACCAGCCCCTCTACCCCCACAGATCTCTTGCCTTCATTAACTGGTTTTGGTTTTGTGTGGTGTCCAGAGTTTGATGAGGGCCTTCTCTGTGACCCTGAGTTTACAACTAAGTCGCCGAGTCTGGTGACTGGCTGTTTTTTTTTTCACTCTAATTACCCAAGTGTTTTCCCAGTTCTCAGCAAGAACACCCCGTTTCAAGCTCTTCCACTTCAGCCTTCCTTTCACCCCTAAATTTAACTTTGGATTGGGTCAGTTCTTACTGTAGGGAAAAGAAAAGCTGAGGAGGAATAGAGAAGAGGATGCGTGATAGAAAACTAAGAAAAAAATCAAGATGGAGGGAGAAACTGTGTAATTCGGAACAAGGCCTCAGCAAAGGCAGTAGGAAGCAATGGCAGGTCTACAGGCACGTTCGTGTCCCTAGAAGTGGACACCCCCACCTGTGTGCTTCCTCCTCATGTCTCAGAGTCAACACAGGCTTATTCCCCTCCCTGTTTTGATTCTGCCTCCATTTCATTAGGAACATCAAGCTGGCACTGAATGGGCTTTGCCATTTACTCTCCTGTTTCTTTAGCAAATTTGCTTCCCTAAAGTCTTACCTTTAGTGCCCTCAGTTAGGAAACAGTAGGATTTGGGACTTTTCTAGATACTAGCAATATTCTTTTGCTGTTGTTGTTAGTCACCTCTCACCATAGCATACTGAAGTAACACTATCTCTTTGTAAAAGATGGGAGGCTTGTAGTAAGCTTGCTCAAAAGATTACTTACACCCACACACCCCTACCTGAACAAGTAAATATACATACACACATTCGTATATGCCATATTGTGTAATTTCAAACAGCTCTCATGATATTCACTGAAGTAAATTAAGAATCTGTTCTCCTGTAGAAGAGGAGAATGATTCCAATTAGGGGAAGTGGTTACTTACGCTATCCCAGCCCCTTCAAATGACTACAAAACATTTCAGTCAGTGTCCCAGCTGACTTGTTCAGATATTTTACTTTTCTTTGGGTTACACAATCCTGCTCCCTTACACTACATTTATATGATGAAATCCAAGATCCTTAGTGAAGAGAAGCAAATGACTTACTTAGTGTGGAGAGAAACATGATCATAAAGCCAGCAAACATGGGGATGTGATAGCCAATCCTAAAACGGAAGTGAACAAAGAAAGATAGCATTGCAGCAGGCATTCATATTCTCGGATGGCATTTTTTTAATCTCAGTAGGAACAGAGATGGGGTTAATATAAGGGCAATTTTTCATATGCAAATGCATACACATAAATAAACAAACAAGCAAATATACCCATAGACAAGGCCCAAATGATCCTTCCAGAGAAGGTGTCTCTCAAAACCTCAGGGTCATCCCAGATGAGAATTCTAGGAGCCAGAGCACAAACTGCATTCAGATTGTCCTATTCTCCCCTCATCTCACTCAAGCCATGCTCACCAACTTCCAGCTGCTCACTGCTTCTGTTCTCGGTACTCATACTCATTCACATCACTCAGAAAATGGGATGCCTAGAGCATTTCACCAACAACCTGCTCTCCTTTGGGATAACAAGCCTCCAAACTGCGGCTCCCCTGGGGCCAGAGCATCCTTTCTTTCCTTTTCTAACCACCTGCATCAGGTTCTTAACCTGTGGGTCATGACCTTTTGGGAGCTACATATTAAATATTCATATTACGATTTATAACAGTAAAATTACAGTTATGAAGTAGCAACAAAATAATTTTATGGTGGGGTCACCACAACAAGAAGAACTGTATTAAAGGGGCACAGCATTAGGAGAGCTGAGAACCACTGACCTATATGAGACCTGGGCCTCTGTGCTAAGCTCGAGTACATACTTCGTGGATGGAACACTTTGCATTTGAACAAGAATGGCACCCACAGGCTAATACATTTGAACACTTAATCACCAGAGAGTGGTACATTGAAAGGATAAGAAGGATTAAGAGGTGTGGCCTTGTTGCGGCAAGTATGTCACTGGGGGTAAACTTTGAGGTTTCAAAAGTTCATGACAACTCCAGAGTCTGTCACTTTGCCCCTCTCTCTCTCTCTCCCTCCCTCTCTCTCCCCTCTCTCTCCACTCATGAATCAGGATGCCGCTCTCAGCTATGCCTCCTATCTGCATGCTGCTGTGCTTCCTGTCATGATGATAATAGATTAAACTTCTGAAACTGTAAGCAAGCCCCAAATTTAAATATTTTTTCCTGCAATAATTACCTTGGTCATAGTGTGTCTTCAGAGCAATAGAGCAATGACTAAGACAGACACTGTGGCTACTGAGTTACCTGTTGGTAAGAGGTCCTACAAATGGGTTGACCAGAAGTTGCATCAAAGCCTTTGAAGCAAATAGAACCCCAACCCGGACGTTTTCTTCTTCCAAGAACTCTATCCCTTGCAAGCAGTTGTTTTTAGGTAGTGAGCCAGCTTCAATGACTGGAGGAGGGATGGTGCCATTTGCCCATGCTACACGGAAGGGCACGTGCTCTTCTACAGTCATGGTGGTGTTGTCAAAGAAGGAGAATATGGTAGAGAAGGTAGGAGAGCTGAGAGCTTGCTGGGAGCTCACAGAAGGACTCCTATGCAGAGAAGAGTTGACGTCTTTGAACTCTGTTGCATACAAGAAGGTGGGCACAATGGGCACTGGAAATCAAAGAGGATATGTGAGGAAACTCAAGGTCAGAGGTTCTTTTACCACTACTAAGTTCAAAAGCATTACTACAATGTCCAGCTTGATGCAGAAAGAAGACTCCTAAGTGACATCATTTAAAGCTACTAAAGACCATGCCTGCTTAAATCGTCCTATTAGCTAAAGGACCAAATTCTAGCCATCAGACAGTTACTCTTGATGGATTTGTGACATCCTTACTGGTTAATTCACCTACTTGTAAAGAATCATGTATAACCTAAGAATCAATACTTGTGATTCTTCACAGATGGATGCAAAATGGGAAAAATATTCACCCAATACACATATCCCAGCTGAAGTAGAACACAGCTGGCTCTGCCTTTTTGTACCAGTTTCCAGGTGACCAGAGGGCTGAAGAGGCTAAGGACCCAGGCAGTGTGCGGTGAGAAGCTCTAACTCTGAGGCAGTTCACAGGAATCAAATTCCAACCCCAGGACTTGCTAGTGGGCAGCATGGACATGTCATTTAACATCTTTGAGTCTTGTTTTCTTTCTGTAAAAGAGACAGAACCTACCAGGACCCACTGATGTCCAGGTTTAATAATTTCTATGGTGGAGTGGAGGAGTATACATATTTCCCTTTGATACTAAGATTTCTTATTTGCTATTTCAGTGTTAGTGAGAATTTTAGAAGCACAAAAAATGAGTATTGACTGTTTATTGGATTATCTGTCAGCCACAAAGTGCAGGACTGTGAGGCAACAAACTGCTAACATGGCCGGACTTGGTAAGGACTTGGTCATCCTATGTTTGCAAAGACAAGGCAGGAATAGCATCACAGGAAAACAATGCCCACTGCCCCACATGTCTCGAGAGTCATCAGAAACTATGGGAAGACATAATGGTGAAGAAGCAGGTCTTATTTTCCTGCCTGGCACCTTTGAACATGTTTTTGTTGGAACCTCTGAAGTTCGACAGCCTTCAGACCCTGCTGCCTACAGTTCCCTCCAACCCTCAACAACCTCCATGTCTTTTCCATATGACAAACTTAACAAGTCTGCTCATTAATGAAATCAAGCAGGGTACATGCTGCCTGCTGTGAGCCAAAGCAAATACATCCTCGACACAAAAAGCCCCAGACATACCCACTACAGTGAGCAGCATGTTGTCCAGGAGCAGAGCCACAAACACCACCACCAGCACCAGCCTCCGGGACTCTCTCCCTTCCTTCAGCAACCGCCGAGGAGCACCCAGAACAACCTGGAACATGGCAGGGCTGCAGGAGGCTGGGCTGGGTAGGGAGTGGGAGCGTAGGGGCCTTCTCTAGGTGCCCAGGAAGGTCCCTTGACAGATGTGGGTCTTCTGTCACCTTTGTAGAAGAGCAAGTCGGCCTGGTCCAGAACAGCTCACTGTACAAATCAACAGTGGAAATGCTTGCAAGTAGCATAAAAGTTTGAATTTTCCATGTCTGTCTGCTTATTTTTATATAATCTCAATAATTTCATATTTTCCATAACACCTTGAAGGAAACTTTGCTAACCAGAGATTTTGTCTGAAATTGCAGCCACTGGCATTAAACAGCTTCCACTGTTACCCAGCCTCCTTGTTTGTCAAACAAGAGACAGTAGCCTTTCACCCGAATGGTGTGGGCATCATCTGAGCCATTACAGGCTCGTCTCTTCTAATTTTTTAAATGGTTTTAATTATGGAATACTGTTTTTAAAGGTAGCTTCATGAGTCAGACATGGTGGGGCACACCTGTAATCCCAGCACCCAGGAGGCAAAGCCAAGAGGACCATAGAACTGGGGACAGCCTGGACTACATAGAGAGTCAGGTCATAGCTACATAGCAAGACCTTGCCTCAAAAATAACATAAATACAAATAAAAGCAACTTTATTACTATGCCAAAAATGTTTTATGTTTATCACCATTCAAAAATTGTAGTATAAAAGACTACATGGATCCTGCAAATGTATATATCAACTGACAGGCATTAACCAGAAACAGAACCAAAGGCTCAGGAGCTGAAGAGATTTGTCCTGGGTCACACAATTGGTGTCAAACAAAGATAAAGCCCAAGCTTCTTGACTTGCATGTTTGCGCTTCACCTTTTCCTGTGTCCGAAGTACGCGTACTTTTGTATTTAAGCTACAGGACCCTGTTCAGAAAAGCGTGCTGCTGTGTCCTAAGAGGCCTTCTCTATCAGGAGTTTCCTACTTAGGAACCTGTATGAAATGTTATCCTCAAGTCCCAGTCCCCTGCCTAACCTCAGGAAATTGAAATTTCTAGGAGGATTTCATTTGTTTTTTTTTATGAGGCTTCTGTTAGAGTGCCAACAATATCAGTAATGTGACATTTAAAAATGGACTACTGTCGTAAACTGCATGATATGTATATGACATTACATTCACAGCTTGACATTGGTACTTTAAAAAAAAAAAGGTGTGCTTCTTTTTAACATACTAGAAAGATGCACATTTAAGAGTTAGTTATTTTAATCAGTGATTTTACTCTCTTCCTTGCTTATCATTTAAAAATATTCTATAATGAACCGGTTTCATGAACCAAGCAGTAAATAATTTTGAATGACTAAATGTTAGCCTCAAAAGGTACAAGTACCACAGGCACTGAGCCGGTGTCTTCTAAGCCCCGGGCTAGAAGAATATCTTCCCCACTGCAGTTCAAGGAGCAAGCACCTAAGTGAAACAAATTCCGAGATAACTTTGAACCAGGGCAGCACACTGTGACCTGGCAGCCTTCACTTCTTGTATAATAAGAAATTTCAAACTACAAACTTACTGAAGACAGTAATGAGAGAAAATAATGAAAAGCTAAAAGAAAGCTGCAAAAATTAAACGATGTTAAATAGAGTAAAATAAGTAGGGAGAGATTAAACATTCAATAAAACAACACCAAGAAAATAAGAAACCTGCCAATCCATCAGTAGTAAACTTAACAGTCAAAATCCTCTAATAAGAAAGAGAACTTTTAAGGAAGAATTAAACTCGTCCAAAGGGGGAAAACAATCTTACCTTACAGTTCATCTTGATGTGAAGCACAGAGAGAGAAATTGGCAGCTATTGGCAAGACAGCAGAGACTCTGCTCTCTGGAAGTAGATGTGCTGATGAATTTATTGCTGCCTGTTATCTGACGAAACGTGTGTGTGTGTGTGTGTGTGTGTGTGTGTGTGGTGTGTGTGTGTGTGTGTGTGTGTGTGTGTGTGTGTATGTGTGCGTACGGGCGTGCTTTGTCCACAAAGACTTAATTGGAACCTCCAACAGGTTTCATTTAGACCCTTAGCTCCCTGTATCAAAAGCAGGCAGGCTGCAGAGGACAGAGGGTGGATTTCTTCCAAAGCAAAGAGGCTCTGGGCTGTGTTGGTTTCATCTGTGCTTATCTATCACACCCGTTTGCTCGTTTAACTCTTGCCTGGATCTGAATACAAACCAGAATGCATCGCCTGACCTTCGCTACTTCAAGATGCCTCCTGTGCCCCAATTCTTTCCTTAAAAGTAATAAATCTTGAAACATTTATGTGAAGGAAAATGATGTGCTTACTGCTCTTTTGCCATAAACTCTAACATCTGGGGCTGGGGAGAAGACTCAATAAATGATCTGCCACACATGCGGAAAGACCTGAGTTTGATTCCCAGCCCACATTTGCTGTAACGCAGCTCTGAAGGTCACAAGTCCACACAGCTGTGCCTAGGTTCAAATGAAGGTATCAGCGGGTCTTTGTTCCTTCTGTTGACTCTGGGGACAATTCAATTCTTCCAGCTCCCTGTATCCAGGCCACCTGCAGATCTTGGCTCTGAGGTTCCACCTTCAAAACCAGCAGCATGTGTCTAATTCTCTCCCTCCTTCGCATAGAAGAATTCTTGTGGTAACACTGAATGTGCCCAAATATTTCAAGATTAACTTCCTGTCCTCAGGACCTTAACATAGTCATACCTGCAACAACTGTACCTTTTAACATACAGAGAAGCAGTCACAGGTCTATGACCAGATGTGAACATTTCTGGGTACCATTGCCCGTTATCACAGGGGGCAAAGCAAGTGGCTCTCCCAACATTCCCCTATACATGTATCTCTAAGGAAAAAAGGGATTATGGTCAAAAGCTGGAGGAGACTTATTAGTAAATGTATTTTCTAGCTGTGGGCAAAAGACCTTTTTGGAACAAGCACCCTTACCACGGAGCCAGTTATGTGCTCTAGAATAAGTCTGTGTGCACATATGCAGACGTGCACATACTTTTCAGAAGCTGAAAGCAACCCTGATGCTCCTTGATGGACAAATGGATAAATAAATGTGATTAAAAAAAAAAACTCGCAATGAGATTTTAGCCCGTGTGGATTAATCTTGAGGGTATTATGCTAAAAAATACATCACTCACCACAGGTAAAGTTCTCTCTGATCTCATCTATATGAGGTTACTAGAATAGTGGAATTCATAGAACCAGAAACTGCATGTTTGCTAGGCTCTGGGGGAAGGGGAAATGGGAAGTGGTTCTTCACTGAGTACAGAGTTTCTCTTTCACAAAATGAGAAGTCTTTAGAGATTGGCTGAACCAATGTCAGTACACTTAACTCTGAATTGCATATTTTAAATTGGTTAAGATGATAGGTCTTATGTCTTGTTTAAAATAACTAAACTTTTTAAAAAATTGTATGTATATCATGGTCATATACAGTATATATTTGAATATATAATATATTTTCAAAAATATACACACATACTTTTTAAACTGAGCATAATGCCTCACATCTATATCTCAGCACTCTGGAAGCTAAGGTAAGATATCTCCACAAGTCCAAAGCTGGACCACACAGTGAGTTCTAAGACAACCAAGGCTACAGAGTCAATCCATGTCCAAACAAACAAGACAGAAACTCCATATTCCAGCTAGTCTCGAACCTCGTCTCCCAAGTACATGAGTGCACATCTTAATTCTACATATCTTCCACAGAAGAGTGGAAAAACTAAAGATTAGCTAGTAAAAAGCAATAATTCCATCTAGACAATAATATACCAGTGGCCGCAAAGTCCTCTATTTTTGATCAGAGCAAAGTGTAAGTGTGAAACGGTTCTGTTCTTTCCAGCTTCGATGGCTGCTGGCAAGTGGGGCCTTCAGACTGACAGCTTTTTCTCTATATGCACATAACACAATGACTGGAACTGAGGCTCACATATGGATCCTGTTACTCGAATTTCAGGGGTATTTTCGTTTCTCATTTCTTTCTGTTTCCTTTAGCTGTTCACATATTTAACAATCACTTCATAATTCCTCATGTTTAGCAGATGTCAGAGTTATAGGCCCAGACTGCAGAGGCTCGCTTCCCAAATAAAGGACATTGGTTCAGGAGCAATGTGCAGGCTTCTGAGGAAGAACAGGACTAGCTAAGGAGGGACTGCAACTTTCTATGGCTATGGCCTTCACGACACTGAAGATCCTATGAAGTGAGATGTGTCCAAAGGGTAAGGAGTCACCATGTGTGAACAAAAACAAGTTCTGGATTTAGATCCAGGGGAACAAGGCACTTTAAATGCCAAAAATCAAGCCACACATAATAACATGCATCCATAATCGCAATACTTGGGAAGCTAAGGCAGTTCCAGGAGACCCAACAATCTCTTCTGGATTCAGAGGAGATGCACATGGTACATATATATCAGTGCAGGCAAAGCACTCATACACATAAATGAAAATAAATAAATCTAAAGCAAAACAAAGTCAAGGCCAGGAATATAGCTCAGTCATAGAGTTACTGGTCTAACACACACACACACATATGCCAGCCCAACAAAAATCTATCAGTTTAAACAGAAGCCCTTAATATTTCCCATTTTACTTCTGCTTCAAAAGTATAATAGAAGCTCAGCAGGCAAAACTGACAAAAGTTGGATCTAGTAGTAGCACACACCTATAATCTCAACTCTTGGAAACCTAGGGCAGGAGGATTGTGAGTTTGAGGATAGCTTGAACTACATAACCAGATGGTATGTCAAAAAGTCAAAGGGGGACTCTGAGGTCATCAGAGAAAGAAAGCTGTTCCTGCCCCTCATCAGCTGCAGGCCTTGGGAGAGCAGCCCCTACCCATCACCTAGGCAACACAGTAGAGCTGGCCCTGAAGGTATCAGTGTGGAAGAACCAACAGTGAGGGTGGGAAAGCCAGAGAAACGGCACCACCCTTTGCTTATTGTTGCATGGAGTGAACTAGTTAGGGCAATGCTGGTGGAGAAGACAGGGGAGAGCTGGTAGGCTGACCAACCCTGCAACTATCCAGGCCCAGAACCAGGGTTATGTATTGGCCCACCCCAATATCCACTCCATTAGTGATCTCCTGGAACATGCGGTGGAGGGTGGGGTGGTTGGTCCTATGGACCCAGGGCTGTAATATCTCCATGACACAGGGCAGCAATGGGATGTCCAGGAAGAGTCCCAGTGAGGGCCCAGAGTTGATGGTATAGCAGAGACCAGGGGCCTCAAGCCAAACCAATGAATCTTTGCATGAACAACTGCATGTAAATATCCATGGGTAAAGGGGTTACGGTGTGACTCACTGTGCCTTCCATGACAAGATTACGAGATTCTCCCTTTCTTCCTTTTTTCTCCTTCTTCTCTTAAATTTTGTTTTATTTTAGGGGTGGGTCAGGGAGGGAGATGAGTAAGATTGGGAGAGATGTGAAAGACATGAGGAATAAATAAAAAGAAAGCTTAAAAAAGACAGAAAGGGAAGAAGGAGGAAGAAGAGGATCGCACTTTGTAATTCAGAAATAATCACTGTCAACATATTATGTATCCTTTAATATATTTTTGAACTTGTGTATTCATATATCAATAATACAGAATATTTTGTATATATTACGTTATATATTAGATTCTAACCAATACTGCACTGTGACTTTTTCTCAATGTTTATAAGAGGATTCTATCTGGATTAGTGTCTACAGTGTTCCATCAAACAGAGATTCAGCATTTATCAAACTAAGGAATGTGAGAGAACCATCTTACTCTGGCTTGAGAAGAAAGCCTTGACAAACAGGATTTGAGTTTCCAGGATGTACACTTCCACTAGCAGGCTTCAGGGCCACACCACCTAGCAAGGGCACTCCAGCCACCCACCCTTTGAGATTTATGTTAAACAAGTGCGCCACTTTTTCTCAGTTGCCAATGTTCTGATAATAGGGGGCCCTCTGCTGTTCTTCCCTTTATCACAACACATTCCTGACACAGTGATAATGAAAGAAACATGGAATAGAATTAGAGATCTCAGTTTTCAGGCCAAAGTCATGTCCAGTCGAAATCTGACCATTTCTGACATCAGGAAAAAAAAAAGAGAAGAAGAAGAGGGAAAGGAGGAGAAGAAATTAACCCAACAATAAAGAAGTAACTTTTTAATTTTATCTTTTCTTCCACTTTATGCTGAAATATTTATACTGATAATTCTATGTTGCTTTATTCCATTTTACATAATATTTTCCTCGAATAGTATTTTCCAACAAATAAAGAAAGACTCACATTATATGGGAAAAATTAAGTCACTGGCATGAGGTCCTCTTGCCTTTCCTTCCCTATTTTTCTTCCTCAATAAATATCTGCAATAAAATACAGATACTGCAATTTCACATTACTTGCAGAGGTGCTGAGTGCTACAAGCCTGATTTTCAATTCTTAAAAAAACGAGACCTAGAGGTTCAGGGTTGGGATACCGGTTTTGGGAGGTGGAGACAGGAGGATAAGGAGTTCAAGGCCAGGCTCACTACATAGGGCCACAGCAAGTTTGAGGCCAGCTGGATCTACAAGAAACTGTCTCAAAGAAACTAACTAAAAATTTCCTAAGAGATGCACGTAACATAAACTATTTCCTACTGACAGCTGGCGAGGGAGAGAAGGAACTGAGAGCTACCCCAAGGTCACATTGCGTATTCAAAGAGACAGCCAACACTGAAGCTGGGCTGGCTGTCTCCTGCTCTAACCACATGCTCTATGGCCAGGCCAGCTACTCTCGCATTCCTTGGGAGTAAAGGAAGGCACCGTAAAACCATTCTGTGCAGAAGAGCAAAGGCGTGGCACATTTCATTCATCTGATAGAATATATTCAGTGCTAGCTGCAAGTTAATTCCTTAGGTGCTTCAGACAAAAGAAACAAGAAAATGGCTGTTTAAAACAAACTGGTTAGAGTGGCATGTCATTTAGTTTTTAGAAAAGAACCTCACACAGTGGTTCTCAACTTGTGGGTCATGACATTAGATAGTTGCATATGAGATATTTGCATTACTATTCATAACATTAGCAAAATTACAGTTATGAAACAGCAACAAAATAATTTTATGGTTTGGCGTCACCACAACATGAGGAACTGTTTTAAAGGGTTGCAGAATTAGGAAGGTTGAAAACCACTTTTCTAACATATAGTAATTAATGCATAAAGGTTTATCAATCAACAAAAGTACACGAGTCATCTCAGCTAAGAAATATATAGATTTGCATGCATAAGGCCTATGCAAGATCAAGCTAACCAAAATCCCAGCACAGATTGGGAAGCAGCTCCTGAGGATGGCTGCTAAGGGGAAAGGAGAGTCAATTTTGTCAAGAAATTTGGTCCCTGTGAGACCACCAATGTAGATGGTCCTACACCCATGCACATACAAGGTACTCGGTAGGCAAACAAAAACAAAAACATATGCTCTTGAGAGGGATAGAAAGGCAGAAGATGGGGTAAGAATTGGAGGAGAGAAAAGTGGGGGGCTGGATTTGATCAAAATTTCATGCACACATGAAATTCTCAAACAATAGAAAGTTTAGGGCTGGAGAGATGGCTCAAAGATTACGATGGCTCACAGCCATCTATAATGAGATCAGGTGCCCTCTTCTGGCATGCAAGCATACATGGAAGGAATGTTGTATACATAATAAAAATAAATAAATCTTTTTTTTAATGTTTAAAAGAAACATATAGAACTTACCGTTTGCATTCTTGACCTTTTTTTTTTTTAACACTTTCAACAATTTTATGGAGAAAAATTGAAGGATTGTTCTGCATGGAAATGGGAGGTGCTCAGAGTAGACCCCAGGAACTTCTACTTCATTTGTAGCACCGACTGACCAACACTCAGCTGAAGTGCTTGGGGCCAGGAGAGCTTTAGATCTCACATGTCTGTTTTCATTTTGCAATATTTGCATTTTCACAATGGTATGTCTCACATACAGGCTCTAAGACTAGAGATAAAATTCATTTATGTCCCATACATACCTCACATGTGCAGTACACAGGGAATTTTCTAAGAGTACAGTAATTTTGTGAATGAGGCAATGTTCCATGATGTGGGATTTTCCATCGTGGCATCATTTTGGCACTCAAAGGTTTTGGATTTTCTAGCATTTCAGAGTTTGGAACCTGCACACCACCATAATATACATACAGTTCAGCTCTCAATCCTCTCTTCCAGGTTTAAAAAAAAAGGGAGAGAGATTAATTTTCTTGATCAAGCACCTCTTTATAGTTGAGACAGGATCTCGTGTAACTCCTGTGTAACTGAAGATGACCAAGAGTGAGCTGATTCTCTGGGGTTACTGGTGTGTACCACTATGCCCCCTTCCTAGTGGTCTTCTCATGTCCAAAGGAACGGGACTCTTTTGGTTCTCCTATTAGCTTTCTCTTATGTTTTTTGGCAACAGTCTTGATGTTGCCAAATTTTCTCTTCTTTTGGCTTCTTGAACATGAATGTTGAGTGTCCAGTCCCCTAATCCTAGAGATTCCTTCAGCATCTCTCCATTCTATATGTATTCTTGGGTTTCATTATTTTACCTCCAAATTCTCAAATTGAGGATAAATTACAAATCTTACCTCAGGCCAGTCTAGATATCTTCTTGTGTATTTATCAACAATCTGTGGAAAGCTAACAGTTTTGCCTTGCCCTATCACAGCAAAGTTCTTGTCAATTTTCTTTTCTAAGATTGTAAACAGAACCACAATCGATTTCCTAGGTTTTTCTTTTCCCTCAGCCAACTAGTTTTTAAATTTCTTTTTCTTTCTTCATTTATTCCTTCCTTCCTTCCTTTCTTTCATTTTGAAATGTGTTCTCACTATGTAACTCTGACTGTCCTAGAACTCATGATGTAGACCAGAATGCCCTGGAACTCGCAGAGACCTTCCTGCATCTGCCTCCTGAGTGCTGGGATTAAAGGCGTGCGCCACCACACCAGACCAGCTGCTAGCTAATTTTATCACAGCCACAGAAAACAAACCAGAACACCCTATGTAAGTTCCACCTCCTCAACTGGTTTTCAAGTCTGTTCCTAAGGCGGTCTTCCGCACGGATATGGAAGCAAGCCAAGGTCTGTTGAACAGATCCACGAGAGATTGAATTCGATAGGCTAAATTAAAATAAATTATAACACAAAGCACTCCATGCTAGATAGGTTTTCTATCTTCTGCTTTTTAAGGCGGTTTTCATAGTTTGACAATAGACATCAGTTGTAACCGGCGGTGTTGGCGCCTGCCTTTAATCCCAGCACTCAGGAGGCAGAGGCAGGCGGATCTTTGTGAGTTCGAGACCAGCCTGGTCTACAAGAGCTAGTTCCAGGACAGGCTCCAAAGCCACAGAGAAACCCTGTCTCGAAAAACCAAAAAAAAAAAAAAAGACATCAGTTTCATGATTTTCTTAGGCATATTTCCCTAACTCCTCTTTCCCTGCTTTCCAGTGAATCTTTTCTTCTTTTTTTGTGTGTGCGTTCTCTCCTTTGTGTCCATCTTGCCTTTCTGACCCCCGTCGCTTCTTTTCCCGCTCCCGGCCTCGGGGCCGCGCTCCCAGCACTCTGGTCAGCTCCCTTATCGCTCGCTTGCACGCGCGCGCGCACCGGGCGCCACCCCCGCAGAGCTGGAGTCACGAGGCTGGGGGCGGGGCGCCGCCGAGTAGGCGGGGCCTCTGCCGCAGCTTCGCAGGGCACATGGGCGGAGCCGGCCGCACGGGCCTCCCTGCTATATCTGCGCCTGCGCCGCGCCGCTGCGGGGCCAGTCGGGACCGAGGAGACAAGATGGCGTTGCGAGCGATGCGGGGAATCGTGAACGGGGCCGCGCCCGAGCTGCCCGTGCCCACCAGTGGGCCGATGGCCGGAGCTCGGGAGCAGGCGCTGGCAGTGAGCCGGAACTACCTCTCCCAGCCTCGTCTCAGTGAGTACGGGAAAAGGAGCGGGGCTGCATGGCTTGTGCTCACCTGTTAAGCCAGCGGGGAAGGAATGGGGTTCATTTCCCTCATCGCGCGGCTCTCACGCACCTCTCCAGCTTTGCGTGAGCATCGCCGTGACATAGGTGGGCCGAGGGCGAGAGCACTGACTGGAATCGCCCCATGGGCTAGTGGACTCCTGGCGATTGCCCCACCCTCTCCGGGTTCCCCGGACGGGAGTATTCTTAGGCACTTGTCTGTCTCTTAGGGCTACTTCTTGTCCCTCGGATCTTGGTCTGCTCCTGGCCTCGTTTAAATGCCTTTGAATTGGGAGAACGCCCACTCCCGTCCCCCCTGCCCCGAGGACCTCTGGGCAGGTGGACTTGGCAGGCGGTGTAGTGTCACCGCTGACGTGGGCAGGCATATTCTGTAGGGACCGCTCACAGGAGGACACCTAGATACCTGAGAACCTTAGAACTGAAAAGTACCCTAGTCGTGCAGTCCCACCTCTCATTTTACAAGCGAGACGCCTAAGGTTCTGGAAAAGAGAGGCCATGCCAGGTTTCAGACATCTAATTATTGGCAAAGGAGGAACCAAAAATCGGGATTTCTTAATCCTTGCTTGGTCTTGTGTTGTTTCTTCCTTTACTCACCAAATTCAGTTGACTGGAAGGTTCCTTGGCAAGGCCGAAAAGCTTCCCTCCATATCTGGTGTTATGTGCATAGGCTTACCATAATAAACGATGTTTAAGCGGACAAGTCGGTCAGTCATTCCCAAAGAAATGGTTCTGGCTGGCTGCAGATTTCAGTCGTATCGCTTCAAACCTCTTCACGGCCCACTTGAAACCAGGGAGAGAGCTTTGCAAAGAGACTTCATAAAATAAGTGTCTGTTGTTTTCCAGGTAATATGATTGCATTTGCACTGGTTAATTGCCAGCCTGGCTCTGTGGGTGGCTCATTGGTTAAGAAGAATTTCAGATGGAGGGTTTTAGCAAGTCGCCCTCCAGTCTGACTAATCCTGTCCTGAGCTGTCAGTGGGTCATGTGATAACACTGCAGTGTGGGGAAGGGAGAAAACACAGTGAAGACTGGATTGCTGAGATGTGCTTTTAGGCTTTTTTTTTTAAATAATAATAATTTTTGGAGTTATCCTGTTAGGGGCTCATAGGAACAGAAGGAAACATTGAAAAGTCTGACAGATTTATATCTAAGAATTAGATTCTTGTGAATCTCATTTGGTATTCATGCTTTGCTCTGGGCAGAACCCATGGACATTGGTGTGTCTTCTAGAAAAAAATGTTATAAGGCTACAGTAGTCTGTTTGCATGTAATGAATCACTTAGTGTCAATTCTGAGAGCAGAGACTACTCTGGCTAATGTGGTTAGCCCTTCAGAGATAGGAATAGTGTCTCTCCACCATCTGCATGCCCTGCCTGGCAGTTGAAGAGTTTGTTCAGGGGGGGATCCTGCTGACTAAGCTGTTGCAGAAGGGCCATAAGTTGCCCTCTTTGTATCCCATGCTCACAGTATCTGACCTCCAAAGTGCTCTGTAAATTCTGTAACATGCAGTTCATTGTCTTACTTGTATAGTGGGTAGATTTTAAATATGGATGGAGTTTGCCTGGAGTTAAAATACTGTACTTAAGCAAACAACTAAGTGAATTTAAGTATCATCTTTTACTATTTTTGACACATTTTAATCAGTTTTAAATGCTTTCAGGTAAATATTAACATTTTAATTTTTATTATTAAAGTTTCATAGTACCATTAAAGTGGTAAATAATTATAGTTAGTTCATATATACTCTTTGAACAGTTCCCCTGTGAAAATTAGATCCTGTTTTGCTTTTTGGTTGTTTTTTGTTGTTGGTTTTTTTGTTTTTTTTTTTCGAGCTGTGGCTTTGGAGACTGGGTTGGAACTAGCTCTTGTAGACCAGGCTGGTCTCAAACTCACAAAGATCCTCCTGCCTCTGCCTCCCGAGTGCTGGGATTAAAGGCGTCAGCCACCACTGCCCCACCTAGATCCTCTTTTAAAATAACTTCAGGTTTATTGGGCTGGTAAAGTATTGAGGCTTGGAATTAGCAGCTTCTCTTGAACACGTTATTTGACTTTCTGACATCACTATATACATGCTTTTAAGGCAGAATATTGGAGCATGTTGGTTGGCTCCACCTTCCTTGACTCGTGTCAGCTGCCCCTAAGTGTCTTGTATCATAAAGCACAAGTGAGGAACTCTGCCTGCGTTTCCCCTAGGACTTGTTTCAGGTGCTCAGGTTAGTTCTCTGCTCTTGCACAATAGACAGGATTGCTTTCTGAGTTTTCGTGTTGCTCTTAAGGTGGTGCCTAAAGAGCTGGGGCTTATTGTGCAATGGCTATTCCTTTAAATATGTCACAATCCTTAAGGCTGGTGGTGTTGAACAACCTCTTTCCCTGCAAGAGGAAGAGTCAGTCATCTGACAGAATGTGTGTTCCTTGAATGGTGTAGGAGGGTTCTTCTGTACTTTGTGTTGCTTTCATTGGTTAATAAAGAGAATGTCTTGGCCTGTAGGATAGGACAGCCCTTAGGTGGGCGGAGTAGATAGAACGGAAGGCTGGGGAGAAGGGAAGATGGCAGATGCCATGATTCTCCGGTCCGAGATGGATGTAGGTTAGAATCTTCTGGTAAGCCACCACCTCTGGTGACACACAGACTAATAGAAATGGGTTAGTTTAAGATGTGAGAGTTAGCCTTTTCTTAAAGGCTAGAGATAATGGGCCAGGCAGTATTTAAATTAATATAATTTTCGTGTGGTTATTTCGGGCATAAGCTAGCTGGGAGCTGGGCGGTGGAGGGACACAGCCTGCACCCTCATACTACACTTGAAGTTTTGTGTTTTTTTTTTTTAAAGATTTATTTATTTATTGTGTGTACAGTGTTCTGTCTGCATGTATGCCACCAGACCAGAAGAGGGCACCAGACCTCATTATAGATGGTTGTGAGCCACCATGTGGTTGCTGGGAATTGTACTCAGGACCTCTGGAAGAGCAGGCAGCGCTCCTAACCTCTGAGCCATCTCTCCAGCCCGAAGTTTTGTTTTTTTTTTTTTAATGGGTTGGTTGTTGAGCAAGTTGCTTCTTTTGTTTGTTTGAGAAAAGGGACTGAAGATCCTGGAACTCGCTGTGGATAATGCTGGCCTTGAACTCAGAGTTCTGCCTGCCTCTTCCTCCCAGTTGGTGAATTTAAAGTCATCACCACCAAACCCAGATTGTTTGTGTTATCCTGTACCCTGGTAGGACTCGAACTTGCAGCTCTCTTCCTCAGCTTCCCAATAAGTCGTGGTTTTTAGATGCTACTCCATAAATGTTTTTGTATAGTATGCCCATGTATCTGCTGTTGCCATAAGGGGAATAATTTGTCAGTGACTGCTGTGTGATGTTCTTGGATGCCATACTCTGAACTGATATCCAACTGCTAGTGGTTATTCTAGTGACGGCCTGATGTATTGGAGACTAAAAGGTGGTATCTGATGTTTTCCCTGCTCGGTTGTCTTTTTGAATACTTTCATCGTTGTGGAAGGGGCTGACCTTCTTATTTAAACTGTCTTGTACCAATGTATAAATGCTAGGAACTGTGTGTTCTCTATATTTTAAGTTATACTGTAGCCAGTTAGAGGAGTTTCAGGACCGTAGAGTAGCAACTGTAAAGGAAAGCAGCACAAAACTTTCAGTAAGACAAACCTCGGGTCCTCCATTTTGTAGGAAGATTACAATGGCCTTGCTCACCTTCCAGTGTTTATAAAGATAAAATCAGATAATCTGAAAATGCTCAGTAGAAGTGTGCCTCCCTCTCCATGTTTTGGTAGTATTTCCACTTAGTTCAGGTGAGGGGGTCCACTCTCAGTCTCTGTGCCTGTTTACATTACAGTTATGCGCCTCTGTTTCCCCTCTACCACACTAGGTCTCCTGTGTTTTCCAGAGAGCCGGTGAGGGAGAACTGTGGCTTCTCTGTCAGATCTCATTCCCTGCTTGCAGAGCTTGTATCTGCTTGCTTTATCATGGTTTCAGTAGCCACCGTAGACAACAGCTGGAGAAGGGCAGGTAGCTTTGCAGCAGCAATAGAATGTAGGAACCAGGAGAACTACCTGGCCCACCAAACTGTAACATATCCTGCACTTTTCATAGCTGAAATTGTGGGAACTCTTACTACAGAACTCATTGTTTGAAGCAAGGACTCCCAGCACTTAGCCTAGGCTGGCCTTGAAATCACAATCTAAGTGCTAAAATTACTGGAATGTGCTGCCATGCCCAGCCTCAGGGTGTAGTTCTTAGAAAGTGTAGTCTACAAACACTTCCAAACACTGCTAGTTCAGTTTTAGGATTTGGCTCAAGTGCCTAGAGACAGGCTTCATTCGGGTTGACAGGCTTCAGGTGTGTGGGCTAGCTCCTTCTCTTTGAAAATGCTTTTGCTCTTGTAAAGCCAGGAATAATGGGGCTGTTGGCATTCAGTAAATTTGTAGTGTTTGCTTATTGACTTTTCAAAGGTCATATATTCATTGTTGCAATTTTAGAATTCTTTTTCAATTAAATTTTATTTTTTTCCTGTTTGTTGTTCTGGGGATTGAACTCAAGACCTCTAAGCCTTGTCTTCTATAGTGGACTCAACTCTGCTCTTTCCTGGAAAAGCTGTGACTAATGCTTTTTCTTGGCCATGTGTTTTGCTTGTGACTGGCAAAACTTCATTGTGTGTAATGAGTTTGAATTTTAACCATGATATTCTTAGCCATAGTTGTCAATACTCGAAATTCAAAGAAAGTACTGTCTTTTTGAAGTAGAAGAATTTTAAGAATTGGAGGGATTTTAATGAAGTCTTTGGAGAGTTTCTTATCAATCCCATTATCCCCTGCCCCGTGCTGTAAGGCTTAGGGAAGGTTTGGGGAAAGTTCAAGCTTCTGGATCTTTAAAAGTGGGTTCGGGAAGGTAGTTCATGACAGTTCTAGAAAGTCTTTGAAGAACAGTATTTGGGGTTTTTTAAATGAAAGCAAGAAAAAATTTTTTGAAAGGTTGAAATTATATGATTTTAAAAATAGTATTAGATTACCTTAAAGCAGTAAGAGTGTTTCCTAAAATTGGCCCAAAATGCATCAAATCTTAACACGCTCATCCAAGATAGTAAAAGACAGTCTCAGTTTGGGGGCCCCTATTGAGACCATTACAGTTCTGGAATACTGACACAAGTATTTGTCATCTGTGTTTAAATGTCCCAGCATGGAATGGGCTTGCCTTTTCTGTCTGTACCAAGACACTGATTTCCTGACTTTGTGAGAGGGATTGAGTGGACAGACTGGTTAGTAAGTGCTTTCCTTATTCTTGGGAAGATGGTATTTGCTCCAGGAATCTTTGTCCAAGCTGATTAGAAGATCTCAAATCAGACAAGTGAAACATTCCTGACCAGTTTAATAGTTTCGCATAAATTATTTTAGGCTTTATCGTGTATTTTCCTAAGAAATGTATTTTTTAAGCTGTTCCGATTATGAAATTTAGCAAATTTTGAAGTTGTCTGCTAAAGTTGCTATTTTCTAACTATCTTGTGGTCTAATCAACATAAACTTTGCCAGCAAGAATAGATAACTCCTTTCTAAAACGAGTGAGGGGCTGGAGACGTCACTCAGAAGTTTTAGGCATTTGCTGCTTTTGCAGAGGACTTGGATTCCCTTCCATTTCCGCTCACATCAAGCACTCCTCAACCACCTCGAACTCCACTTGTGGGGATCAGTGCACTTTGGTTTTAGCAGGCACCTGCAGGCCTGTAATATACATAAAATTTGGACAACCATGCATAATAAATACAGGTAAAATATAAATAAACATTTAAAGTATATATTAGGATGAATGAAAGTAAACTAGGTATTTCTTTCTAGGGCATACATTGCATTTAACCTGATAGTAATATTTGATTCTTTTGTTCCTTTTTGCCTGAAACTTAACCTGTCCTATCCTTCCTGGTTTATAGACAGGGGGCACTGTGCCCTGCTTTTAAGTATTTTTTATTATGTATATACATATATATATGTATTTATATATATATAAATTTGTTTATGTTCATTTATTTATTGTATGTGTGTTTGTAAGTGTTTGGGCGAGTGCATATGTGTGAATAACTTTTGGAACACATTTCCTTTTGCTGTAGTTTGAACTCAGGTTGTCAGTTTTGATGGCATGACCTTTACTTGCTGAGCCATCTCAACACTCTCCTCTATCTCCCTCCCACCCCTGCTTACACAACTGTCCATCAGTTTATTGGTGGGGAGGGGCTGGAGAGATAGCTCAGTGGTTAAGAGCACTGGTTGCTTTTCCAGAAGATTCCCAGCACCATATGGCAGCTCTCACTGACCTTAGCTCCAGTTCCAAGAGATCAACACTCTCCTGACCTCCATGGGCACTGCACATACAGACATGCGTGCAGGCCAAACATCCATACACATAAAAATAAAGGTTAAAAGAAAAAATTAAAGAATATGTTCCATGACTGGTTGGTCACTCATGCCTACAATCCCCAGCACCCAAGAAGCTGAGGCGGGACAGTTGCTGCAAGTTCAAGAGCAGACTGGGCCATAGAGTGAGACCCTGACTCAAAAGCAAGTGAAGAGTACTTATCCCAGCTCTCAGGGAAGGGAGGGACAGAGCTCTCTGTAAGTTCAAGGCCAGCTAGAGCTACACAGTGACACCCTTTTAAAAAAGCAACAAGAATACTTAGCTTCCTTGACCCCTGCTGGTTTTCCACTGCCTGCCTGCTTCTTGACGGTGTCTTTCCACATAGTCCCTGTTGTTCATAGTCATATTATTTTGTAATGACTTTACCTTCCCCATTTTTCTCAGATTTTCTACATGAGTTTTGTCACTACTTTTTAAAGTTGTTAGGGGTTCTTTGTTTAGCTAAGTGCCTCCACCTCTGCTGGGATCTTGCCAGGAGGCCTCTGCATAACTGCTATCACATTGGTGCCACCCCCCACCCCCGTCCCATGTGAAAACGGAAGCCTCAGTGCTTCCTTAGGCTCAGAGAACAGTGGCTTACTTGGAGCAAGAGGGAGATGTTTTTGAAGATGGGCATTGAGAAGTTGTACAGGAGCAGCTATATTTTAAAACTCATTGAAAATTTGTGAAGCATTTTGAGTTCTAATAGGTAGATGGGGGAGGGGGTTAAAACCAGAGCACCATGTCAGCTCGTGCTGTGTCACTAAACACAACTCTTTCTTTCCAGCCTACAAGACTGTCTCAGGAGTGAATGGTCCGCTAGTAATCTTAGATCACGTGAAGGTAACGGCACGTCCATTGTGGTCTGACTATTGTTGTACTTCAGATTTCACCACTACTCTTTAAATTTGTGTTCTGAATTGTACAGCATTTTTCGGCGTGACTGTAAGTATGCCCTGTAGGAAAGGAGACCGAAAGTCAGAAGACTGGATTCCAGTACTAGGTTTAGTATGGATTCCATTTCACAGCCTCAAGTCAAGTCTCTGGTCTTCAAAGGTAGAGGAGAGAGTTTAACTTTATATAGATTTATGGGGGGAAACAGAAATAGTGCGTCTTTTGACCTGAAGGATATTATACAGAGATGTGGCATTTTGTATCCTTTGTTAAAACCTGATGTGTTAGGCTTTTTAAAGTAGTGTTTTTCCCTCTCTGTACTAAATGTAAACACTTGACTAACTAAGTGTAATTTACCCTTGAGAACCTGACGTGGGCTCATGAATATACAAGAACAGATTATCTCATCGGTGGCTGAAAACCGTCAACAGAGTAGTTTGTCCTGCATTGGTCGTAAGAATCATTGGTGTACATGTTGTTCTTCTGTGTCTATTATGAACTTACTGGTAACTTTAGGAAAGGAGTGGTGGAATCTAGTTTCTCTCTGGACTAAGCTTTCCACACTATTCTTATAATCAGTATCATCAGAAATAAATAGAAGTAAATATTACAAACAAAGATATTTTAGAAAGACAAAAGGAAAAAGTATCAGAGAAAGTTTAGATAGTGTGCTTTCCAGGGTTTCTGTTGGTGGCTCTTGCAACAGGGCTGGGAGAAGCACACAGTTATTAATTTGTTGACAATTATCAGTGATGATCATGTATGTTTTTAGCATGTCACCCTCTGGAAGCAGAAAATAAATTGAGAAACATTTTTTAAAAGGCAAAGTGCATATTTCCTTTAACTTCATCACAATGATAATTTTTTTTATAACAAGGGAGTCTTACAAAGTAATCTTGAGAGTAAACCTAGTACAGGTCCCTCTGTCCCAGAAGGAGGCATCTGCTGTCCTCTGTCACTCTCTGCCTCGTTCTTTGGTGCTGGATCTTTCCCAGTTGGAAATCTTGTGTTTCCTCAGCTGAACTGAAACCTCAAGCCCTACCCATTCTCCTGGCTCCAACCCTAGTAAATCGGATATTTATACTACGATTTACAGCAGTAGCAAAATTACAGTTAGGAAGTAGCAATGAAATAATTTTATGGTTGGGGTCACCACAACTTGTGGAACTGTTTAAAGGGTTACAGCATTAGGAAGATTGAGAACCACTGCCCTAATAACACTTTTTTCAATTAGTGAAAGTTACTCTGTTTTCTTCTGGCTTCTGCCCTCAGTACTTCTAACACCAGATGTACAGCTTCTTTCTTCACAACAACTGAGTTCAGGTTTCCCACAGACCAGGAATTTGACTCATTTTTTATCCTACTAACTTGCTTGCTTATATACATGCCCTGTGCCCACTTCAGTCGTACAGTGTGGGTGTCTGGATAGACACAGCTACTGTCGGACTTGGCTATAAATCAGAGGGTCTCTATTCATTTTCCATAATCTGCTAGAATAGCGCATCCAAAGCAGAAACAGTTTACTGATTTACTTAAAAAGGTATACTAAAAAGTTTAATTGAATAGCCAGACAAGTAAATATATAGAGTCCTAAGAAATCCTGAGTACAGGGCTTCTGCCCCAGGAGCTGCGAGTCGTGTGTGTTCGCTTGTGGCTGCATTCTTTCCAAACAGTAGAACTCCCAGCTCTTAGGTACCTCTATGGAGAATTCATTATGTTACTACTGTTGATCGCATTATTGGCCGTATTGACTAAGTCAATCTCCAGTCTCTTTCCCCTCCTCAGAGATCAGAGGATGAGGTGTTTGAAACATCTAGCTCTCTGATTGGGTGCTTGGTTCCCCTGGACAACGGACACCCTTCATGGTCTCCTGAAGTGCAGGCCCAAGTTGGTTGAAGGACTTGCAGTGAATTTCTTTCCTCTCGATTGTTCCTGGTACCTAGGAAATTACAGGGGTTTTAGGAGCTCTGGCCAAGACCTGAACTAAAGCTAAAAATGAGCAGGAGTAAGATGAGAATGCTTGTCCCCATTGCTGCCATCCTTGTGTTTGACCTTAGCCAGCAGAGGGTAAAAGGATGGGAGTAATAGCAACTGTCATTGTTCCCTAGGAGATCACACAAAAGCTTAAGTCATCAATACTACTTATTAGACACAGTAATGAAGAGTCAGTTTACAGAAACCATTGTAGCCACTGTGCTAGACATAGCGTGTATAGAGAACACCGTGAGACTCACAGAAAGGCCTACAAGACTCCAAATATCCAGAATTTTTTTTTGTTTTGAGTAAGTCTACTTAACTTTGACTGGGTGAGTAGAGTCAAATTTGTAAAAGATTTTTTTCTTACCAGCTAGAACGGTCAGAGAAAAGGTGAGGAAGCATGGGTAATTAGAAAAGGTATCAACCTATCCGTGTCACAAGGATATGGGACTCAAACAGCTGCACATGGATGATCTTTGGTTGTCTTGTCTTTCATGAGACAGACTCATACACCTCCCCCACACCCAGGCAGGGTTTCTCTGTGTGGCCTTGGCTGTCCAATTACTCACCCTGTAGGCCAGGCTGGCCTTGAACTCAGAGACTCACCTGCCTCTGCCTCCTGAGGCTGGGATTAAAGGTGTGCACCTCATTACGTAGCCAACTCTGCCCTGGAACTGCATTCCTTCTGTCTCAGCCCTCTGAGTGTTGGGATTATATTGGCACACATGATTTTTTTGACATGGTGAATTGGGCATTGTGAGAAACATTTTATGCTAGTCAAATGTTGTTAGAGCATTCATTTCCCAAATAAAAATGGAAAAAAATAAATAGGATTGATCCAGATGGACTTAAGTGAAACATCAGCCTATTAGAAGCTTATCAGAAGATAGCACTGAAGCCCCTTTATGGCTATCAGATTGAAGGTTTTCCTAAATACAATACTTTTATTCTGTAAAACTTTACATACTTTTGTGAGATAGAAAATGCCATAAGCAGACTTAAAACATTGTTTATAAGAGGATTAATATCCACATTCTATAAAACCACAAATAAGAAAGTAAAAGATTGGCAAAATTAGAGGGAGAAAAAGATTGTTTTTGTTTTGTTTTTTCTTTTTTGTGTGCTAATAGGGGAACTATGAGTTAATCTGGTACCTTTGCAAAATAATGGGACAGAAAATGGTACAATTTGCCAGTTACATGTACACGCATTCACTATAGTACATAGCTTGCTAACTTTTGTGAAGCATTATCTGCAAAAACGATTATTGTAGTAGTATAATATGGGACAGCTCTGTGTTTCATCAGGTGAGCAGCTGAATTAAATATAACATGGCCATTAGATGATTTTTTTTTCCTTTTTGATATAGGGCCTCAGTATGTACCTTGGTTGGCCTATAACTATGTAGACCAGACCAGCTTCTGCCTCTGAGTGCTAGGATTACAGGCATGTGCTACCATGCCCAGCTTAGTCATTAGATTTTTAACTGTGTTAGTTGTTTAAACATTAATTTAAAAATGTTCCTTTATTAACATTTTAATGTCTTCAAAATCCAAAGGTCATGTAATTCCTAATGTACAATAATTTGATTGAAGAGATTTTCCCCCATCAAAGCACATAGAATGATATATCTCTCTATAAATCATGACTAATACCATGACAAGGTATTGTGTTAAACATGGGTCAATACAGTAAGGCAAATTGCCCAATGATGTGTCAGATACTTTACCAGTTAAGTATATAAAGCAGCTTCTTATCTGGATATGATAGCTCAGGAACTTGTAATCCCAGCCCTAAGGAGGTACAGACAGTAGGCTTGGGAGTTTGAGATCATCTTGAATAATAGAGATAGTGAGTTCAGGGCCAGCTCGGGTATATTATATCCCATCTCAAAAATGAGCAGTTTAAGGTGGAGTAGGAAGGAATCTTTCGGAGATATTTCTTACATAGAATGATATATATATGTTTAGACTAGATTGAGTTTATACTTTACACATTATCTTAGTCTGATGGTAACATTACATAGTAACATTTTCTCTTTTTCCTCTCATGTGAGGCCTAGGTGATTACAGGTATACATAGCCCAGAAAATGAACATCGCTTTGAGTGGAAGAGACATTGTTATTGGTAATCTTTCTGGAGTCTCAAAGCCTTAAGATATACACCCAGAAGAAAATCAGTAAATGTAATTGCTGTGTTTTTGCAAGATAATGGTGTCTTCTCTGTAGCTTGTAGTCATGCACCACTTTGTGTGCCAGTTGTAGGGACCCAGACCCCACCCCGTGTATTTGTGGGAAAGTGCACAGACAAGGTGAGGTAGAGAAGCATAGAGTACCTGGGTAATGTATTTCTTAATCCTTCACTGTTTCCTGCTTAGTTTCCCAGATATGCCGAGATTGTCCACTTGACGCTACCGGACGGCACAAAGAGAAGTGGGCAAGTTCTAGAAGTCAGTGGTTCCAAAGCAGTGGTTCAGGTGAGCAGCCCTCTAAACCATCAAAAACATGTAGTGTCCCATGACTACATGGTGATAAAAAGCCACATTCGCTGATGGTTGGATGCTATCAAAATGATGCCCAACTCAGTTCTTTGGAATTTTTTCCTTACAATTCCAAGTAAAGAGAGGTTTCTTAATGTGTTCCCTAAAAAGCAGCCTACAGCAAGGGTAGGTGAAATTTCTAAAAGTGGTCAGATCTTAAGTTTTCTTTAGATTTTATAAGATGACCAAAAATCCTCAAATTTCCTTTCTTTTTCGTTGTTCTTTCTTTCAACCATCACTTTTATGCATAACTGACATCTGCAGCTCACAAGCAAGACCCTGGGTCTACTAAGTGTCCCTGACCTAACTTCTATTTCCCTCTGGTTGATTCTTTTTCTTCATAGGTATTTGAAGGGACATCAGGTATAGATGCCAAGAAAACATCCTGTGAGTTTACTGGGGATATTCTCCGGACCCCAGTGTCAGAGGATATGCTTGGTAAGTGGACATCACTCTTTATTCTGTTTCCTTTTAAACAATTTATGTAATATCTGGAAACATAAAATACAGATTTGGAAGTCCAGGTTTACTCTCTTTTTTCTTTTTGCTGTTGCATAGGTCGGGTATTCAATGGATCAGGAAAACCCATTGACCGAGGTCCTGTGGTGCTGGCTGAGGACTTCCTTGACATCATGGGTAGGGGCAGTAGATGGATTTCAGTGCTGGGGAAACAGCTTTTCACTATTGGGAGCCTTGCCAGAGAAAGAATAATTGTTATGGTATCATATCAAGTAAATAATTTTAAGTACAGAGAAATTTATTGTATAGTTTGTTGACAGAGGTTTCTGTCCCGCTCAGTCCTGCAGCCATTCAGTCCCAAAGAAACACACAGAGGCCTACATTAATGATAAACTGGTTGGCCTATTAGCTCAGGATTTTTATTAACTAATTCTTACATCTTACATAATTCTTTTCTATGTTAGCCACCTGGCTTGGTACCTTTTATCAGTGAGGCATTCTCAATTACTTTCTCTGTGTCTGGTGAAGACTGCAGACTGACTAAGCCTTTCCTCTTCCCAGAATTCTCCTGTTCTGGTCGCCCTATCTGTACTTCCTGCCTGGCTACTGGTCAGTCAGCATTTTATTAAACAAGTGACAAATCTGTACAGGGTATAAGAGCGTTGACCCACAGCACAGCTCTGGTCTTTTCATTTTATCTCTACTTATATACACGAGTAATATGCAGACATTCTAACGCCTTCCCTTTTTGGAATACATCAGGTCAGCCAATCAACCCTCAGTGTCGGATCTACCCAGAGGAGATGATTCAGACGGGCATTTCTGCCATTGATGGCATGAACAGTATTGCTAGGGGACAGAAAATTCCCATTTTTTCTGCTGCTGGATTGCCGCACAATGAGGTGAGAGCTAGGGTACTTGCTGTGTCATGTCATGGGGAGAATCTGTTAGATGCATTGGCTTACCTGGCAAATAGTCGGTATTATCTTGTCACCCAATTCAGGCTGGTATGTCTGTCCTCTCGCTTCTTCTGTATCTTTATAAGAATGACAGAGTTTTGTTGATTAAGCTTAGAGTATTTAAAGTGTTCAAGAGTTCATGGTGAGTTGCTTTGCTGTCAGAGTATGGATGTAGCTTACTGCTTGTTTCTTTTTATCCTCAACAGATTGCCGCTCAGATCTGTCGCCAGGCTGGTTTGGTAAAGAAATCCAAAGATGTAGTGGACTACAGTGAAGAAAATTTTGCCATTGTGTTTGCTGCTATGGGGGTAAGTATGGTATTCTGTTTGGGAATAATATAAAATTAACTGTTATTAGAAAGAAGTTATAAACTACACATACATCGTTGACATCTTGGCATTTTAGCAAAATGAAAGACTCAAATTTCACATGTGACAGAAAATTAGTAATACTCTGTGTACCCAAAGTGCTTTACTCCAATTTACGTTTTAAAAAGGAAAAAAATGGATGCTTAAATTTTTAAAAGAAGGAAAAATTTAGATTCATAGCTTGGCCTTTATCAGAAATAGATGTTGAGAATTTTCTTTCTCCCAGCACTAATGAAGTCATTGATATTTAGGTAAACATGGAAACAGCCCGGTTCTTCAAATCTGACTTTGAAGAAAATGGCTCAATGGACAATGTCTGCCTCTTTTTGAACTTGGCTAATGACCCAACGTAAGTAAATATGGTCACTTCTTTCTGTTTGAGAAGGTGGGGATCAAAGGAATTAAGGAAGTAAACGTCACAGTGAGAGCCTCTTCACCGTTGAAACCCTATATGTGAATTTCAGTCTGCTTCTTGATTCGCTTTGCAGTCAAGACGGAGTTACTGTAGACACCGAAGCTCATAAAGTGGCCAGTAATACTTGTGAAATATTGTTAAATGACAACAGACATCATAGATGATCAATTAATAACCTTTTCTTCTTTATGTGGGAAATATGTCACCTGTTTCCTTCCTGCCCCTCTTCTCACCACCCCTTCTCAGTTTGAGAAACAACAAGCATTTGTAAACTGATTTAACCTTGTGGTACTTACTGTTCCGTGAGTACACAGAGGAATTGCCTACAGAGGCATCTTCAAAGTAATAATATCCCCCCCCCCCCCCCCGTTTATAAGACTGTCAAAGGAGAAATTGCTGCTCTGTCCAGAATTGTTTTCGTTCTGGCTTTGGAGTGGCCTGGGACTTGTTTCATTTCAGCATCGAGAGAATCATCACTCCCCGCCTGGCTCTGACCACCGCTGAGTTTCTGGCTTACCAGTGTGAGAAGCATGTCCTGGTCATTCTGACAGATATGAGCTCTTACGCTGAAGCACTTCGAGAGGTGACTTTTTCTTCCTTTCTTTTTTTTCCTCAGTCAAACAAAATGAGTCAATCTGTAGGATTATCTTGACCCTTTGTAACTTTTTGTTTTTCCTTAATCATGTTTTTGAGCTTGTTGATTTGCAGATTATTTTTATTAGAAAAGACAGTACAGTTTTTTTTTCTTCTGTCAACTTGGGAATATTAGAAGGTAAGATTAAAATTAATAGCCTGCCTAGCACATTGTCACTGTCCCAAGGATCTAAGAAGTAAGAAAACCCCACAAGCTGGTGACAAAGTTATACTCCCAGACTGATAACTCTTTCTGATTCCTAAGTTTTAAGGAATTTTGTCTGTTGGCTTGTCTTGAGTATATGTATGTATTTGCTCATGGAGGCCAGAAGAGGGCACCAGATCCCCAGAAGTGGAGTTACAGGTGGCTGTGGGCTTCCCAGTGTGGGTGCTGGGAACTGAACCCATGGCCTCAGCAAATGCTCTTAACCTACTGAACTATTTCTCCAGTCCTTCAGATCTCTGTTTTTAATGATTATAATATCTTTAGATTTATAACACTTTGGTCACACTGTCTTTGAATTTTTTTCTTCAGAAAACCTAATGTTTGTTTAATAACAGTTATAACACTATCATCTTGCAGAAATTTAGGGGTATTTTAAGACAAGTTCCTGGTATTTTTTTTTTGACTACATAAAAAGACTTCTAAGGAAACCTGCTCTCAAACAACCTAGATTTGTCACAATGTTCACGTTGACTCTGTGAAGGACTAGAGTCTTCCCTCATTAAAACAGATAGATACTTAAGGACAACAAAAAGAGTTATGAGAAAAGATTTTTTTTTTTAAGATAAGCAGTTTACAAAGCTAGATTTCCTTCATGTTGGATTGGCAGCATTAAAGTGTTTTTCAGATCGCCATGATAGTGTCATTGTGTATTGCTGACTGCTGGTCTGTAGGTCACACTTTGAGTAACATTGCAGGAACCCTACATTAGTAATGCTCTGAGGGGCTTGTGATGGTGGAGTAATGCAGGTACCCACATTCCCATACGTGTGTCCCTAAGAAGACCTAGACTCCTGGCTCTGTGATCAAGTTCATATATAACCCAGTCTAGCCTTGACTAACTATGTAGCTAAGATATTGACCTTGACTTTTTGATCTTCTTCCCTTTCCAAAGTGTTGGAATTCTAGACATATGTCACTAAGCTGGGCTCTGGTTTTTTGATCATGGGAAACTTATCTGAGACTCAATTCTGACTGTAAATTTGGGATACACTTTTTTGTTTGGTCTTTGTAAATTTTGACTAATGTGTGGGTCATGCGGCAAGTGATTGGTTCTTGGTATGTGTTCCTCGTTTTTACCTTTTCGGGTCTGTTTTACATAAAAATGGATTGTTACACAACATGCCATAGTTAACGAACTGAAAATAACACAGTTTGACCTACAGAGTTATAGCTAGAGGGTTTTTTTTCTACTACATTGTTGCAATAAAATTTTAGGAGAAAATCTCATTGTTTTGTTTTCTTATTTCATGTTTTTGAGACAGGGTCTCAGTGTGGTCAGGCTGTCTTTGAACTTATAGACCTCTTGCCTCAGCCTCCCCAGTGTTGGAATTACATGAGTACACCCTATTAAATTTCTTTCATAGAACTTATCTATGCACATGTTTATTATTGTCACTCATTTTAAAAAACATAAGTGAAGACTTGTGAAAAGAGCAGAATTTTTTTTGTTCCAAACTCCAAAGATTACTACCTATTCACAAAGGGTGACCCAAAGTCACATTTGCAGTGTTGAAGCAACCAACTTTGGCGAAGGCCTAGAATAACTGACAGATTATTTTTAAAGGCAAGAAAATTTTCAAAACCATCTTACCCTGTCTTGGCAGGATTTGACAGTTCTGCTTATCCATTTCC
>JAQHUG010000210.1:1612094-1627026 GCA_028555095.1 Dicrostonyx torquatus
GTGTAGGTTAGGAAGAGGTGTACTCTACACTCACGGTGTAGGTTAGGAAGAGGTGTACTCTACACTCACGGTGTAGGTTAGGAAGAGGTACTCTACACTCAGGCTGGATTTGTGAGCCACAGCAGCACTTGTGCTGCATTGCTTGGGACAGAAACCACCTGTTCCAGGGAGTGACACGAGGGGGCATTTTCCCTCAAAGGGTTAAACACTTACTGCTTGTCATGGTCTTGGGTGCTGCTTGAGCATGACTGCCGTGCCTGTGTCCTGCATTTGCATAGAGCTGTGTGCTCAGGATGGGACTTAATGTTTTCAGAAGAAAGCACGTAACTAGGAGCAAGTGTTCACTTCATAGTGTGCAGCACGTGTTGGTACTGTTGTAACTGGACAAGGGAAATGGCCATTTACTACAGTAACTGCTGGGCACCTTGCCCGATGTTTAAACTCCATGAAAATGAAATTTGAAAGTAAACCCTTTGGTTTTATTAGCCATATTCAGGTCCTCAGCAGCCATGTGTGGCAAATGCCTTTCCATTCTGCTTCCATATTTTGCTGTGATAAAACACCATGATAAACCGGACAGTGATGGAGCACGCCTTTTATCCCAGCACTCGGGAGGCAGAGGCAGGTGGATCTCTGTGAGTTCAAGGTTAACCTGGTCTACAAAGTGAGTTCCAGGACAGCCAGAGCTATTATACAGAGAAACCCCGTCTCAAAAAAGCAAAACAACAAAATCCTGTGATTAAAAAGCACCTTAAAGGTGCTTGTGATTCTAGGCTGAAGTCCATTGTTGTAGAAAAGTCGGCAGGGACTTCAAACAGACATGGTGCTCAGTATCTCCACTGTTCCCCATGCAGCTCAGGACACCCTGCCCAGGGCATGGTTCCATCCATGGTGGGATATCTTCACATCAATTAGTTAGCTAAGATAATTCCCCCCAGATAGGCTCACAAACCAACCCAACCAAGACTCTCTTCCCTTCTTGTATTTGTTGACAATTAAAGCTAACCATCTCACCACTGTGTTAGCACAAATAACATCATCCCAGAGATGGATTCTCTGGAGCTCTTACAGGCAAAGCTGTGTAGGTAATACAGACTCTCTTGTGAGATTGACCATATGAGATAGCCATGTGCTTAATACCTGATGTCTTTCTCCGGCAGATATCACTCATCCCATCCCTGACTTGACTGGGTATATTACTGAGGGGCAGATTTATGTGGACAGACAGCTGCACAACAGACAGGTACTGACTGACACTTGAAGCCACTCGTTACGGTCTGCTGACTTGATTTGCTTCATAAGTATCAGCTTGGTGTTTTAATGTGGCTGTCATTTCTGTAAGCTAAAATCATACAGTAGGCAAAATGCCAGAATTAAGAATTACCATTTTTACTTATTGTACCTTTAAATGGGATCAGCTGTCTCAAGGATCTTTTTTGGGGGGAATTCTATACTAACAGCAGTATCTGGTATCAATCTTATTAATAGAAAAGCAGGATTTTTGCTGGCTTTGTAACAGATTTCCAAAATCAACTTTTATGGGAAATTATTATAATGATTTTATTTTGCTTATAAAATTTTTGAGTTCATGCAGAAGATTGATTAGATAGATACTGTGGTATCCTAGGCAGTTGTAACTGTAGATTAAAAAAAAATAGTGCTCTCTCTATGTTTCTCTTTCTTGAATCTGAATTTCTGTGGAATACTATGTCCCAAGTGTTTCTCACTGCCGTTTCTTCCTTAGAAGGTATTGGACCTCGTCTGGGAAAAAGTGCCTTTAGATTTGTGTGTTGAGAGGGCTGCTTGTGACTTTAAAATGCCTCTCTGCAGTAAAGTTGGGATTTTGTGTACAGTTGTTTTCTTTCTTTCTTTTCCACCCAAGATTTACCCACCTATCAATGTGCTGCCCTCGCTGTCTCGGTTGATGAAATCGGCTATTGGAGAAGGAATGACCAGAAAGGACCATGCTGACGTCTCTAACCAGCTGGTACGTGCTTCTCTGGGGATGAGGGCTGAGACTGCCTTTCTCCAGGTCTTCTGCTCTCCTACCCATAACTCTTCTAGCACTTACTTTGTCTTCCCATCCAAGTAGAATTTCAGTGTTGGAACAAACCAACGTTTTTCACAAGAATAAATGATACTAATCAAGATTAAAATACCAGGCTTGGGGGCTGGAGAGATGACTTGGTGGTTAAGAGTATTTGTTGTTCTTGTAAGAGGACCCACATGATGGCTCAGAAACATCTGTAACTCCAGGTCTAGGGAAGTGACACCTTCTTCTGACCTCTGAGGATACCAGGCTTGTATGTGGTTTGCATACATACATACATGCATGTAAAACACTCATGCATATAAAATAAAAATCCTTGAAAAAATAAAACCAAACAACCCACTAGGTTTGGGCAGCTTATGGTGTCAGGCCTGTAATCCCAGTATTCAGGAGGCTAAGGATTGGAGGTCAGCATGGGCTTCATAGTGACACTATCTCAGAAAGCAGTACTAGCAACAAGAAAATTACCAAGCTTGTAACTCATTTCTAAAATTTTAAATTTATTTTATTGAATATTCTGTCCCTATTTATTTATTTTTATGTGTGTTGGTATTTTACCTGCATGAATATCTGTTTACTACATGGATGCAGTGCCCAAGACCAGAAGAAGGGTTAGGATCTCCTGGAACTGGAGTTGCAGAAACTGCTTAGCTGCCGTCTGGGTGCTGGGAATCGAACCTGGATCCTCTATAAGAATAGCCATCTGGGATGGGCCATCTTTCTGGCCCACAGTTTTAAATTGTAAAGAGGGGGGGAGGACAAAAACAGGTGGCAACAAGGGTCAGTGGGTAAAGGCACTTGCCACTGAATCCTACAGTTCAGTCATTGCTGCCTGGATACCCCCATATTTGTTACTTAACATATGTTAAGTAAACAACCAACAGAACACTGAAACTAACAGTTGAATTTATTCTATGAACTCCTTAAGGTCCATATAGGTTGTACATCAAAAAGAAAGAAAAATACCTGACTCAGCAGTAGAATGGCAGGCCTGTGAAATCACAGGAATTTGAGTCACACCTATAGAAATTTCTTTGGTTCTTCCGTATTCTCTAAGCACTGTAAATTCATTGGCATACTGAGGAAGTGTGTATTTGCGGTGTAGATGATGTTGGCCCCTTTCTGGGGGATACGGTAATAAATACGAGCGTACTTTGCTGTGTATCCTGAGCTGTTGACGTGGCCTCTCCTCTTCAGTATGCATGCTACGCTATTGGTAAGGATGTGCAAGCCATGAAAGCTGTGGTGGGAGAAGAAGCCCTGACCTCAGATGACCTTCTTTACTTGGAATTTCTGCAGAAATTTGAGAAAAACTTCATTACTCAGGGTAAGATAATTCCCTTCAAGCACAAACATCTTGCAAATCTGAGTGCTCACGTTGGTGTCTGCATTTTCTCCTCTAATGAGACACTCCTCCAGGTCTTAAGGCCTGACCTCCCTCTGCCTTCTGAATGTCCTCAGGGAACTTCCGATTATTATCTTACAAAGCCCAATCACCTTTTTTGCTGTTTTGTTTGTTTTTCTTCCTGAGGTTTGACTGTTGCTGTACTGTGGGCTCTAGTTTGCTCTCTGTGACCCTCACCTGCTGTAAGCATGTCTGTTCATGTTCCAATGCCTAGGACCCACTAACCAGAATGAGACTTTCCCCAGCTGCCTGCCAACACTCAGTGTCTGCTGCGGTCATTTTCCAGCAAAAATTTATCTCAGTTGCTGGGCCTCAGCATGTTGGTTTTTTTGGTTTTGCTTTTGAGAATCTCCTGTGTGAGGTGAACTAAGATCATACATATCTCCCACTGCTATTCTCCTCCAACTCCCCCCATAGACTATATCCCCCAACATGTCCCACTGGTTTTTCGTTTGTGTTTTGTCACTCGCTAGTCCATTTGACTGGGCATTAGCCTTGCTTATCCTGATCAGATACTGTTCACCCGTAGTAGTCTTCCTAACCTATTTTTGTGTTCTCACTACAATATTTTGTTTGGTAGTTCTCAAACTTTGATTTGCTTTTGTATCAGCTAAGTTTCTTAAAAGTGCTGATTCTGACCCAGTAGTACGTATGCGACTGGAGCTGTGAGAGTTCCCGGTGATAGTGAAGCTGCAGGTCTGTAGCCAGGTCTGAGGTTTCAGGCCCTCCTCCAAAGCCTTGTTCCATTATCCTTGGCCATATTGGTACCAGCTTTCCACCACCCACAGCTCAGGGAAACTATTGATCATTTTATTGGTTGTCTGTCTTCTACAAGGGTTTCCTTACATGGCTCATGTGGATTAAGGCTAGAAATACTCTATTCTTGAGTACATACAATAGGTATGCTACTTTGAGATAACACCTCAAGTGATACATGTAGGATTTGTGCACTCTTACTTGCATTATGTATTCATTATTCATTTTGAAATCACCTCACACAATGGCATAATTGTTTGAGGGTTATGAGTGGAACCAACATACGGTAGGCAAGTGCTTAACCACTGAGCTACACTGTTAGTCTTGTTGGAATGTATCCTTCCTTCCTTTCCTTCCTTCCTTCTGTCCGTCCGTCCGTCCTAATACAAAATGGTAAAGTTCTGTAGAGAAAGGAACCCAGAATTCCAGCCACTCTTAATCTTGTGGTTGAAGATTTGGCGGGGAGGGGCAGGATTTAATTCTACTATATTAAACAGAATAATCCAGTCGGCAGGATTTAATTCTACTATATTAAACAGAATAATCCAGTCGGCAGGATTTAATTCTACTATATTAAACAGAACAATCCAATTGGCTTATAATTTCAGCACTTAAGAGCTAGAGTTTGAAGCTAGCCTGGGCCACTCAGTGAGAGCCTGTTTCAAAATAAAGTTTTGAAATCTCTGACCTATAATATACCTGCTTTGTGGCATTGAGACTTTCTCATCTTATCTGTGGATTCCTGCAAGCCTAGCTTTTCTCCTGTGTCTGCTTTTTGCTGACCTTTGAACAAAATGTTGGGTCTATTGCATTCATTGTTTAAGGATCTTACTTGTCTGTCTGTGTCCACCTCATCCCTTTACACCAACATCTCTGGGGTACTTTGTGTCCTCATTTCTACATCCAGTCTCGAGTCCTAACCCATGTTTTCTCTGTTGTATTTTATGCCTGCCCTGACTGCTAGTCCGTAGACAGAATACTGAGGAATACTGGTCAATTGGAAGTGCTTTGCCATTAATTCAGTGTCAATATTTTAGGTCCCTACGAAAACCGCACTGTCTATGAGACTTTGGACATTGGCTGGCAGTTGCTTCGAATCTTCCCCAAAGAAATGCTGAAGAGAATCCCTCAGAGCACCCTGAGCGAATTTTACCCTCGAGACTCTGCAAAGCACTAGCTACTGCTGCTCATGTGGCGTGATTGGCGTGACCCTCTTGTGAAGTACTGGTTCTGTTTCCTGATTCCTTTTGCACTCCTCCATCCCCACCTTGTGCGGGAGTTTACTTACCTGTTACTCTGTAATTAGAAACAAAGGCTAGGTAACTATTGTGCCAGTGTTGCAAGGTTTAAACTGCTAACCTATTGGAAGATCCCTGCCCCGAAAACCTCACCTTCAGTGCGTTCTTTAAAGGAGCCGAGGGGTGGCATGAAGTTTGTTCTGCTGTATGTATTTGTACATAGTGGAGAGCTCGTTGCTAATAATGTCTTGTTTGGGTCTCCCAAACCCTACCTCTCAACTCCCTTAAGAGTATCACTGTTTTGAAGTTAAAATGCTTCCGTCTCAAATTTAGGGGCAAGGTGGAGACTGGAAGAATTCTCCGTTCAGAAAAACCATGAGGCTCTTGACTGAGCTTTCCCTCTGGAGTGCTGGTGTGCCTGTGGGTCTGTCCTCTGCTCTGCAGATGGGTTTTACTGTCTGCTTGTGCTTTCTTATGAGACAAGTTTCTCTCTGCCAGTGCTGTGAGTTAGAATTCCTGTGTGGCATTTTTTGTGGCTCACCCAGAATCATGCAACATTGCACAGTTGGTACCACCCTGGCAGTGGTGACATGTCTTGTGCTAGTGATTCCCACTGGGCTACAGTCATAGAATTGAGACTTAGAAAAAGCTGGGGTATGGCTCAGAGAAACCCTACATCCCATCCTCATCCTGATGTGTTTATGGTGGTTCAGGTCTCTGTTGCCTCCTAGATCCTGGGGTGGGTTGTGAAGATGCTGATGACTTGCCCTTGGGTTTGCTGTTATTTTCAACTCTGTTCAATCCCCAGGCTCTCTGACCTAGCTCTGCCTTCTTTCATTCCTGCTCCTTCCTGGTGTGAGCCGTTAGCTATAGTTTGTGCGCTTCTGCCATGTCTGCTGTTGAGTCTCTGTGCTGTGTGTTCTCAGGTACAGCAGTAACTTCCCCATTCTCTGCATTCCATCTTCCAGTTGTTTTTCTCTGAGGGGATGGGGGGGTCAGCATGATTATATTTTAATGTAGAAAATGTGACATCTCGTTATAAATGAAAATAAATGTTAAATTAAATGGAAGTTACCTGAAATGACTGTCTTCTCATCAGAAGGGGACCATTAGCAAGCAAGTGGGTAACTTGAATCTTCATGGTTGTGACCTTTGTATGAGTGTGGTCTGTGTTGTTGTGTGTAAGAAGTATGAAATATTTCATGTTCCTGAGGACTTAGGTTCAGATAGCATCTGTGTGTATAGCTATAGAGTCTTATCCATGGCAACATTTAGACTGCATTTATTAGTGAGCCTTTATCAAGACAGATTGACTCAGGCTGGGCCTGGAGAGATCGTTCAGCAGGTCAGAGATCTTGACTACTATTCCAGAGGTCCTGAGTTCAATTCCCAGCAACTGCAAGGTGGCTCACAACCATCTGTAATGGATCTGATTCCCTCTCCTGGTGTGTATGAAGACAGAACACTCATACATAAAATACATGAATAAATAAATAAAGACAGATTCACTCTTCTGCAACAGTTAGGGGTGGTTGGGTAAGTAGCACTCTTTCTAGTTTGTTACTTGGTTTTTTTTTTTTTTTTTTTGGTAAAAACATTTCTAAGGGAACCTATTTCAATTTTTAAATTTAAATCAGATTTAAATGACGGCTATCTTCAAACAGCTGAGTGCTGCTCAGTGGGGATGTCGTGTGAATGAAAGATCATCTGTAGGTTAATGTCATCGGCACCTCACCAACCACTGCTTCCCTGTGCAAGTGCTCCACAGGGCAGTCTGCTTTCGAAGTCTTCTGAGGCTGGATTGCAGGCAGGTGGAACAGTATAGAAGGCAGGTCTGGTGGATCAAGCGCAAAGTCCTGACAGGCAGGAGAATCAGGTATCCAAGGTCATCCTCCTCGAATACGTGTGTTCAAGACTAATGTAAGGGGCTATATCGTCTCAGTAAACAAGAACAACAAAGGCACTTCTTGAAGGAAGTTGTGTGTGTGTGTAAGAATGTAAGTATAAGGAAATGGTTTTATTTGCTGACATTTTAAAACAACAAAAGTGGCATTGCATAGCCAAAGTGATTTATATCAAACCATTTTTCCATTTCGGGGTTGAACACCCGTCTCACGCTCAGGGAGCACTGATGCCCTTCCTGGCAGCAAGGGCCTTCATGACTGGTGTGGGACAGTGAGAAGTGTGCCAGTCACTCACTCACCACAACTCTGTGCCCTCGCGAGCATTTGTTTGCACATACGGGCTACTAGGAATCCAGTCCTCCTGAGCAGTCTTTCATACTTCCTGTTTGGGGAAAGCAAACATCTGACCTTACCCCTGAGACTGGAGGCCCAGGGGAACACGGCCTATAGGAATCTGAGGATTGCCAGCCTGGGTTGAATATGTGTGATCCTGCTGGGCTCAGTGAGTCACAATAAGTGATATACCTGTCACACTGCTTTTCTCCAAAAGGGTTTCATCTCCAGATGACCAGAGCATTTCATAAACTGAGTAACTCTGTTGGGTTTCACATAGCAATGGTCTTGTTCCATAGCAACAATTCCGTTTTTTTCCCTGACACTCATTATCACACAGAATGGCGGAGCAAGTGCTGGAGACTAGCCCTTCAAACTGAACTCGGTGTCCTTGCATAGCTGTGTGTCTCCCTCCGCATGCCCTCCTTAAGTAGCTGTGAGTGAGTTCCCGGCGCTCTAGAGCCTAGGATTTTTATTTCTGCCTGAAGTCCCAGGAGACAGAAGGCTGTTGTGGGTATGCAGCGGGGTCTCTGGAAGTCTAGAGTCACCAACATAGATGATCACATCAGACTTTTGCTTGGGAAGTGAAGTAAGGGAAGAACCTCAAAATGCATATCCTTCCTACGGCTACATTTACTTCCACAAAGCAAAACAAGCCACACACTGAGTTCTGGAGAGGCTGGGAACAGCTCTGCGTGTCCGTGCCTAGGCAGGCAGTGGCTCGCCAAGCCAGAAGGTGCCTTCTGTGGAGTTCCACGTTTGCCCAATGCTGTAAAGAATATACTCTAATTAATTTGAAACATAAGCTAAACAGGACGGGGAAATGATTCAGCGGGTAGGACTGTAGGCGTGTGCATAGGCCTGAAGACAGGAGTTGAAGCCCCAGGTCCACAAAGTGGCAGAAGAGACCAGCTCCTAGGAGTTCTCCTCTGAGCACCTGTGCTGTAGCACACTCCTGCCTGCAAACAGTCCCTCGTTTCCTGGGTAAAGGAGGCTTTTGCCTCTTCGTCACTGCGCAGTTTGAACCAAGATCTTCCCTTGCATAATGCTCTTGGTACATTATTTGTACATCTATTTGTGCATTTCCTGGATGTAGAGACTCATCCCTGAGAATCCAAGCCTTGCCCATGTGGGTGGCCAGAAGGCGTACAAGTGCTGACCATGTCCTTGGGACCAAGCCAGTGAAGGCTGGATTGTGATCCAAGTTAAAATGACTGGAAACCTCACTGTGCTTCGAGCTAAGACATTCTGTTCCTGCATCCTGTTGAGCTTTTCCCAGGACCTCCTCTTCAGCAGCGCTCAGGCATAGCCCTAGCGCTAGACTGATTTCATTCAAGATTTACTCATCAGATACGCATTGTGCAGACAGAACTGAAGAGTGCAGGTAAGCACTAAGCATTCTACCTGTAATTGCATTTTATCATATAGGATAGCTTAGCAGTCATGCCTCTGTCCTCCATGTTAAACATTCATTTCCGTAATTCCCTTCTCCCACACACCATGTATGTGAAATGATAGCTATGTCCAAGAAGAGAGAAATTTCCGAGTGTGATGGCACATGCCTTTAATCTCGGCCCTTGAGAGGCTGATGCAGACAGATCGATGAGTTCTAGGCCAGCCTGATCCACATAGCTAGTTCTAAGATAGCCAAAGTGTCTACATACACTTAATAGATCAGTGTCCTGTGTAGTTCAGACAGTAAAACTAGGTAACAGCTCATCCAGCAACAATGGACGTTAGATAACAGTTCTTGTGGCTGACTATGCTGGAGACCTTGCCTAGTTAGCATCTGTGGGCCCTGGGTAACAGTTCTTGTGGCGAGGGGTGTGGGTCAGTGCTGGAGACCTTGCCTAGTTAGTATATGTTCAACCCCAAAGCCCCAGCAAAGGAAAGGTTCTAATAAACAGCGGTGAACTGAGCATACTTCTGAACACCTGTTGTCCTAGCCTACATAACAAAGCCCCGCAGAAGAGGAAGTAGAAAAAAAGCAGGAATATTTCCCTAGCATTACTAATCTGGTGCTGGCTGTTGATCCAAGGCTTCAATTACTCGAGCCACTCCTCCAGGACCCTAGAGTAACTTTAAAAGCCTCTTCCTATGAGTCCACTGCTCTGTCTTTTCTTTTGGTTCATCTAAGCCTCAGTACGTTCGGCAAACACTTCTTCCTTGTGTTCTCTGCACTTGACTGAGGTGACAGAATCCCATGGGAGGATGGGAATATTATTAGAGAAGCAAGTCCAAACACGAAGGGTCTAGATGAGGTGCAGTGCCCACTGAAGTTGGAGAGGTAGCCGATATAGGTAGACTTGCCAGCAGTTTCCCTTCATGAACATAGGGACTCAGTCTCCACTGGTCAGGTTCTGCGTTCGTAGGAGCAGCTCATTCTTGAGCAGCAGCCACTGAGGTAAGGAGGTTGGAGCCAGGGTAGCATCTCGAGGACGCGCTTGCAGGTGGGTTTAACTGCAGCCTGTATAGCTCTGGGCCTCACTCTGACCCTTGTTTGCCTTCACTGCAGCCAAAGCAGGCATGACCCCTGGCCAGCCCTTGCCAGCATCTGTTTGATCCCTATTTGGGCTTGTCCCATAGGTCATGTAACTCTTGTTTTGTTTTGTAGCATTGACAAGATTGGATTGCTTTATTGTGGTATAATAGAATGTTCAATATGGTACATATGATGAAAGTATTATCAACAAAACTGAAAATGGTCATCATCCCAGTTTCATTTTTTAACTTAATTTCTTAATTGAGCCTCAGGAATTTCACATGTCCCCAGTTATGTTCACTTCCCAGTCCCCCCATATCAGCTCTTCACCCTTGCCACACACACCCAAGAGGAAAGTTACAAAATTAAAGCCAAACAAACAACAACAAAAGCCCTCTTCACTCCATCTTTTCTGCTTCCCCAACAACTCTTCATCCATCTTGCAGTGTCACCCAGTTTACCAGTCAGTTTCACTGCGAGTCTGCTTCAAGCTTCTGGTCTCTATAGTCCGTCATCACTGGGCCCTCACCAAACCTCATGGCAATCCTGCAGGTATTGACAAGACCCATTCCTTCATGTGCTCCAGCAGGTCATGGATGGCGTAGTTGTTAGAGTGGGTCAACTCAAGGCACCGGGTGTGGGCCTGGGTGATAGCTGAGTTGGTCAGTCCGGGTCACTATTTAAGCACCATACAGTGGCCTTTAGCATCATCTTAGACTCTCATTCCTGTGTTCCCCATAGAGTGCTGTGCCCACCAGAAACCATCCCGTTTCCCCCCAGCATTGCCTGTCCCAGGCAACTGCCACTGATCATCCTATGCGGATTGCCTATTTTGGGATCATAATATGTTCTTTGTGTCCATCTCATTTCACTAAGTTTCTTAGTATTAAAACATGTTACACTTCATTTAGTTTTATTTCTGAATAATATCCATTACATAGCTATGTTACTTTTTATATATTGGGTCATTGACTGATGGGCATTTGGGTAGTTTACACTTTGGGATCACCATGAATAAGGTTTGTATAGGTGTACTTTTGTGTGGGTGTCTTTCATTTGCTTTGTGCATATATTGTATCTAATGTAAAGAAGAGAATCTATTTTCTCCCTTGAGGGTTAATCCAGTATGTCAGGCCTGGGACCTGACTAGGAACCACTAGGAACCACTCTAGGAAGACAGATTCCCCTGAATATACTACTTCTCCTTCCCACAATTCCCTCCCCAGTGCAGCACCTAAGAGCCACAATAGGTTCTTCAGGATCTGCCAACTTTCTTAAAGAAGAGCTCTCCTCTTACCGCTGCCTTTCCCTTCCAGATGCTGGTCAGAGCTTCAGCATGCTCTTACCCTCCACACCTCCTGAAGCTCTCCTGCCCTGCTGCCAGCGACTGGCCTCTTCCAAGTCCTTTCTCCATTCTCCATGTCCAGGCAGCTGCCTGCCTGCCCTGGGGTTTTCCTTAAACTTTAGAGTTCATTCCTTGCCTTCAAGCTTTCATTTGTATCTATTCTTAAATTCTTTTATTAATGAGACTAGGAGCCCCAAGAGCTGACACATTCCCAGGCTCTGCTGGGACTCCCCAGTATTGCGAGTCACCTGGGAACTATATGTTTAATATTTTGAAGAAGTACTAACCCACTTCCTAAAGGTCCTGCTGGTAGTGTGTGGGACTGGTTGGCTGTTGTTTTAATGCCAAAGAATCTGGCTTGTTTGGGAAACAAGTAACTTCTAGAACTCTTTCTGGGTTTTTAAAGATATACTTAATGTCATTTAAAACAACAACAACAACAACAAAAAAAACCCCAGATCTTTATGACACTCCCCAAGTGCAGTTAAAACTGAAGATACTAATATTTGCATTCTAGCCTTTTATTTCATTGCACAGGAAACTACATTTCATAATTGTTCTAATAGTTTAATGCCTATGTTATACTATTATTATACTATACTGGAAATATACCATATTTTCCCTCATGTTAAACATTTAGCATTTTTTCAAATTTTCATTTATTCTCTTTACAAATTTGTTCATTGATAAATATTTTTATTCTGGATAGTACAAAGAATATGAACAACAGCTTTATTTATTAAAATACAAATGAAATACCATTGCATGGCTCAGTGGATGACCTGACTGCTCTTCCGGAGGACCGGGTTCATTTTCTAGCAGCTACATGATGGCTCACAGGATCTGCAGTTTGAGTTCCAGCTGATCAGATGCCCTCTTCTGACCTCCTTGAGCACTGCGCAAGCATGGGGTCGCAGACGTGTATGGACGGGGTCGGGGGGCCATGCTCAAAATAATTTTAAAAGTTTTTTGCAAACGCATGACAATTTATAGTCGCGTCCTCTCAGAAGCATGGGTGTTCCTCCTTCAGAACTTGAAGTCGAATGTTTAAGACGATGATGAATTCAAGATGAATGTGGTAGTACACACCTTTAATCACAGCACTTGAGAGGCAATGACAGGCTCACCTCTGAGTTAGAGGCTAGCCTGGTCTACAGAGCAAGTTCTAGGACCATTGAGGGCTACACAGAGAAACCCTGTTTTGATAAACAAAAAAATAAAAAAGGAAAGAAATTAATTTCAAGAATGTGTTAGAGGTGTTGCAGCATGTATAGAAAGTCGCCCGTGTGGTCAAACTGTTAGTATGACAGTGTGGTAACTTGGTCAACTGTCACACTGTGAATCCCTGTATTATTGCACATCGCACACTGGACAAGACATTCCTGGCATTTCAGAAGTCCCCTCTCTACCTACTCCCCATCCCACCCCCATGTGGCAAACCATCCTGCTTCCTCTGCAGAAAAGCCTGTACCCCTAACATCAAGAGGTCTACAGAAAACCTTACCACAGCCCAGAAAAAGCAGCTTTCTAATTCAGTGTGTGAAGGTGTTTGCCGTTGGACTTGCAAAGATGCTCAGTGGGAGAAAGGACTTGCCTGGCAACCGGAGTTCCACCCATGGAGCTCACAGAAAAGGAGTTCCAGGTCCAGAATGTTGTCTCTGACCACCACGTCTGCTTTGGTACCCACACTCATAGAAAGACTTTTTAAATTAGAGTTACTTAAATTGAAAGTACTTAAATCATAGTAAACCACATCACTACAGGCTCCCTGAATTTCCAATTACTTGTGTTTTGGAAGCCTGGGTGATGTGCTTTGCAAAGATAAGTATACTTATCTCATGTTCCCAGTTAGGTTGGAGAAAGCAGGAACCCACACGATTTTTAAATCCTAGGATTTCAGTTCAGATCTGTGGTCAGCACACCATCCTTGTGTCCAGTATCCCTTCTTTGGAAACCAAAGCATCTTGTTCTATCACTAGTACGTTATCAGACCTGACGAGAGGATGACGTGCTGAGATGCTCTTCAGTCATAAGAGCATTAACCCGAGGTAAGACCATCACTAAACTCAAGACTCCTGCTCCTGCCTGCTGTGGTGGTGAGTGCCGTCTCCACGCTCTCCACCTCAGCCTAGATAGAAAGAAATCCTCCTCAACCTTGGAAAAAGCAGTCTAACAGGCCTGAGCTAGTCCCCACCCCGCTCTCTCCTTCGTGGACTTATGGTCCCTGGTCTTCCTTTATGTGACTTCACCACTGATGAGGGTAAATTGGGCTCTTTGTTTCATTCCCTGGCAGTTCTGTGGGAGTGAACAGGGCTTTGCCTTAGAGCCGGTTCCTTGAAAGATCTTAATTAAGAGCATTGCTGTTCTCAACATTATCCCTCAACCAACCCAGGACATACTTCTGCTTTTCACAACCACCCTGAGATAGGACAGTCCTCTGCCTGTCCTCCGACCACTGTTGTCTATCTGAGACTCGGGAAGGTAGAGTAACTGACCCAGATGTAGTGGCAGATTGACTCCAATGCCCTTCTGCCGTTTTGTGTCCCTGCTCTGTGTACAAGCTCCCACTTTGTGGCAGCCTAATGCAGAAAGTCATAGGCTTTGAGAACAGCAGATCCAAGGTGGGATCTGGTTTCAGTCTTAATGAAAATTTAGACAAGTTATTGCCTTTGATTCTGCATAAGCAAATGAGGACAGTGCCCACTCTATAGTGTAACTGCAGAATCCCATCAGGGTGTCTGCTCTACTTTCTTAACCCACCACGACAAATCTCAGCCTCCGTTACTGTGTGGCCATAGACCTTTCGATTCATTCTGCTTTGACTTCTTCCTCATGGCGAAATGGATCCATAGCTATTGAGAAGTCAACCCCCCTCACATACACTTTGGGAGCTTCCTTTCTTCCCCTGAAGGACAGTCTGAGCAAGGATCAGGCCCACATTGTCAGGTAGTTATAGAAACCTAAGGCAGATAAAAGCTACGTAGAAGCCATAATCTAAAAACCAAACCAGACAAGACTTCTCTCAGAAGAACCTGTGCTCCAAGGCGTCCCACAGCCTGCTTCATTGCATCTTGTGGCTGATGAGATCTTCTGTTTTGTTACTGCTGGGACAGAAGCCGGGTGACAGTAACTTTATCAAGTTTACACTCCCAGATTGTTCCCACATGGACCATGGCTTTCTAGGATGTGAAGGTCATGACCAGGACCTTAAGATGTTGAAGACATTCAGTAACTATGGATGTGGTGATGTGGGAGTGGATTTCTTCTATACCAATCTGGTATAATAGACCACGCCCTCCTGAAACCTTGCCATGAACAACTTCAAAAAATTACTTCACTCAACTGCTGACTGAGATGTACCTGCCACACAGGTTATACCATAAAAGACCTAATTAACAACGCCCCCATTCAGCAGGAAG
>JAQHUG010000210.1:1633132-1666878 GCA_028555095.1 Dicrostonyx torquatus
CACACACACACACACACCCTTTCCACATAGCTTACAGTAATTAAGATTGACCAGGGCCCTGAAGTCATGTAATAAAATGGAAAGGTTCTGGGCTATTGCCAGCGTCCCTCCTCCATTCTGCCCATTTGCGCAGTAGGCTGGGTTATAATTACATGTGTTTGTGTCTTAGCCAGACAGCTCATTCCGAGGGTAGAATCCTGGAGCTCGTCCTCTTGCCTCACCTCAGCAAATACCAATTTCATTTGGGAGCCTCTTGCATTGCAGAGTGTTTGGAAATTCAAAAGAAATCAGCACAAAAGGAATTAGATTCTTACAGCCGGCAGCCAGGAAAGCTGTTCTCTCCTCATGTCTGTGAGTCAATAGGAGGCACCTGTCCCACAGGAACAGGGCCTACTGCCAGTTTGGTTTCCACCTCAGAAACCTACCCACATTAGAAGCTTCTGTGACACAGTTTCTGTGCATCCCCCTTCCTCCGCTGTGACACCACAAGGGAAGCTGGGATCAAAATGAAGGCTTGGGAACCCGAGGGTAAATGTCCCCAGCTCCACTCCAAGCCTCAGCTCTTTCAGTTTCCTAAGTCTCTTCCCTTTCACAAATGCTGGGATTCTCCTTGCAGGGATCGAACACAAATTTTAGATAAATCCTGCTAAGTCCTGGATAAGCCCTAAATCCTGCCTTGACCCTCTGCCAGCTAGCTGGCAACATGGCTGGTGATGTTACCAGAGGGCTTAGGGTACAATCCTGAATCCTGGCAGGCCCAATAGGTAAGGCTGGGTTTCTCATCCCAATCCACCAAGTGAAGAGAGAAGCAGGAAAAGGAGATTTATTCAGTGAAGTCACACTGCGAAGAGCAGAGGGGCCGACAGCCTCCAAGTCTGCCTTTTACTTTATTACTGTGATGTTTAGATTTAAGTCAAATGCAAGAGGTTTGCATAAGGAATCTTGGTCAGGGCAACCAAGTGGGCAGTCAGCAGGCTGAGGAGCTCCTTGTTAGAGACCCCCACTGGGACAGGTAAGGCTGGATCCTGACCTTGCTGGAGAAAAGAGTGTCCTGATGAGCTACTGTGAAGCTGAGTTCAAGTTTCCAAGCGCATTTTTAGCATAGATTGGAAGTACAAGGGTTTCTAAACAGAGAGGTATTGGGGGAAAGAATACGATCGACCCCAGCCACTTTAGGTGTGGGGTTCTCAAGGAAGAGTCACACTGCAAGGTCCCAGTGATGACAGAACATAGGGTTTTGGAAGCTTTTGGAATGTTCGCTGGGTTTCTAAGTGACCCTGCCCTCCTTTGTCTGTTTCTCATAATTGAGATCATATAGAGGTGGCTCCCAGAATGTCTGCAATTGGATTATAATCTGATAAAATAAAACTACGAGCCACTGGGGTTACACAAGGGAGTTTGAACATGTCTTTTTCCAATAAATGGGGTTTCTTACCAAGTCTCTTATAACCTAGTTGTCTGTGATGCCAACCGAGGCAGTGACTAGCAAAGGAAGAATCTATTTCTAAGCTATTGTGCTCTTCAGAACATCCTAGAAAAATCCTGAGGCACACATGTATATTGACAGGCATAGACACATATAAAAACACACATCTATACCCACAGTCATGTGTGTGTGTGTACCTCTAAATATATAATATACCTCCATGTACAGATATATAAATCCACGTTGACACACATGTATATTCACATGAAGATCTATACATATATGTATCCACAATGATGCATATCCATATCTACATGCATATATACACATATTTATTAGCACACATATAGGCATCCATGAGTATATACATACACACATAAATATTCACACACAATAGATATATCCCATACACATTCATACATACATCTAAACACATACATACTGTGGTGGTCTGAATGATATATGTACCCCATAGTCTTAGGACACCTGGTTCCCAGTTGTTGGTGTTTTGGGGAAGTTTAGGAGGTGGTTGTCTTGCTGAAGGAGGTACATTACTGGGGATAGGATTTGAGAGTTTAAAGATGTGCTATTTCCATTTAATGTCTCTGCTTTTTATTTGTGACTCAAAATGTGAGCTCAGATTGCTTCTCCAGATGCAATGCTTACCACTTGCTTCCATGTTACCCCTGCTATCAAGGATGTCCTAAGTCAACCTAAGTCCAGTAAGTTCTTTCATAAGTCATTGGGGTCAGCAACAGAAAAGTAACTAATACTGCCGCGGCTACACATTGGGGTGATATCTGTTGGGGTCCAACCTCGATGGGATTTGCACGTTCCAGGGTCAGGGTGCGTGGGTTAGAAACATTAGATAGGAGCAACAGAGATCCGAAAGAAAAGGAACAGAGACACAGTAGAACCGGGAAGGCAATCCAGTAGATACTGAATTCACCCGTGCTTATTTTCCATGATTATAAACCCTAGTCCAAAAGTGGGGGGAAGAAGGCAAAAGACACAGAACAAGTGGAGTAATTAGCTGCTTCAATGCCTGAAGCATCAAACCTCTATATGCAGAGTTAAGCATTCTGCTGTTCAGGCAGGACAAGCAGCAACTACACCTTAAACCAAGCATCCTGTAGGAGCCACTCCCTGGATCAAACCTCGTGTCACATCCTTGAAGAAGCAGGAATAGGCTTGAATTCTCTGGTCAGGGAGGAACGGATCTACCTCTGTGGGCCATGTCAATACCCCAAATGCCACGTAACCACGCCCTAGGTCAAGATATTTTGTTGTAGCCATGCCCTCAGTCAGAACCTTTTGTCAACAACCTTGAAAGAGCAGAAGTAAGCTTAAACCCTCAGTCAAGGTAGAGCGGACCCACTTCTGTGGGCCCCTACATAATATACATTCCCACAAACATACAGGCACCCACAACCACATACCCAGCACATTCACACTTTACACACGCACTAAAATATGCACCCCCTCCTCTTCTACTCCGATTTTCAACCTTTACCTAAGACAGCGGAATAAACCCGATTACTTTCATCATGTGTGCACAAATGTGTGAATGGGGTGCCTGTGTGCAAGGCGTGATTCGAAAACAGGGTTTTCTTGTCCTCATGCGGCTGGACCTTTGGCAATCTATGAGAAGGAAAATCCCTGCCTAGCTATGACGCATCAAAGCTGTCCCATGGGACTGTGCCCAAAACTCCCATTTCCTTGGTGACCAGATGGCAGGGAGCAGAAGCACGACTTTGGACTGGGGATCTGACTTGTTTTTCTCTATAGTTTGTGTCTCTCTGTGATGCCAGCTCCCATTCAGAGCTGGCCAGTTGGCATGGCTGTGGCCTGTTCTGCTTGCTAAGTTGGTCTTTGGGACCCAGCCAGGTGGGCTCCGGAGCCAACATGTCCCTAGAAAACATTTAACTCCACAGGGTAGGGCGGGCACCCATCTGATAGTGCTATTGGGGTTGTCAGTGGTTGAGGGCTCCATCCACAAAGAACCTGACCTTCACTGTATACAGAGTGGAGGCTTGGAGAGACATCCTTAGGGTTCCTCTTTGTGGGAGTTTGTACCTCCAGGATGCTGGAAAGCCCGGTAAGGCACTAAAGCCCTGTAGCTCCAGTGTGATGTTTCTCAGGACTCAGAAGATGGTCGCTCAGGAGCACTTCAGGTCACTCTGATGAGCGTGGGGGAGGGAGAGGAGAACTAAGTGACCATTACTTGGTGTAGGAGGTCCCTCTGCATTTGTATTGCTTTCATTGGTTGAATAAAGAAAACTGCCTTGGCCTTTTCATAGAGCAGAAATCAGGTAGGTGGAGTAGACAGGACAGAATACTGGGAAGAAGGCAGTGTGGCAGACACCATGATTTTCCTGCCCAAGATGGACACTGGTTAGACTCATGACGGTAAGCCACGTCCTCGTGGTGAACACAGATTAATAGAAATGGGTTAATCAAGATGTGAGAGTTAGCCAATAAGAGGCTAGAGCTAATGGGCCAGGCAATATTTCAATGAATACAGTTTCTGTGTAATTATTTCAAGTATAAGCTAGCTGGGCGGCCTGGATGAAAAGCAGGCCCGCTCACTTCATTACTACAATCGCTGGGCATTGCCTTCCCTCCTTCACTGTACACAGACCCAACTCTGTCGCCAGCAAGGCTGCAGGCCTGGGCTGTGGATCAACAAGGACACCCGACCTCTCTTTACATGGAAAATGGACGGAGGGCCCAGAAGCAAATAAGAGCCTTGGGCAATCCCCCAGCCTCAGCCAGACAGCATCCATCATCATTTTGGTGAATGCTAACAGTGCCCGCCCCCAGACCCACCTGTGGAGCTGGAGAGTTCCACTTGAACTGGGGACTCCCGGCTTTGTATTCCACTTTATGTGGCCCTGTAGTCCAAGAGGGTGCCATCTGAGTGACAAGCCATGCGGGCACATTACCTTGTTATTTTTAGAATGAGGAATTTGATTTGCTTCATCTGCTACTGTTTACAAATTCTGTCATGAGTTTCTCAGCTCTCAGCTGCAATAGAGGCAATTGGAGCACATGCATGTGTGTATGTGTATGCGCGCACACATGCACGCACACACCTGGGTATGCGTGTGTGCTTGTGTATGTGTCTGTACATGTGAGCATGCTCAGAGTGTGTGTATATGTGTGTGTGTGTGTGTGTGTGTGTGCGCGCGCGCGCGCGCGCGCACACGCGTGCGCGCATGTGGGTACACTCAGGCTGGCACTGTGTGGTAGAGCTAAAATATCAGAGGAAGGAGGGAAGCTGTGCTTTGGGTGGTGGTGAGTGAGTCTCCTTTTTGGTACTCATCCACAGGCTGCTCCTTTGAGTTAGGTCACACGTCACTAACTTGCACTGCCCCCCCACCCCAGCAAGTCTCTCTTTGTTCTTTTCTTCTCAACACCTATACCCTCTCACCTAGAGCCTTGTCCCCACCAAACCAGTCTTCTAGAATTGGGAGCAGAGAGAAAAGACTACAGGATGCTGGAGGTGAGAAAAGCTGTTCTCATTGAGAGAGATTCTGCAGCGTCAGGAGCATGGGTGCAGCGGGGTTTCCTCAGGGCCTGCAGCAGTGATGTTACACCAACCAACTCCAGTGTCTGTACTAACACTCTGTGGTGAGAACAATCAAAGAAATACAAAGTAATAACCTCTGATTGACCCAAAGTTGTAGGAAGAAGGGGGATGAGCTTTAAGGAATGGGCGGGACCTGCAGGATCCAGGATCTGACTGGATAGGGAGATGAGAGAGTGACAGTCAACTACAACTTGCTTCCAACGTGCAAGGCAAGGCTGGCAGAACAGAGCTGTGCAGGAAGTATGGATTGTACAGCAAGCTAAACAACATCTGCCCAGTGTGACTAATGCCTCCCCAAGCAAACAATAGCAATACTATGTATGGATAAATTGCTTGAAGCCCAACATTTCATTGTCAAACTACCCAGTGAAGGCTGGGGCACATCTCAGCGGGAGGGCACGCGCCTCGTGTGTGCAAGGCCCTGGGATTCATCCTCAGTGCTTACTTCTTTTTCTTTTTTATCACTTACCTAGAAACAAGCAAAGGCGCCATGTTGACTTCAGCATCACTGCAAGGATCGCATCACTTCACGAGACTTCCGCTTTCATGCGTGGAAGAACACGTGTGATGCTTGCAGCTTTCCAACAGCTAGCAGATGACAGAACTAGTTTTATTACCCAGGTGGGGACTGGGGTGGCACAGCAGCCCAGACACAGCAGTCTGCAGAGCACTGCAGGTCCCCTCGATAGGCAGTCGTCCACTCAGGCTCTGAGAGAAGAGATTCTCAAGAGAAAGGATTGAGGAGACATCCAAACTAAGGTTTTCCTTTTCCTGTACCAATGGCCTTGCCACATCCCTTTCAGACACATTGCTGGCTACATAGTGCCCACTATGGAGACCAAGCTGGCCTTGAACGCCACCTGCCTCTGCCTCCTGAGTGCTGGGAGTGGCTGTGACTTTGATCTGAGCACTCTAGAAACAGAGGCAGGCAACACCTGACTTGGGGAGAACCTTGGGAAGAGCATGACCTTCCAGAATTGACTAAGTACGCTTGCTGAAGGAGATGGTCAGGGAAAATCATGGACTGGTCTGGACTGGTCCACTCCCTCCTCTCCTGGCTGTGCACAGGGTTTAAGACATTTGCATAACAATATCTGCTGCCTTTGGGTGCTGTCTGTGCAGGCTGCTCAAGGCCTGAGCCGCTTGCCCTCAGAAGAGCACTCTGTCTCTTCCACTCTCTCTCCTTTGGATCAGCATGGGATGAGGAGGTGGTGAGGGGAGACATCCTTGCTCTCTCCTCAGTGGGGCAGCTTTTGTGTATAAAAATAAATCTTAAAACTTTTTTACGTGTCATGGTTCTGGGCTGTCTTGATGCTGACAGGGTCTCTAAACAAATCTCTGCTGCATGTTACTTTGGCTGGGTCCTGGGCAGTCCTTGCTGGGATCAGCTACTTTCCTTCTCCGGCAGAATAAGAGGTTTCTGACGTGGCAGCCTGGAGCTTTCAAGAATGTTAAAGTGGAAACTGCCAAGAGTTCCAAGCTTATGCTAAAGTTGGCAGCACAGCTCTCCTGCCTAATTCCCCTGGGTCTGCCCCCAGGGAGGGGGAGGGGCCAGTCATCCAGAATGGCATGTTTCAGTTGGGCTATTACAGTAGCACACTCCTAGCTAAGAGGACCTGGCCGCCTTCCTTAAGGTCAGCCTATAATGACCTTCCCTTCCCCAGAGGCATTCTTTCATTTCCGTGGGCCTTTAATTCTCTCTTTGTGCAACCCTTCTGTCGGCTGTCACCACATTGGCTATCTTTTGGGCCTAGGATCTGAACCCAAAACAGGCAATGTTCAAGGTGAACCAGGTGGAATAGTTAATCCCAGGCAGACAGGACAGATGGTAGCTGTGGTGACAGCATCCCCACCTAGGGGCCTGGAAGAGTAGCTACTCCAGTCCCCTTGCCAAAAGGCCATATGTAATAGACCAAATATTGCCTATGAGGTGAGCAGCTGGCAGAGGGAGGAAGCAAAAGACTGGGGTTAGGAGGGGGCATGCTTCTGAAGTCACTGGCCCCTGGTTCCCTCCCTCCTTCCTCTGGATCAGCCCAAAACACATATCACAAGTAAGGTCACCAGACTAGAGAAGGCAGGGTTCCCCAGGTCACAGAGATGCCTTCCTCAAGGCCTCTAAGTGAGAACCACCCCAGCTGGCACAGAGGAACATTGTCTTTCTGGCTCCAAAGGGAGAGGTCCCCAGGAGTTGCCTGCCACATCCTAGCAGAGGGGCAGAAATTAGCTTCAAGAGACAAGAGTGACTGTGAAGACATGAGAAATGGCATTCTTTATTCATAAATAAAAACATAAAATTACCAGAAATAGTTTACAGGGCCAACAAAGAACTTCAAAAATAAAACAAAATAAAGCCATCAAGAGCAAAGCAAACCACAAACAAGGGAGAGAAAAATAACTATGTACATAGTCTTCAAAATGCCAGCCCCTCAGAAGCCAGCCTCCGCCAAGGGCTCCAGAGTGGTCAAAGGGGAAAGCAGGTGCCACCAAAGGGTGCTGTGGTCTGTTATGTGGCATCTGAGGAGGGCTCAGGTCCTAGGGAAATCTCTGGTCCAGCCTGGCTTTCCCTTGGACATCTCTCTCAACCAAGACACAGCCAGGCTGAAGCCAGGGACAAGAGGACCAGCAAGTGTCTCTGAGAAGAGAGATGCTAAGTCCTCCAAATGGTTGGTCCCCTGCTGAAGCTCAAGAGAGAACAGAACTGAGCGTGGAGGTACCCATGGGAGTGTGGGCACTGCAAGACATGAGGCAGGCCCTTCCTGCAAGGCCATGTTGGCTGGTAGTCTTCCTTCAGAGGGCAGAAGCATTCCCAGACCAGGTATCTCTGGGGAACGCATGGATCTGAGAGACAGCCCATGGCAGGCTGGTTGTCTGCTCTGAATCCACACATCCCAGCCCTACTCAAGGTTCAGTCTGAGCCTTTTCAGCATGGGCATGGACCACAGACAGAATGCTTTAGGGCAGAGATGGAAAGAAAGGCCACAGGAAGACAAGGCTACTGGGGTACAGGTATCTTGAGCTACCCTGGGATTGTGGGCTCTTAGCAGTCTTGAATGGGTATCTGCCACCTTGATTGTTGGATAAGTCCCAGGCAAAGGTCTCAAAGATGACTTGGAGCAGGGCCACTGGGCAGTGTCGTGGGGAGAACTCCCTATGAGTAGAAGGCACCCAGCAAAGATACAGATACTGTGTGCCTGGCCCAGGCATGGCACCCACTTCCTTTGGAACAAGAACTCTATGGCACAGCACTGAGCTTCTGGCTGTTCTTTCAGAAAGTGGAGTCCTACAGTCTAAGGAGAGGCAGCTAACCCCCATCTTGCTCTCCCTCTGTTGGACAGTCTCAATGTCAAGGACTCAAACAAGGCACAGACCGGTAGAGAACAAAGGGCTGAGGGCCAGGAACTTTTTTTTAGAACTGTGCCTAGTGGAGGGTATGACCCTGCAAGCAGGGGCTGTCATCTTTGGCCTGTCAATTCCAGGTTTAAATTGAGCATGTGTCTATGGGCAACAGGAGACCAGAGACCAGGGTGACACTGGAAGTCAGCTGAAGAGGCCAAGCCTAACCCCAGGATCAGACAGCAGAGCCATCAAGGGGAGTGGGGAGGCACCTAGCCTGCAGACACTAGGAAAGCCAAGGTCGGGGGACGAGGGTTCACCAGGAACTCTAGCAGCCAGCATTAGGGAGGTAGAATGTAGAACTCGAGTTGGTTCCTAGACTGCCAAGCATCCAGATCCTCCCTTCCAGCTCCCATTCCCCGAGTCCCGCCCACCAGGCAGCACATGGCTGGGTATTCTACCGACAACAGCTGTGGTAAGAACCAAAAATAGAATATGGAGCAGCCTGGCTGCCTGCTTAATCTGGCTTGCCTTGGAAAATACAGAATGGGGGGGGGGAGAAGATAATTTCTTGAACTAAGCAACTGTACGTCCCTCTGCCTCTAGCACTGGCTATCATCAGAAGACAAGTCCAGGCTCCCACGGGTTCACGTGCTGCTTTCCAGACTGAATCTTTATGGCGTGGAGCTCCACATGGAGGGAGAAGGCTCTGTGTGTGTTCCCTGTACCCCCGCTGCCTGCCTGGACCCCACCCAATCTATCCAGAGTTAGAGCAGCTCTAAAGACGCTGTAGGGAAGGAAGCTGCTACAGGCAAGGGAGGCTAGCGCTGTGCTCCCATGCACACTAAGTGGATGAGCTACTCTGGACCCAAGCAAGAGCCTCATGTTTGGGCGGAGCGGGGGTTCCATATTGGCGGCTGGCCAACTGAACCATTCAGGGAAGGCCCTGCCTTGGCCTTGGCTGGAGCACATAGGAGGCTCCCATGGAATAAGAGTGAAGCTATGCTGTATGTCATTTCCATGTACTGCACCTGAGACCCCAATATCTATGGCTTTAAAAACAGAGTGACCACTGGGGGCAGAGGGGTTGTGCACCTCATTTAGACTCCGAGTCCCACTGTCTGCCATGGTTCTCTCCCCTTACGTCTCTCTCTCTGAGCTCTGTGAAACCCATGAAGATTCTGTAATGCAGGACTGTCCATCCACCCACCTCCTCCCATGGCTTGCTGGCTAAAAGGTGTGGCAACCCAACTCCTCTCTTCGTAGTCGAGAAGAACAGTCTGTAGTGAGGAGTGTGTCCAAGGCTTCTGGTTAAGCATGGCTTCTTTCTATCTCAAGGCATCCCAATATGCCTAGGGGATGACGGGGCTTGGGGTGACAGGGAAGGTGCTTTTGTCTTTGGGTGGCCCCTTGGCCTGTATGGCAGTTGTCCCTACCACTACTGTGAATGAGACCAAAGTTGAGGGAAACAGCAACCAGCACAGGAAGCCCCCTAAACACATGTCCACGAGAGCTTGGGGTTCAGAGATCAACATCCAATAAACAGCAGGGGTCATTAGTTTGGAAAAGGCAAGAGGAGAGGAAAGACTATGTCCCCCACCGTTGGGGACTCCTGAGTCTGTGCCCCAGAGGTGACTTCTCTCAGAGGGGCTCACAATGCCTCTTTGAACAGGCTCAGACCTCCCTGTCTTCTGGGGTCCAGTCCCCAACCCTCCATCCCCTAGGCAGCCCCTCAGATCTCAGTGGCTATGATGTCGTCATAGGGGATGTCAGGTCCCTCCAGGTCAATTTCAAAGGGCTCCCCTGCCCCATCCCCACGGGCCAGCTGCTGCAGGGCCTTCTCTAGACGCTGGTTGCGCTGGTACATGGCCAAATAGCTCTGTTGCAGCTGCTTTTGGTACTGAATCACTTTCTCCTTCTCTTCCTTCCACACCAACCGCTCATGCTGGAAGCCGGAGGACATCTGGTCATGGCCCTGCCTCTCCTCCTTCAGCTCAGCCCGCAGCCGCTCCAGCTCCCGCTGCAGAGCAGGGATGTCCTCTGAGAAAGTAGGCCCAACCCCCAGAGGCCCCAGGGAGGCAGCATCTCGATGCAGAGCAGCCTGGGCCCGCAACTCCAGCAGCTCCTGCTCCAAAATGTTCACCTTCTCTCGCAGCAGCTCCGCCTCATTCTTCTTGCGCTGCAGTTCATTCTCACAGACCTCCAGCTCCATTCCCTTGGTGCGCAGGGCACTCTCCAAGTCCTGTGTCTTCAGATCCATGCCCTCCAGCTTGCCCCGGGTGTCCTTCAGCTGTGCCTTCAGACTGAGGATCTCACTGGCTTTTGTGTTCACCTCCATCTGGGACTCTTTGAGCTGTTGCTTCAGGAGAGAGATCTCGCCTGACTTCTGGCACACCTGTCAAGGGTGAGGTGGGAAAGGGTGAGACACGGTGCCAGAGGTGATTGGCATCCCAACCGAGATGACAACTCCACTTCCTAAAGGGCTCAGGGTGCTCCTGACAGGGTGCCTTTAACACAGTTCTTGTGCATGTAGACAATCTATTTTTCTTGCCTGCATTTCCAAGCCTACCTCACCACCAGTTCAGGCTCCACATCCAAGTCTCTGCCTAAACCTAAGGCTATATGCAGTTCAATGTCTTCCTCTGCCCACTGCTCCTCACCCCTGCATGTACCCACCCCTGCACTCACCACTTAGCCCTGCTGCACCCCAAAGGCTAGCCATGCAGTCTGGCTCCCAGGCAGTGCCCAGAACACATCTGCCAAATGATGATCTGTGGTCTTTCTCTCTTCCTGGCTTCTCCATCCAGTTCAACAGTCATTGGCCATCCAAGTTGGGTCAAGAACACAATGAAGTCAGATCATTGTGGTTCTGGGGTCTTGTTTCTTTGAGATCATAAGCATTATTTAGGGTCATGGGATGGTTTGAAGTGGGGGTACACACCAGCCTATACCTATCAAGCCTGTCTCAGATACCCCCTCCCACCTCTGACTGAGGAAGAAAGCGTGAAAGAAAAGTTTTTTTAAAAAAGTGCATAACTCGTATGCTTGAAGCTTAGGGTTTGATATCCACCACAAACCTGCCCCCACCCGAAAAGGAAGCCTAGTGACCAAAGCCAGTTAGACTAGGAAAATGAAGGCCAGGGCTTGGCAGTACAGAATGAACTACTGGAGCAAAACTGGAGGCCATCAGTTCTGGATTTCCCTCTTCCTCTCCCAGTAAAGCTCCCCCTTTGCTCCCACTGAACCTCTGACCAGTGTAAAGGAGAACACGCAGCCACCACACACAGCTAGAACCTGAACTTCTTAACAGGATCTCCCAAAGAGCACGTGTTAAAGCCTGTTCCAGGCGGTGCCACTGCGGAGGTAGTGGAACCTCTTAGGAGTAAGGCGCAGGGAAGATGCTTAGGTCGTTGGCCCTTGAAAAGGACTGTGGGGTCCTGGTCCCTTCTTTGTTCTCAACAGTTACATGACCACATGGCCCATTCATGACATGCTACTGCATCACAGGCCCAAAGCAAATTTGTTTGTCGATTGATCACAAAGCGAAAGCTCCAATACTGTGGGCCAAAATAAACCATCCCTCTTCATAAATCGCATGTCTTGTGCATTTTGTTAGGATGACGAAAAGCTGAGGAACATGCCAGGCCTATACTAGTTCGATGGAGGGCGTTAGGACAGTCACATTGGAGCATGGGCTGTGAGTCCTGGTTGGATCACTTATGCACCAGGTGAAATTGGCACACATTAGTGTGGAGGTAACAGGCAATGAAAGGTGTGAACTCTGTGAAATGGCTCCCAGGGTAAATGCATTTGTCTCCAACAAGCTGAGTTCTATTCCTGGGACCCACATGGCGAAAAGAACCAACTTTGGAAAGTTGACCTCTGACCTCCACATTTGGACTGCAGCATGCACATGCTCACCACCCAAATAAATAAATAATAAAAATGAGAACTTCTAGTCCACAGCTTTACAAGGAAATCCTAGGACCGATCTTCCACATGTATCAGAGGTTAGCCAAGTCACTGAGCCAGCTACTTGCTATGGTAACTAATCTGTGTGCCAGTTTCCTTAGTTATAAACTGAAAAATTGTAACATATCTACTTTAAATATGGTTGTAAGAATTAGATAGAAGAACATGGCACTTCCTAAACTCCCTGTAAATCACATAGGTTTACAGCAACATTTCTGTCACTATTTATTACTTATTGTTTTATTGCTTTCTTAAGTATCCTCACTAGCCAAGGTAGGAACAGAATCATTGCAGTATCGAGCTTAGTTCCAGTCTCGACCATCAGGACGGCTGACAAAGGCCAACACTCACTACTTATCTCTGAGACGCACAACAGTCCCTTTCTTCACCGCTTTTGTGACTACTTGTCATTTCCCAGGGCGAGGACATGATGTGCACACAGCCTTCCTGCCTGCCTGGGCCATGAGGGCAACTATGTGTCTATTCTGCCCTTTTTCTTTTTCCCCCTATGTTTAAATCTCAGCCAATCAAGTAGAATCTGAACTTAGGCCTGAGCAAGTAGGGGCAATTCCATCACTGATTACCATTCATGGCAGTAATTAGGGCCCCTCCCACCAAAGCACCAAATAGATCCATTCCTTCCTTCCCTAGGGTCCTCACATCCAGCAAACACAGGTGTGACTGTGCTTCCGTCTAGTCTCCCAGAGGTCAGGTCAGTCCTACGGCAGCCTGGCTGAGCCTCCCTTGTCTGGGTTTTGACTTTCCCGCCTAGCAAATTCAATGTCTGGAGGCCATGAGGATGACAAAGGAAAGAGCAAGAAACATGGAACTGACTCAGAGCATTCTCCACGCCAGTTCATTCCAGAGTTCCCTCCTTAGCCATAAAGCTGCCTTAGCAGCACAGGCCGAGCACTGGGTCAGCAATGCAGACAGGGCAGCTGTCAGCAGAGTCTTACCTCCCATTGGGTCTCCTCGAGTGCAGGGGCAAAGTTGGTCTTCTCCCGCTCATAGGACCTCAGCTTGGTCTCCAGAAGGTCCTGCTCCTTCATTAGGCTCTCGAGCTCCTGCCGTAGCTGCCGTTTCTCCTGCTGCAGCTGCAGCACCTGCAGCTGGAGCACCTGCTGTGTGCGCTGGCTCTTCTGGGAGGCCGGCTTCAGCTTACTCTTGGGTTCTAGGCACTCCAGTTCGTCCCTGGGACGCCTTGGCCGCTCCTCGAAGGTCTGACCAGAGACAAACTCCTTCTCGTCGAAACTGCGCTGCAGCTTCTGCAGGGCACTTTCCCTCTGCAGCAGCTTCTGCTCCAGCTCCTGGATGGTGCACTCATCCGTGGAGAGTGGGGAGCGCACACACGAGGAGCCCTTGTCCACCTTGCCGGGGTGAGCCAGCTTGCTGCCCCCATCCGAGAACGACAGAGCCTTTAGGCTCATCATATTACTGTCCTGAAGGATGATGCCTTGTGTGATGTTGTGGGCTGAACCCCCAAAACGGCTGGTAGGTCCCACGGGGGTGACCAGAGGATCCAGCTGGTAGCTGCTAGTGGTGCTATGTGTGGGCAGGCTAGACATGGAGTTCCGGCCTGAGTCAGACAGTGCCCCTGAGCACAGCCCTGGCTTCAGCTCCTGTTCCTTGGGCTTATCTGGAGGCATAGGGTGAAGCTGGTGACTGGCACTCTCAGGTGACGAGTGGAGGATGGCTCCTGACCGTGGCAGCACAGGCTTGAAGGCAGTGGGCCTCACTGGCCCCTTTTCTGAGCTCTGGGAAACAAAGGAACACACAAGCTTGAGTGTCCCTTCCACATTGATCTCACCTTTTCTCACTTGGGTACACATATGCCACCCTCGTGAGTCCTCCTGAGCTCAGACCCCAACCCTTCTTGGTTGGCAGCCATGGCAAACCTTGTCATTTGCTCTGGACCAGCTGAGCATAGAACATCTTTGTTGCGTGCATGTGAGCATGTATGTGTATACACACACGCCACAGCATGCATGTAGAGGTCAGGTTGTCAGGCTGGGTGGCAAACCCTCAACTGCTGAGCTATCTCACCCACCTCAGCCCACAATTCCTAAGAAAGCCTCTGAGGGAGCTGGAGCATAGGCGGTTCTTCCTGAGGACCTAGATTTGATTCCCCACATTGTTTTCTAACTCCGGTTCCAGGGGATCCGACACACACTTCTGGCTGGCCTCTGTGGGCACCAGGCACACACATGGTACACATACATAACATGCAGGCAAAGGCTAATATACAAAAAATAAATAAAAATAAACAAATCTTTAAAAAATAATAAGAAGAAAGTACACTCTAAGGCTAGGTATGATGTCATACACCTTTGTCATTTAACTTGAGAGGCAGAGGCAGGCAGATCTCTGTGAGTTCCAGGCCACCCTGTTATATATAGTAAGTTCCGGGTAGCCAGGGCCACATCATGAGACCCTGTCTCAAACAAACAAACAAACACTACCTCTGTACCTAAGAACGTCTTCAACTATGGCCTAGGCATTGAGCTAGCAATTGCTGCCACCTGGTCCCAGCCCACTGGAGATATTAGATGGGGACTGGGGTGTGGTTCAGTTAGGACTGCAGGCTGTGTGAGCTCAGCACCTCCTTCCCCTCCACCTCTTCCAATGGGCCTAGCATGAGACTGTCAATCACTAGTTAAAGTCCAGGAAGAGCAATCGTTTCTGAAGACTGCAGTGTCCCTCAGTGGAGGGCTTTGCCTTTCACAAGGCTCTGAGCAAACACAGGCATCTTTCTCAATACAGGTTGAGAATTCCTGGTCCTAAAACCTCAGCCCTGAAGTGCTCCAGAATCCGCAAGTCTTTGAGTCCAGACAAGACGCCAAGAGTGGAAGAAGTCTGCACACTTGGAAACTTTGTTTTGTGTATAAATTATTTAAAAATATTATATAATCATCTTCCACTTTTGTGTGTTAGGGATTATGAAACAAATGACAGTTGGCTTAGGTATCTCTGTGCAAACATTTCATAGACTTGAAGAAATAACACTGAAACTTCAGGCTCTTCGGATGGGGGTGTTTGACCTGTGTTTCAGTCATTGAGTGCTGTAGAGTGGGCTTGGGAACTGAAAGAAGCTGACTTGCTTCCCGCGTGCACTAGTGAGGCTGATGGAAGCCTGAACGGTTGCAGGCTAGGTTCCTAAACACCTAGGGCTCTTTGTGGGCATCCTGACTCATTTGACAAAACCAAAATCCTAGAGCCCTTCTGCAACCAAGGGAACCAGGAAGTCAACCACAGGTAGGGCAGGGATACAAGTGAGAATCCTCACCCAGGTTATGTCCCAGCAGAGCCCAGAAAGGTTTCAATTCCCCTCTGCCCCTTGCTTCAGGGAAGACTACTGGGTTAGGAATAGACTTTTGATTTCTGCAGTAAGGCCAAATACTGTCACCTCGCTGCTCTGGCCTCTTGAAGGCTTAGATCAGGTACTCATCCCTATTACTTCTCATCCTGCTTCAATCCCCACCCCCAAACACCTTTGTCAGAGAACCTCACTTACCATTTCCAGCTGATTGGAGAAAGGCATGAGCTTAGGTGGGGTGGCTGGATCAAAATCTACCCCAGCCTGTCCCCCCATGTCCCCACTGGATAGGGCTGTGTAGTCTGGGCGGTGGGAGCCTCGGGCCTTCTGGCTGACCTTGATATAGAAGAAGTCTTCACTTTTTCCCATTTTGGAACTGGACTTGCCGCGTCCTGAGTCTTGGGAGAAGCCGAATCTCAGCAGCCCGTCCGAGTACCGATTGAGCTTCTTGAGGTGGGAGGATTTGCGCAGCTTGTACTGTGAGGCACGGCAATGCTTGCTGTGGAAGCTGTGGCCTGAGATGAGACTGCTGACACTGCCCATGGTGACGTGTGGCTAAGGGCCTGCAGGGTAGAACAGGGACCTGAAGACACTGTAGCAGCAAAATGTAGTCCTGGTTCAGACTGTGGTCAGAGCAAAGCCCTCTCAGAGCCTGGACAAGCCATGGACCTGGAAAGAGATGCAGGAGGTCACAGATCTAGACACAGCATCGTTATGATGATTTCAGGAGTGTTATTTTAACCATGGAACCTGGGTGGTAGTAAGGGTGTCAGTCAGTGCCAGCTCCACTTCTGTGAGCATCTCTGTCATTCTGATGACATGGGCAGGGCAGAGAGAGGCATCCTTCTCCGCACTGGGCTCCCGGTGGAAGCTGAACACTGAACACGATCATGGGTTCTATATGTACTGTCATATGGAGAGGCAGCCCATACCTAATCTACAGGACCTGCTTCAAGTACTATGCTAAAAAGAAATCAGGATGTTTATGTGTGTACTGGGTGTGGGCGGGGGGGGGGACAATGGCAGAGTTCTGTGTGCCCAGGGAGTACTAAGGTTTAGATGAATCCCTTAGTATTTATGTTTTAGAAACTCAATCTCCAGTGTCATATGTTCATGGCATTTGGGAATGTGATTTGAACTCACTAGGATTAGATGAGGTCATGATGCAAGGAGCCTAGTGATGGCATTAGTGGCTCTGTAAGAGGAAGTAAATCCAGGTGTGACCGCATGTACATATAATCCCAGTTTAGAGGGTAGAGGCAGGAGGATGGAGAAGTCAAGGCTAGCCTGGGCAGCATATTCAAGACAGAGAAAGCCTAGGCTTCATCCTAGTAAGAACCTGTCTTCTTAGGCAAGGAGAAGGGGACAGGGAGGAGGAGGAGCAGGAAAAAGACACAGCTGTTCTATCTGGGAATGTGCTACCCCGTACAATCCCCCTAGGGATGGGGTAAAGACCACCCTTCTCCACAGCAAGAAAGACGTGAGCAGATATGAATGCCCAACTCTTCCTGAACTTCTTGAACATCAGAACTGTGGCTCAGCCTATCTAATTATAAATTATTCTGGTTTTGGCCTTCTGTCATAGCAACAGCAATGTTGTCGGAGTTGCATTAGAAGAGATCTCAAGAAACTGAGAAACAGGCCATGGGAGTCTGAGAAGGACAGAGCTTTAAGGAGCTATAAGGACAAAGGGCCTGAGAGCTTGAGGCAGAGTGTGCTTCTTGGGACCAGCTGGGACACCATTCTGACTGGAAAGGGAGAGCCCGCAGGTAGGTCCAGGGAGCAGGAAGCTTACTGAGACAGAAAGGAGGAATGTAAGCAAGGGATAACTTCATGTCCAGAAGGCCACTGTGACAAGCCCATAAAGGGGATGCTGTGGGGCGGGGGGGCTCAGCTGTTTGAGTGACTGAGTCAATTGGGCCGGAGTGGCTGGGAACTGTTTTACAGTTTAAAGGCTGCTCTGAGAGGATTTGCAAAATCTCACTCTCAGATAGAGTGAGAGAAAGAGAAGGCAAGAAGGGGGGGGGCGGTCTGGGAAGATGGAGGGCTGGAGGATGGAGCTCATTGGTAATGGGACTACCCTGGCAACAGAGATGATATTCTAGAGAGACATTGAAAAAAAAATGATCTCAAAGAATAAGTTTCCGTATGAATCTTGGGGGCAGGAACTGCAGCTCTCCTCACAGCCAGAGGGGGTGCTGCTTTGCCCAGTTCTGACAGCTCAAGGGAGCATCCTGCAGAAAGATTGAGTCCACGAGGGACGGGACCACACCTTGACTGGCACTGCTTAACTGCGCACACCCTGCCCTCAGGTCAAGCCTCAGACCAGTGCCTCAGAAGACGGGCTAAGAGAAGCAGAGCCACTCCTCATCAGTCTTCCTCCCAACACGCCCACGTGAGCTCCCTTCTCTGATTTTCTCTGCTTTCTCTAATTGGTATACTGGGGATGGCTGGCAGAACCTAGCTTATTGGGGCTGCCAAAGCCCGAGTTTTTATTTAAAATCCTATTACCAGTAGGGCAGTTACCTAGCATGCACAAGGACCTTGATTCTATCCATCCCTAGCATGTACATGAGTGTACACACACTAAAGAAGAAAGAAATATAGAGGAAAAATAAAGAGAAAAGGCAAATAAATAACTTCAAGAATTAATTTTCTAAAATGTTAATGTTCTTTTCTGGAGCAGCCAGAAGCAGGGATTTGTCACATACTGAATTAACAAAGGCCACAAGCTGAGCAACCACAGGAGAGTGGAGCTGAAGAGGGGGTTGGTTTAAGTTTCTGAAAGCTGCTTGGGAACTGTTGGGTACCTGAGCTTGATGGAGAGGCGGCAGGCAGTGAGGGAAGGCACTGGAGCTGCAGATTTACAGGAAAAAGATGTTAGTGTGCTGAAAGAGATGATTTGGAGCTGCAGTCAAAGAAAGACGAGCCTGAGGATGGGTTCCGAGAGCAAGCTCAGGAGGCAGGAAGATGAGAGGCGGAGGCTGTCCACACACAGGAGGACTTCTGGTCAGGAGGCTCTCCTGCATTCTGCACATTGTGTCACTTACAACTGGGTTCTCTCTTCTACTGTGTGAACTCTTGGGATCAAACTCAAGACCTCAGGCTTGGTGGCAAGTGCCTTTGCCCAGTGAGCTGTCTTGCTGTTTCCTTTACCTTCTTGGGAAGGTGGCCCCTTCTTTCTTGCACACCAAGTGCACATTTGTGAGGATTATACAATGTTATGTTGTAAGTAAGACCGGACCACTGGCTTTGACTGAGAAAGATTTCAATATGAAAACCAACTTCTCTGATATTTTTTTTTATTACAAAGCAGAAATATTTATTGTTTTTAGGGTCTTCCTATGTAGCTCTGGCTGGTTTGATATGTGATAGCCCAGACTGTCCTCAAGCTCATGTCGACCCTCCTGCCTTACTCTCCCAAGTGCTGAGATGGCAGGTGAACCATCAGCCTGACTCAAGTGTCCACACTTAAGAAGGAACTGCAGGAAGACTGAAGCATGCTTATGGAGTGCAGTGTGTGCCCCTACAGATGTGTCCAGGATAAACAGAAGCCTCTGACAGCATGGTGCCTTCAAAAGCCGTGACAGATGCAGTGTATCTACAATACGGGGCATGTGTGTCTGAAGTCTGAATGCAAATGGGTTCCCACAAGCATATGTGTTTGAATACTTGGTCCCCAGCTGGTGGCACTGTTTAGGGGAAGTTGTGGAACCTTTTAGATGGAGATCTAACAGGCAGAGATAGAACCAATTCTAGTTTCACCCAGAGTTCTCTGCTTCCTGATCCACAAGACGCGAGTGGCAGGGCTGCCACTGTGACTCCACAGATAAAACGCTTGCCATGCAAGAGGGAGGCCTCGAATCCAGATTCCCAGAACCCATAGAAGTCCAGGGCCAGCATGGTGACCCACCTGCAATTCTAGTGCCCAGGAGGATCCTCAGAGCAAACTGGCTAGGATTAACAAGCCCAAGGTTCAAGTTAGAGACCTTGTTTCAAAACAGGGAGGTAGAGAGCATGAACAAGGAAGATGCCTGCCATCGACTTCTGGCCTCCATGTACATATGGATACATGTGCACCTACATACTTGTTTGCCCATATACACGTGAACATATACACAGCATGAGCACACACACACACACATGCAAAAACTGTGAAGAGCCCCTCTGGCCACCATGCTTTTCCTGCCTCACTAGGCTGTGACCCTCTCGAATTCTGAGGTAAAGGCAGACTTCCTCTCCTCCTGTAAGTTGCTTCTGTCAGGACTGTGGTGCAGCGATGAGGAAGGTAAGTGATAAACATACTAACCAAATGTGCTCAGGGCTCTGCTGTGCCTGCCACCTCCTCCCCCCGGCTCAAAGCAGAGGTGAGATGGCCAATGCCTTTCCCCTTTTGTTTGTTACACACATCACAAACCCTGAGTGACTACAGTGCAAACCCTCGCAGGCTTCCCATCGTTCTCTCAGGAAGACTCCGCTCCACATCCTGCATCCTTCACTGACATCCACAGCCACAGCCGCACTGCTTCTCTCTGTGCACTGAGCGCAAGAGGCTTTGTCCGCTTGGGACATGCTCACCTGCTGCTGGCCTATCTAGCCTTCTTAAGGCTCCATATATTTCACCCTTTATTCTCAACGCATCTCCTGTTACCCTAGACAAGTTCAGCTCCTTCACTGTTTTCTGCCACCAACACACTTATTTTCCATCTTAATAATTCCATTAGCTTACTTTAAAATGTAGTTAATTGCACATTTGTCCAGCAGAATTTGAATTCTGTGGCAATACTTTGTATCTGTGGCTCCCAGAACAAAACTGAGGACGATCGGTCAGCAGCTCAGAGAGCTACTGTAATGTTGTGGCCTCAGTCAGCTCACCACTGAGCAACGGGGGAGGGGGGCGGGGGGAGCGCCTGACCTTAGATCTGCAGGTCACCATCTGCCAGGTAAACACAGATCCGTGCTATCACATGCTGTTGGGATGTAGACTCAGAGATGTTTAGCTCCTGTACCAGTGGACAATAAAGTTGAGAGAGAACCTAGACAAGAAAACAAGGACCAGAGCCTCCAGCCACACCTTCATTTCCTTTAAGTACAAATACCAGGAAGGTTCCAGGTGCCCTGAGCGGCAGCCTGGATGACTTGCTGTGCACAAGTTTCATGCTGGGTGCACAGAATTGGGAGAAAACGAAGAACATTAGCAGTAAAAGGAGGAGTAGACAAAAGACAGACACCTCTGGTCCCAAGGAGAGCAGTCCTGTCTCTTAGTCCATACACCCTCAGGTCTTAACATCCAGGGAGCTGTAAAGTTCAAGGTTTCTCTGGGATCCACTTGTAACCAAGCTTAACACTCCTTAAGTGTCCAGACTTACTCCACCATCAATTAGAGAGCATTCCAGCAAACTTGGCTATAATCCAGTCTTATTCTCACCCGCCCCCATCAGCCTTGATGGCTCTCTTCTCTAAGGACACCTTCCCATGTCTGGGAAACAAGTTTTCATTGACCAAGGGAAGCCATATAACTCTTAAGACATTTGTGCGGGGTGGGGGTGGGGGCGCACTATGAGGGTGGTAAGTAACTCAGGCTGCACGTGTTCTTAGGAACGTCACAGCTGAGTCCACATTAGCAGCAGATGTGATGTCTGGGGAACTCCAAAGAGAACAGGAACCCAAAGCAGCCTCCAGCTCTCAGAACCCCTACTGGGGAAATTCAGGACCTCCCTATCCCTGCTTCACGGCAGGGCCAGTATTCACCCCTCCTCCAGGTCCTGCATTGAGCCAGGAGTCATTCTCTGCAGCAGTACAGGAATGGGCTAGATTTGACCCTTAGGTGGGAAGAGAAGGATGCCTCTGCCACTCCGTCTCCACTCCTGTGGAAATCAAGGCTGAAGCAGATGTGACAAGAACCTTCTTCTTTATCCGCTCCAAAAAAGTAGGAGAGGCATGGCGTCAGAAGGGATTTGTCTGAATTCAAACCCTATGCTCTTCCTTCCCATGGGGCATAGGCTTTAGGCCTAGGGGAAAGGTTCTGGGTATCCATGCATTCTTATCCCTCTTCCCACCCAGCCAGAGAAGTCACAAGCTCAGGAGGAGCAGCCTAGCTGCTCACTTGGCTCTCCCCTCCCACTGCCTTCTTTTGCTCTATAACTACTATGTTTACTGGTGGTCTTGGCTGGAGGAGGTGAGGTTAAGATAGGAAAACTAGTTTCTGGCCTGGCACTCACAGCAATGCCACAGACCCCTTACTGTTTTTAGGAACAGCTGTCACAGATGCTGTTCCTGTGAGAAGTGCCCAGTGCTGCAGTCCCCTTACAGGGTCCCCACACAGCCCCCGCATGTGAGTCCCACGTTTCTGAATCGACCCAAACTTGGAAGCAGGTAGAGACCACAGCACACAGCTCAACCTTCATGAGTGCCCGGCCTTCAGTCTTCCCGGGGCTCACTTCCCAACCACAACATGAGGCTGAATTTGGTTTGCTTTTGTGTTTTTAAGACTTCTTAAAAATTTAGGACTCTGGACTAACAGCTGGGGAATCCTGCATGGAACCAAACAGTCTCTCTGAATGTGGGTGACAGCTATGTGGCTTGATCTGTTGCCAGGGTGATGGGGGAGGGAAGCCTGGGAATGGGACCGGGACTTATCCTGGGTGCATGAACTGACTTTTTGGAGCCCATTCCCTTTGGTGGGATACCTTGCTCACCCTTGATACAGGGAAGAGGGGCTTGATCCTGCCTCAGCTTAGTATTCCAGACTTTGTTGACTTTGCAAGGAGGGCAGGAAGGAAGAAAGGGAGGAATGGGGAACTGGGGTTGGTATGCAAAATGAAAAAAAAATTAAATACATAGATTACTATCTCTTTCATCAGAAAGATGCACCCTACAACCTCTTGGCTAAGACTTCTGCAGGTTCGTTTCCACAAGTGCCTGACCTTTGATTGGCCTGGTTCAAAAACATGAATACACAATCCAACACAAACTCTGGGGAGAAAGTCTGGCCTTAGCTTATTGACTTGACTTTGCTGTTTCCCTCTGGGGACTGGAAAGATGGGAAATGGGAGCAAGGACAGGGTGAAAAATCCTAGAAAAGAAGTGGCATGATCTCAGTCCCCTCCCAGCTTCAGGCTCTGCTGCCCTAGTCCCCAAGATGTGGGCGTGTTTGAGACTGACTTCCAGACATGGCGGTATACTCTTCAGGAGACCGAGCCAAGAGAATAGTTAACTAGGGACCAGCCTGGGCTACACAGCAAGGCCCCATCTCAAGGAAATAAAAAGGGGATGGGACTCCCAGGTATTTAGAGTGGGAGGGCCCCTAATTAGGGCAGCAGTGCTCAGGATACCGTGTCTACTTGGCTGGTCGGGCACCTGTCTGCATTCTTGTGTTTCAGTCTTACAGTAACACAGGTGTTTACATCTGAAATCTTAACTAATCCAAAGGCTGGAGAGGCCAGGAGCTCGTTCTGCTCCTGTGGACCTGATTCAGTTCCCAGAACCCACATTGTGGCCTGCAACAGCCTATGATTCCAGGTCTGAGGGATCCAATACCTTCTTCTGACCCCCTAGAGCACCAGGGGTGCTCAAAGTTCACAGACACACAGACACACAGACACGACAAACACATGGAAAACACACATTCACAGGAAATGAGTCTTATAATTAAAAAAGAACAGCTCAAGCATTCCATGAAGTACTGACAATTATTAAATGCTGACGTGTTGATTACAGAAATAAAACATGGCAGAGTTTAACACCCCGTTCTGCATTTTTCCCAAACCCTTACCCCAAGCTCGCTCCCCAAGGGAAGCCAGTCCCATGAATTCGACAGGAACATTTTGGGTCATCCAGCATTTTAGCATATCCTATATTAATGCTCTATGGTCCTTACACAAATGCTGCTTAACTTCACCTCCTGTACTTGAAGTTCCTTCAGGTGACAGGGGCAGGGCTAGCGTACATCTCTAGGGAGCTGTTCTTCAGGTGACAGGGGCAGGGCCAGCGTACATCTCTAGGGAGCTGTTCTTCAGGTTGTAAATGCTCTCTGCTCAAACCTAGCCATGGTGTTGACAAAACTCTCCTATATATGACAACTTTGGCACACCCATGAGAGTCTTTCTAATTTCTTCTATTGGGGTCTTGAAAGCTATCTAGGTTGTAAAACCTCCACTCTTTAGTTGAATCCCTCCAGGCCAGCTGACACCTGAGCCCCTGTTTAGCCAAGAGGGACAGCAGGAAGATGACACTCAAAGCCCACAAATCACACTTTCCCCTAGTCACAAGAAGGCAAGGGCAGGGTCAGTCACTTTATGGCAGGGCAGAGTCTGTGACTGGGTCTTTTTTAAGAGATACCATCACTGTGGAGAGGTGAGCTGAGCTCTGAGGGTAAAGAATCTTCGATCAGAAGAATCTGCAACTCTGTAGCAGTCAGAAGGGACAAAGAATGTCTGTGAGACCTTATGTAACATGGGAGCCTAAATCTTTCGTGATATAGAGGCTCTGGTGGAAAGGGACTAAACCAGACTATGTACCTCAACTTCCAGGTTGACAACACACTTTTTAGACACTAATGGGACAAGGCCAGCTGGGTTCCACTTATTGATGGGACCAGCCAGAGTAGCACTGACTGCTCTCTATGGGCGATATGCGGATAGGCGTATGTGTTTGTGCCTATTAGAACATCAAGTGTATGAGGGCATATACAAGTATGTGACCATGAGTCTATGCACAAATGGGAACACACGAGTGTGCGAGAAAGTATGTGATTGTGGGCAACACCGTTGTGCGACTATGTGTATGAGTGCATTCCATACATAAGTGCCTGTGCAAATGTGAATTAGCGTAGGCATGACCGTAAGAGTATGTGGGCAAGTGTGTATGCGTGAGAATATATGAGTTTAGAATTGGAGCATGATTGTGTGAGCTTGGGTGTATTTCATTAGGAGAGTGTGTATGTGGGAGGGGAGATCTGTGTCATTGTTTTCGTTGAGTCCTGTCTCAGACACCCTGGCAGAACAAGCTGTCTGGTCAGGTCACCATTTCTAGCCCTGTGCTCCAGAGTCTGGTGCGAAGGACAGCTGTTCTCTGTGAGGAGCTACATGAGGACGGATGCTAGGCTGGACGTCAGGGAGCCTGCCTCACTCCACCTCTGCAGCCCTCGTTTCCCTGGACTTTGCTCACTGTGGTTCCTGGCTGGCAGGGAACAGCAGTACACAGGAAGAAACCATTCAGTTCCACTCATCAGACCCACATTACCACACACCTTACCTGCACTCAACAAAGGACCACAGATGAGAGACTCACTCTCAGCCGGTATAGGCATTATCAGTCAGGATCTGCATTCCACAGCTGATAGCAACCCCAGCCGTCACCACCAACAAAGGAAACTGTATAGCTCTATGTTGACCACCATTAAGGCAGAAAAGCACTGGCAGACCGCGATGGCAGAAACAGTGAGTTTACAGGCCCTGGGGGCATGCGCATGAGAAAGTTATGTGGGCATTACAATTTCCTGGGCTAGGAGCCCTGACTGTGTGAGAGGTTAAATCAAGCTAAGCACCAGTGCTGTCTGGCTCTCCTGCCTGTCTGCAGATGCAACATGACAGCTGTCTCCTGCTGCACCTGCCATGGTTTGCCCTCACACACATTCTCCCCGCGAGTCCCCCTTCACACACAGCCCAGGGAGCCACCTTCTCCCTCTTTCCCACCTGGGTATGCAACCCAGTTGCCCCATCCCGTAAGGAGCTAGAAAAATGTGGATTGCTTCATGAGGCCTCACTGAACCCTCCAACTGGGAGCTAACTAGGAGCCAAAATAAGCCCTTTCTCCCTTCCTGGAGTTTCTTTTGCCAAGGTACTTTGCCACAACAATGGGAATGAAAACCAATACAGTAACTGCCAACCAGACCTTCTGAAATTGAGAGGGAGTGTGGAAAGATGCAAGAACTCCATGCTCATATGTCTTCCAGTCAGAATAGTGAGTCCAGACACTGAGGAAATGGCATTTGCTGTGTCAGTGTAGGGACCAGAATTTGGTCTCTAGGAGCTACATAAAAACATGCCATCACCTGTAAACCCAGCATGGAGTCAGGAATCAGCAGCTAGCTAGACTAGCCGGCTCCAGTTTCACTGAGAAACCCTTTGCCAATAAAATAAGTAGACATCAATAGAGAAAGACACCCAGTATCAGCTCTTGGCCTCTACAAGCATGACCCCCCCACATACATGCATCAGCACACACATGCACAGACTCTTCAGAAACCTATGTATTTCCCAGGTGCTACTAGGGATGAATTCACAGCATCTTCTAGGCAGAAATGCTTCTGCTTCCAGTAGGAAGGTTGCTCAGTCTTGCAGACCCACGGCAGTAATCTGAAGCGTCTGCTAGCTGTACCGCATTGGTCGGCGGGCCTCCAGGCACCTCACTGAAAGGAGGTCTTTCGGGGGCTAAGAGGCATGTGCCCAGGGCTAACTGAGCACCTTTTGATGACCTGCCCTCAACCTACTTTGCTTTGCCTGATTCAGCTTTTCTTACCCAGAATTCCTCCCAATGTTTCAGCTCCTTGTCCTTGACCCCTGTCTCATTTGCTTGAGGTGGGGAGGGCTGGGGATAGGGAGCAAGGCTAGGAAAGGGGTGAGGCCGGTTTGCAAGCTTCAGATGCCTGGAGGGTTCCATGTGCAGAGCTCAATGCATACTTCCTGAGTGAATAGATGAATGAAAAAAGAGGCAAGAACGAGGAGGAAGGGGTGGGGAGCGTGGGAGGTGAGAGGCAAGGCTGAGGGTGCTGAAGTGCTAATGGGGAGCAGGCTGTCGTGGGTTGAGAGCAAGGGCCCACATAGCTCTCAATTAAGTGAGCTCGGATACAGAGACAAGGCAGAAAGTGAAAGGGTAATCACTGGCAGGCTGAGTCACTCCATCACACAATCAGAAGCAATTCTGCTTCTCACCGCTCTGGAGGAACCAAAAGCCATTCTGCCCAGCAGTCTTTTGTGCAGGTCGGCAGCATTCTGCTGCCAGCTGAGCCTTCCTCCATGCTGGTGGGCAGCTTGTGTCTCAGTGGCAGCTGATTGACATCTCTCCTGGGGAATATGATTGCAATCCCAACCTCCCCATTTCAAACCTAAAGCCCTATTACAGCCAAAGCACAGGCAAGTTTACCCCATTGCCACCAGTGTAACTGCTCTACAAAAGCAAGCCAAAGGCATTCTCTTTCATGTGCATGGCTCTCAGTGCTTAGGTGCCAATGCCTGGCAGGCTGGGCAGCATTGACATGGGACAGACAGTTGGACAGATGGACCAAAGAACAGAGATTCTGGTCTTAGAGAACAGAACATGTGAGAACAAGAAGGGTTTGACAACTGACTAGATGCTTCACTACCTTATGTGGCCAGACACAAATGATTCTGAGGCAAAGTTCAGGTTGGTGAGAATCTGAAAAATCAGTGATGGAACAACAGTGGGTTTGGGGAAGGGGTATGTCGACATACAGTTAACACCGTGACATTCCTGGCTCTGGGCACTAGAGCTGGCATTTGGTCAGCATTTGGCCAATCAGATGTGCACAGGCCTCCACCTAGGTTGGTTATGTCTCAAGCTCCCTGTACCGTGAAGGTTAATGACTCTGAGGAGTGCGTCTGTGGTTCTCCTCAAAATTCTGACATTTTTTTTCAAGTCCACAAGGAGATGGTCTCTACTGACCTCCCCATCCCATTCCATCCCAAAGCCAGAGACAAGGCACTCCTTTCTAATGGCATCCCTTGAATACAGAGGATGTTGGGGTCCCTCCTGGGCCATCAAAAAGGCAACCCCTCCCCAACTTGGGCCTGAGCTCCATCTGGCAGGACTAAGAGGCTGTGGGAGTTGGCAGGCAAGAAAGAATTGGCCCAGGTCGCAGATGAAATGACAGTTGGAGAAATAGTTTGGTTTGTTTTTCTGAGATTGGGTCTTTCTTTTTTCTAAGATAGGGACTTTCTGGATGTGGTGGTACATACCTTTAAGCCCAGCACTGGAGAGGAGAGGCAGATGGGCACATAGAAAGTTCCAGGCAGCCAAGGTTACAAAAGTGAGATTGTGTCTCCCAAGGAAAATAAGGAAGGAAGGAAGGAAGGAAGGAAGGAAGGAAGGAAGGAAGGAAGGAAGGAAGGAAGGAAGACAGTGTGTCTTGTGGCTCAGACTGGCCTTAAACTTCTAGCCTTAACTCACTAGACAGCTGAGGATGACCTTCGGTGTCTGATCCTCCTGCTTCTAAACCCCATGTGCTGGGATTATAGGTACTCCCCATCAGACCTCCTTTACATGGTGCTAGGAACACAACCCAGGACTTCCAGCATCCAGACGAGCACTCTCCCCCTGAGCTACATCACCAGCTCTGGAAGAACTCTGAAGCATTTCAGTGTACCACACTAAGAAGCCAGGGCAAGGCCTGTGTCTATCTGGGCCATCAACAAGGTAGCAGTGTATTCAGCACCATAAGCCTGCTTCTTGCGTGTGTCTGTCTTTAATTTGAAAGAAAGGGTTGGGTAGGGACAGTGTTCCACGAAGAAAGGTACCGTTTAAAAAATATTCAGATCAGACTCAAGATGAGATCATGTGCCTAGCCTGCAACCCCCGCCACCTGAGACTTCCAATGTCATCAGCAGTCCTCAAGGCTGGTGAAGGTCAGGTAGAAGCTTGTAACTTGTAACAAGAGATGAAAAAGAAACGGTAGAAATCACTTTGCCACTTACAAGATCCTGAGGAGGGCTCTGCCTTACACGGGGATGAAGGGAAACTCCTACGGTGGGCAGGCATGGGAGAAGAACGGGGGAAATGAAATGAGTAGCAATGAGAGCTGCCTTAAAAGGCTTCGTTTCTCCCTGCTTTGCTGCTACATCCTTCATCGCTACACTATGCTGACTCCTTCATACCTGCTATGGTGTGTGTGTGTGTGTGTGTGTGTGTGTGTGTGTGTGTTGGTATGTGCATGAGTGCTGGGATATGTGGTGAGTGGGTATGACATTTGTGTGGTATGCTTGTCACGTGTGTGGTTATGTTGTGTTGTGCCAGGCAGAAGTGGCTGGGTGTTCTGGAGTGGGGAAACACAGGAGAGATAACTGGTGAACTACAAAATGTAGCAAGCACTGTGAAGCCCTGGAAGAAAGCTCAGCTCAGACTCCAGCCCTGGGGCTTGTTAGCTTTTAGCTGTGTCCTCGAGGCAGGTGACATTAATAAGCGTGTATAAGAGTGTGTTATAGCCTGGGCTCCATAGCATGGACCACTAGTTGACTTGAGTTAAAAAACAAACAAACAAACAAACACCTCTCTCCGCACCATCTGATGTACCTGCGGGAATGTTACCTCTGTCCTGCCTTCTCCCCTTACCCTTCCTCTAGGACTCACCCCTACCTACACCCCAGGACCTCTGTGCACTTCCAGCCCCAGTAATGCTGCCATCATGCCATCATGGCGTCTCAGTGACTTTCCTCATGCTCATCTTTCTGCGGGAATGACCTTCCTAGGCAGGTGCGGCGAAGGTGGAGAGGTCCCTTTCCCTCACCACTGCCTGGCTTGGCTGTGTCTGAAGAAAGCAAGGCCCGTCCTGTGTGAAATCAAATTCCAGATCACATGTCACATGCCTCCATTGTCTGGGGGCTGGAAAGGGTAGAGCGGCCAGTGCACAGAGGCTGCTGTCAGGCTGCTCAGAGCTGAGGCCTCTGATGCCCATTGACACTGCAGACCCATTGCTTAGGTATTTCTTTGCACTTCTATCTCTTTGTGGGTCACGGCCTGAGCAACTCCTTGGAAGTAGGCATCTTGTCTTACTTTCCTCAGGAAGTTAGATAAGTATGTGAATTTGAGTTGGATGTGTCTTTTATTATATTTCACCTGAATAACTAACTCCATCAGGACAAGAGACAAAAGCTGGGAGGTATAGTCACCTTACCATGTAGGCCATAAGTCAGCCATGTTTCTTCCAATAAGGGCCAAACATGGGTGAAGATGTCAGAGGAAGTTTAGCATCACTATTTTTTTTTAATAGACAGGGATTATGTATCACAGATTGGCCTTGATCTTTCTATGTAGCTGAGAATGACCTTGAATTTCTGATACTCTTGTTCCTACTTCCTGAGTGCTGGAATTATAGAATTATGCCACTATGCCTGGGTTATACAATACTGGATATTAAGTCCAGGACTTCGCGCATGTGAAGCAAGCACTTCTACCAACTGAGCTGCATCCTCAGCCCCATGTTTAACATTCTGTCCACAACTCAGGAGGCAACCCGGAAGTTAGGTGCCACAGCCAACGCATGGGTTGTTCATGTGCCCTCACACTTGGTCCTTATGCCATCTGTTTCTACAATGACCCTGTGCGGGCATTACTCACAGCATTCGAAGCAGGGGTTCTTGAGGCCAAGGCTCACTCTTCCTGGACACAGCCTCCTCATGGGGCAGCCAAGCCAAGAACAGGGCTGAGTCTGGCTCCATGTGCCCGGTAGGGCAGGCACTACTGACTCCCACCTTCTAGAACCTGTATCATAGCAACTTGTGTCTTGGGAGGAACACTGCATTGTCACAGCATTCCAAATGTGTGGTTGCCACCAGGACCCTGTCACTACAGCAGGGAGCAGGACAGAGTGCTCCTTTACAGAGCAGTTAGATGAGGAAATGGCAGGGTCGCTTCGCTTTCAAGCCCCCATACAAGACCTTCATTCCTCCCAGCTCATCCCCATTATCCAAGCTATATTCATTATGCCGCCTGCCTTTGAACCATAGTATAAGGAGTCACTGCTACTACCAGGATGGACTGGACATCTGGGGTCATTTGTAACTATGCTTCCACAAATTCTTTACTGTTGACAATTGTTTTGACCGCTGTCCCTTGCATTCAGTTATATATCCTCCTACAGCTTTGCAGTGCACAGTTCAAGACCCGTGTCCTATAGTGTCTTTCCGCTTTCTTCCACTCTATTCCCTGTGGATTCTCTGTAAACCTTTCTTTCTCTTCCATGAGCCTCCCAGGCTTCTCTACATTCTCCCTGTGCCTACTGGGGTGGTTCAGACGGCACAGGGGAGATGACTGTGTGTTTGGAAGGCACACACCCTTTCTCTGCTCCCTTTTCCTCTTTTATAATCTGAGATAAGACTTTGGTGTGGAGCCCCAACGAGCCTTTCTCCCCTAATCCTCCAACCACAGCCTCCTAGATCCTGGAATGATAAGGCATGCACCAGCATGTTGAGCTCTCTGTATTCCTTCTTATAAGAGCAGCCATGGAGGCTTCTCTTTCCTCCTGTCTCCTCTGGCAAATAGCAAGCACTTTTATCCAATGCTCTATTCCCAACCTCTAGCACAGTTCCTGGCCTAGGATTGGGTGTTTAGATTCCATGAGCCAGGGTTTCTCTGAATTACAGCCCCGGTTGTCTTGGAACTTGCTTTGAAGACCTGACTGACCTAGAACTTACAGAGATCCACCCGCCTCTGCTTCCTGAGTACTGGGATTAAAGATGTGCACCACCATGACTAGTTTACATTGTTTTCATAAAAAGGAAAGAAGGAAGGAAAGGAAGGAGGGAGGGAGGGAGGGAAGGAGGGAAGGAGGGAGGGATGGAGGGAGGGAGGGATGGAGGGAGGGAGGGACGGAGGGACGGAGGGAGGGAGGAAGAAAAAAGGTTCAACTTGGTGGTGCACACCTTTGATCCCAACACTCAGGAGGCAGAGGCAGGAGGATCTAGGTGAGTTTGAGGTCAGCCTGATTTACATAGTGAGTTTCAAGACCGTCAGGGCTATTTAGAGAGAGCCTGTCTCAAAAAACAAATAAACGAACAAATAAAAATCACCTAATATTTTCATCCTTAACCAGCAGGCTAAGGGAGACCTGGGGGTGGATATATTCAATGGCTCTAGCACAGCTGCGACAAACCTGGCCTCAGGTGAGTTTCCTGGTTGTTTTCAGGCTGCTGAGACAAGTTGACAAAGCTCCTTGGAAGGAAGACGGATTTATTTTGCCTCTCAGTTGTAGTGGGCTCAGTCCATCATGACAAAGAAAACATTTATGCCAGGAAACACAGAAAGGATCATGCCAGTGTTTTGCTGGCTTCCCCCCACACACTCCCCGCCACAACCCAGCCCAGAGGGTGATGCTATTCCCATTCAAGGTGTCTTCTTCCTTCTGGAAATCTCCTCACAGACACACGAAAAGGTGTGCATTGCCATCTCATGGGTGATGGCCCCATGAGGCTGACAATGGAGCTGACTGTCACAGGAGGCAGTACAGACACAGCCTAGTGGCCTAGGCTATCCTCTGGTCAGGCTATGGCTGTGGAAGGTGGCTATAGACTTTTGTGAGACCTTCCTGCTGTGGATTCCCTGACTGACATAACCTCTGCGGGTGTAGGTGTAGTTGTGGGCTTGTGTGGATGCCAAGTTGTGTTTCAGGATCTAGTATGGACCGAGCACACTGCTGTCCTAATTGGCCTGGCATCTTGGGATTCCCGGAGCATAAGGCTGCAATCCTAAGTAATGATAAACTTAGTCAGTGGAACTAGAGGGTGGGTCAACACAAGCAGGAAGCTGGGATTTGCAGGAAATGAAATTAAATTAGTCAACAAAGATCTGCTGATCTGCTCCTTGGCCCCTCATCAAGTAGCCTGCTGAGGGAAGGTGATTTAGAAATAGGAAGTTCCGGTAGCCGCATGTACGTTTCCACAGAGCTGCCTCTCAAGATATGATCCTGAGCCTGTTTGTAGGCAACATGGAGTATTGTACAGAGAGGATGAGTGATTCAGGAAACTGGGGACAGGAGGAATAAGAAGTACATGAAGGGAGACTCCATCCCATCCTTCTGTCTCATGCAGAAGCCTCCCTGCAGACATCAAAGGGTAGGGCAGAGGAATGGAGGAGAACCTGAGTGGGTGGGAGGGAAGGGAGAAAGGGATTCCCAAGTGAAAGGAAGACTGGAGAGATGGGTTGTGGAGAGGAGCAGGAAAACGGTTGGGTGCAGACAAATAGCCGGAGAGGGAGGGGCTAGTCTGGGACTCAGAAGGGGGAGCTGACCCAGAGGACCAGGAAGGGTGACACTGCAAGGCCAAAGCAGAGGTGTAAGCCGAATGTGAGGACAGCATCACAGGACCCCTGCTGCTGGAAACTGAGATGGATTTCTTTGTGTATATGTCACAATGCTGGATGAACTGTGACCAGTACAAGAAGTCAGGGCTTGGAAGCAAGGTGTGGTATTGAGGCATTGTAGAAGTAATCCTAGAGACTGCAGAAAGGAAAGTAGCTTCCAGGGACTGGAACATACATATTCTTATGGTAACAGAAGTCTACACAGACAGCATATATACAGATAGGTATAGCCACCTACCTACTCCTCACTACAAACACCTCCAAAGACCAAGAGAAGACATACATAAGAAATTATATAGCCAGGAGTGCTGGTGCATGCCTGTAGTACTCAGGAGGCAGAGGCAGGAGCATTGTGAGTTCAAAGCTAGTCTGAGATAGAGCAAGATCCTGTCTCAAAAACAAATCACAACACAACAAAAACAACTTTTGAAAATTAAAAGAACACATCAAGTACACCACTCAGAAAGACTCTAAGGCAACACAACTACAGAAAGACATGCACATTCGTGCTTATTGCTACAGTATTCACAATAGCCAAGACATGGGACCAGACTGTATGTCTACTAGGTAAGTGGATAAAGAAAATGTGGTATATACATGCAATGGATTTTCACCCAGCTGTAAAGAGAATGAAATGACATTAAAGGAAAGTTCATGGAATTGAAAGTCATCATGTTAAGTGAAAAACAGTTTTCTATGTGGAATCTAGATTTAAATATATATGACATTATATGACATATATGATATTAAAATATGATATACACACATACACATGCATGATATTGAAGTAGAAGGGGAGGGACAGTAAGGAAGAAGGTGGAAGATATGAACAGGTGCTATGATATATACATTTGAAAATGTCAGGCTAGGCAGTGGTGGCGCACACCTTAAATCCCAGCACTCAGGAGATAGAAGCAGGTGGATCTCTGTGAATACAAGGCCAGCCTGGACTACAGAGCTAGTTCCAGGACAGGCTCCAAAGCTACACAGAGAAACCCTGTCTCGAAAAACAAAACAAA
>JAQHUG010000210.1:1667358-1686922 GCA_028555095.1 Dicrostonyx torquatus
GTTAATATAAGTTACAAGAGCTAGTAAGAAAACTGAGCTAATGGGCCAATCAGTTTATAACCTAATGTAGACTTTCTGTGTGATTTGCTTTGGGGCTTGCCAGCTGTGGGGTACCAGGCAGGACAGAAACCCCAACAAGCAGACCCTCATGTTACATCTGCCTAACTCTGCCTTCTGAGTACCGGACTGGGATTAATGTCATGTGTCATGACACAGGGGCCTAAATTTAAAAAAAAAATGTAAAGAAGCTTTTAAAAGAAATTATAATCAACATACTGATTTTTTGAGGTGGGGCTCTCACTCTTTGGTCCTGGATGGCCTAGAATTCACTATGTAGAACAGGCTGATCTTGAACTCATAGAGATGCCCTTGCCTCTGCCTCTGAGTGCTGTCACCACACCTGGTATTTTTAAAACCAGCAACATGAGAAGCAACTGCACACACACACGTGTGCAAGCATGCACACACACACATGTACACACTCATGCATGCATGCGTGTATACACTATAGGTTAGAGATCAAACTCAGGTTTTTGTATGAAACAACAAAATTAAAGCTGATCAATGAGAATCCATTCATGGTGGAAAAGCAAAACAAAGAAATAATATAATCTTAGGCTAGATTTGTGTTATTTCACTCATTAAAAGGAGCAACGGCTTAAGAATTAAAGATGTCTTCAATACTGGATGCCAGAACTTATTGTAAGAATAAGAGACAGGTATTTATCTTTAATGAAAGATATGCTCTAAGAACTTTACCTGTCACCCCAGGGTGCAATCTGTCCCCAAAGCACCCTCTTCTGTCTCTACCACCACAGAGCTAGAGTCTGAAACAGAATTTGTCAGCATCCTGGCACCATCCCAGGATGCTGTCCATGACTACTGCCAACTCCAGCTTGATGCAATCTGGAAATTCTGGTACTGGAGGAGAGTCGGTAGAAGACAATGAACGCAGAAAGGCCAGCCAACTGTAAGTACTGGCTACTGCTGCAGTCCCCACTATGCCACTGAGAACAGAGCCTAGCACACCTTGGAGCTCAACAAATGCTCAATGAGCAAAAGGATCAAACTTTTCAGCAACTAGAAGTTACATTTGTAAAACACCAGCCCAGTCCCTTTCAGCTGGGAAGCCTGGCAGCCTCTCTGAAACCACCGCCCTTCCAGAAGTCAGTTCTCACTCACACCCCTCCACATCGGAGCTGTGCTTTGGGGCTGAAACACATGCGTCTCCTGCTCAGGCGTTTGAACACTTGGTCCCTAACTAATGATGCTGCTCTTGATGGTTGTGGAACCTTTGGGATGTCAGGCCTGGCTGATGCTCTCAGCCCCTACAAGCTGGCCTTTGCAGACCCTAATGTTTAAGATTGGCCGACAGGATTTAGAATCACCTAGCAGACGAACGTCTGGGTATGTCTGTGGAGGGGGTTTCCAGATACATTTTTTGTTCTTTTGTTTTTTGAGACAGAGTTTCTCTGTGTAACAGTCCTAGCTGTCCTGGGACTAGCTCTTGCAGATCAGGCTGGCCTCAATCTCACAGAGATCTGCCTGCCTCTGTCTCCCAATTACTGGGATTAAAGGTGTGCCACCACCACCTGGGTATTTAGCTATTTTTTAACTGAGAAGATCTACCATGAATACAGGTAGTACAACTGTGGCCTGGAAACCTGGACTACATAAAATGGTGAAAGCTTGCTGAGCACAGCATCCATCGCGCTCTGCCTCCTAATGCGGGCCTAAGGTTCCCAGCTGCCCCAAGCCTCTGCCACTATAGCACACTGTACCCTTGAACTGTGAGCCAAAGTAAACCTTTGTTTCCTGTCTAAAGGAGTGCTTTTGTTGTATCTGTCAGGTATTTTATGGTCCAGCAAGAAGAGTCACTAACCCATGTGTTACACAGCCTCGGCTCTGGTCTGACACTCTACCGATTTCACCAGTATAAGCAGCTGCCACTTCAAGCTGCCGGCACCGGGTATAGAGCTGTTCTAGCTACCTTGCCCTCCCAGCCGTGATGGACTGCTTCCTCGGAAACCAGGAGCCAAGGTCACTTTCCTTTAAGTTGATCTATCAGGTACTTTGTCACAGAATATGTAACCCATCTCAGCAGCTGGCTCTTTCCAGTTCTGTTCAGTCCTTCATCTATCATCAAACTTCCCCAGGCCCTCCTGAAAACACTTGCAAATACCACCTCATGGCCTTGCTAAGGCTTGGCTCACCTAGAATCTCTTACACAACTGACCCTGGGGCTGACACCTCCATTCCACTGAAAGCCTAGTCTTCCTGGCTCATGTCAGCCCCCCCAGGAAACCTCTTTACATTTATTTACCTTGCTGCTTTGTCTGATTTTTCTCATTAAAGCAGCCATTTCTAAAATGGTTTGCTTTTTTTATCCATGTGTCACCCTTTAGAAGCCTTTGGGATCCTTTTAGATTAACCCTAGTTTATTTCTCTTCATATATCCAGCTAAACTGTCCATGCAGAGGTGGGGGTAAGGTGGGAGGAGGGGTGTCAGAAAGATTCAGAGAAGGAGGTGGAGGAAATGTTAGTGGGTTGCTGTTAAAACGAAATTGTGGCTTCAGAAACTGAACATCCTGTTCCTAATTCACATCCAACTGAGAAGCAGAAGTACCACTAAGACAGGAAGGAGATAAAAGAGCCTTACAGCATCTCCTGGGGTCAAAACACTGGCTCCCTCAGGCACTGTCCCCCCCAACTAACCCCGGGTTTCACCAGAGAAGACGTGATCACACTTGCCTTCTGTATTCAGCCTTTCTTTGGAAGAACTAGCCCTGCTCTTGGAGGAGTCACACGATGATAAGGCTGTGTTTCTTCCTGCTGCCATCTGCCCGGTCATCTTGCTAATTGGAGGGACTCTGGTTCCCCAGGCAGAAAGGTCCTCTCTGGTTCTCTGGATGTAGTTAGTGTTCCCGCTGGCCGGGCCTTGGGAGATCACTTGTCATTCAGGCCTCATGAAAGGCTCCTTACAACCGCTCATTCACTGGAGTTCATTGTCCCTGGCCATTCATCCACATTCATGGGTATAATCCCTCCGGCAGCCACATGCGCAGGGGCGTGTGCACGTGTGTTGAGACCCCACGTCCCCATTAACACTGAGCACACTTGAAATAAAAGGCAACGTCGCCTGAATGCAGAAGTGCTTTCCCCTCTAATGGGTGGCGAGTCTGCTGTACTCAAGTTATTTCAAGAAATACCAGAAAAATGCACAGCTGCTGAGAGCTGAGGAGCAGGAGGACCAGGGCAATCCTGGCAGCCACTTTGTTAAAGCACTGTCGGGGACTTGGGTCCAGATGCTGCAGCAGGCTCCATCCTTCCTCAAGCAGCCCATTCTGGGGACATGCTCCACCATGCATGACCCACTCACACTTCCTAGACGCTTCCTCCACTTCCTCCACTGAATCCTCTTTCATTAACCAGCAGTTTCTCTTTCGGTGTTGCTTGTGGGGGTGGTGCTGGGACTCAGGGCCTCATGAGTGCCAGACAAATGCTCTACCACTGAGCTAGGTCCCCGGCTCTTCATAATACTTTAAACATGATGATTGGTAGATGATTCTTAGCAAATCGAAACTAGGTTCATGAAATAGGAGATAAGAGAAATAGCCAGAAACTGGACCTTGCTATTGTTCATCTCCTGCTTGGGCACTGAGGGACGCCTGCTGGCCACAGGTCCGCAGAAGCAGCCTTGATTCTCCCTGATATTAGGGTTTCCCCATCTCTGCAGAACATCAGGGCCTATTCCAATCCAACCCTTCACTGAGGGAGCCTTCCCTAGTTCCCACTGGGCCTACAGGCCCGGAAGCCATGGGTTTCTTAGCAATGATCTGTCAGTGCTGCTAAAGCCACTTCATAGACTCAAAGATTTCCAGTGTTGGGGAGGAAAAGGACAGACTCCAGTCGCAGTGAAACTTCAGAGCACCTGATGGGAGAGACTTTGCTGGTCAGTGACTATTTCCGGGCCTGCCTGGATCCTGTTCAGCAGACACTGTTTAATGTTTGCTTGTCTGGTGAGAAACACCAGAGATAGATCCCATCGAGAGGGCAGTTGGTCCTTCTCAGGGGTGTTTTGTAACTAAAAAGACAAAAAGACTCTGAGATCACGCAGAAGTAGGTTTGAATCCAGACCCGCCTTGACAAAAGGCCTTGGGGAAGCTTCTAAACTGCTTGGAACCAAAGTTTTTTTCTTTTTACATTTGTATGTTTCTCAGCTTTGAGATATTGAAAAATTAGACTGGATATTGTCATGTTCCGCATTAATAATGTTTGGTCGATGCTGGACCACATTGTAATATTGTAAAGATGTGGTAGTCACATCACTGGTGTGGGTTTGCTGACACTGCTATATGAAAAAACCCACACACAGCTATGTGTGGTACCTAATGCTTGTTCGTAAATGACTGTTTTACTTGTTATGGTGGCTAATCTTCATTGTTACCTTGACAAGGTTAGAAACACCTAGGAGACACGAGGTGAACGTGTGTGGTACCCACTCAGTGGGTTGGGCTCTCAGACTGAATAGAAAGGAGAAAGCTAGCGGAGCCCCAGTATTGACTCTCTCTGCTTCCTGACTGCAGATGCCTGTGGTCAGCTCTCTCACACGCCTAGACCACACCCTCCCTGCCAGAATAAAGCCTCCCCTTCTTAAAGGCTCTTATCGAGTGCTTTGCTATATCAAGGGCTAATAGCTAATATAAACAGATAATAGATTGGCTTGTGTGTTATACAATACCTTTATCACTACTTTAGAGTAGATATCAACAACTAGAAAGAAAAAGTTCACTGTAAACAATATACAGCAGTCTCATACATCTCTTTACAGCAAGAAGCCCTATGGAATGGCTGCCCTGTACTGCTAGGTTTGTATAAATCACTCTGTGATGAACTCACCGATAGACAAACGCCTTGACATGCCCCTGCCAATAGACAACGCCTGACTATAACGCTTTGTAGACAAATCTGTCCTACGGATGTAGCAAGTTTAGAACATCCCCAGATACTATTTGTGCTCATGTACCCCAGGCTGTGACATCTGAAAATGTCTCCAAGTAATGCCACATATTCCCTGGGGAGCAGAATCTTCCTCAGCTGGAAGCTATTGATATAACCACCCTGGGTTTGTTTTCTAAAGATTAATGATATACTAGCATATGTATGTATCTCACATAGCAACCTAGTACAAGTGATAATCCATATACATGAGTTCACTTGATACTTTGCAAGTAATCCTTCCATGCTCACCACCACGAGTGTCACAATCCCTAGAGAAGGGCTTTGGAGGAGGCATCTAAGCCACGTGGTATCACTAGTGGCTTCATTAATCTCAGGATGACGAACAGTACACATCTTCAGATGCTTGGGTGTATTTAGAACCGTGTGAAGGGAAAAGGGGGTTGTAGTTTGCTATGGTTTAGAATTTTGTTATTGGTGCCTTGTTTGTTAAGGTGCTAAACCTAGTATTTAGCAAAAGCTAAGCACTAGACTATATTCTCAGTACATTTTCACTGTTTTGTTTTTATCTGAGAGGAGATCTAAATAAGTTTCCCAGGCTAGCCTCAGACTCACTTTGCAGCCCAGCAAGAACTTGAATTTATGATCCTCTTAATCCAGTCTCCCAGGTAGCTGGGATAAATTTAGCCCAACATACTCATACTGAAACCTAATCACCAATGGGATGAGGGCCTCTGGGAAGTAGTTAGGTCACATGGGTAGAGCCCTCAAGAATGGGATTAGCATCCTTAAAGAGAGGCCCCATGAAGCTGCCTTATCCCCTCACCTTACCACACAGAGACAGTGCAAGAATACACACTCCATGAAGAAGAAACTGGACCCTCACCAGACCCTGAGTCTGCTGGCACCTTCATCTTCAACTTCTCAGCCCTCAGAAATTGGCAAAACCATACCTGTTGCATAGAAGCTATGGGGTTTTTAATAGTAGCTCAAACAGAGTAAGCCATTGCTGAAGGCCCAGAGACTGGAGCAACTTAGGAGTCATTTCAAAGTGGACAGTACGCTTCTGTCTCAGTTCACTCTCTTCCCTTTGCTGTTCTCAGAGGACAGAGTCGATGCTAGATGAGATGACAAGGACAGTGTGGAGAAGTCGCTGAGAGTTGGTTAGCATGGCTAGGGCAAAGGAGAAAAGATTTAGCCTCTGCAGGCTGCAAATCCAGGCCACAGAGGAGAAGCTGCCTGCCCTGAATGCCCACTATACATCTGGCCTCATGCTGTGCCCATCCTATGTGTCCAGAGCCAGGCTTCCTCTGCAAGTGCACAGGGCATGTTGGCTCTGGAGCTTGCACTTCCTTAAGAAGGAGAACCAAGGGGAACCTTCCAAGTCAGCACCAGCTTCTTCCACAACAAAACCATCCCTGGACTGCAGGGGCTGATCCAGGAATCCAATCAAATTTCAAATTTTGCAGATACTTAAATCTCTTCCCTTTCATCTTTCTCTCTCCTTTTCCTCTTTAAGGCAAGAATTCTGTCACTCGGCTACATCCCATTTGAGAACTTGTTGTGTAGTCTAGGCTGGCTCGAATTCACATTATTATTACAGAATTATGCCACCACCTCAAGCATTAAGTTCATGCTATAAAGTGGTATATTTGCATAGAACCTATTCAAGATGTCTCCTGTGTTTTGAATCATATTTGCATTAACTGTAATACTCACTCAAATGTAAATGCTATGTGAATAGTTGTTATATTGTATTGCCCAGAGAATCATGATTTTTTTTAAAGTCTCTACATACTCATTGCAGACACAACTGTTTTTACCTACATATTTTTGATCCAAAGTATTGGTTAAATCAACAGATGTAGAACCTGAAGATAGAGAGGGACCTGAGAGAATCTGAGAGGCTCAACCTTTTTCGTGTGTGTGTGTATGTGTGTGTATACGTGTGTATACATGTGCATGGGTGTACATGAGAGACAAAGGTCAACCAAGGGCATCATTCCTCAGGTGTGCTGGGTTTTTCTTTTTCCCACAATGTCTCATCAAACAGGCTAGGCCAGGTGGTCAGTGAGTCTTAGGCATCCTTTTGTCTCTAACTCCCAGTGCTGGGATAACAAACACATACCACCATGATGGACTTCTTGTTTTTTATAAACATGGGTGTTAGAGATTGAGCATAGGTTCTCATGCTTCCATGAAAAACCTTTTACCAACTGAGCAACCCCCTAGTACCCCAACTCTCTTTCTTAATTTTTAAAAAATATTATTATAGTCTGCATATGATGTGTGGGTGAGGGTGTATATAAGCCACAGCACAAGGACAACTTTCCAGAGTCGGTTTGCTCCTTCTGCTTTTCTGTGGGTTGCAGGGATCGAACTCAAGGTATTAGTCTTCATGGCAAGTGCATTTACCCACCAAATCATCTCACTAGCCCTCAACCTGAACAGCCATGGTAATGGACTTGACACGAGGCGACAGAATTGCTCTTTAATACTAATCACTAGGTATATGGCTTTGACTGAGTCCTTCTCTCTAGGGATTCCTTTGTCAATTCCTCTCAAGTGCAGTCTCCCACTGAGGGTGCAAGGCCATGCCTGGGCCACATGAAAGGGAGTTGACAGATGAGAGGGGCTAAGCTGACAGGATGAGCACAGACCAAGGCCAAGGCCAGCCACCTCAGGAAAGCAGACCTCAGGGACCCTTGTAAAGACTCATGGGTGTACATATGACAGGATCTGGGACCAAAGCAGCAGAGACAGAGTCCAGAAGAGCAGCTCAAGGGGGAAGAGTTTGTTGTTTTGGTTTTAATCACAAGATTAGATGAGAAAGTTTTTAAAAAATTACACTTTTTGCCTTTTGGGGGCTGGGTGGAGAATAGAGAATGAAGAAGTCCGAAGGTGTGCTCTGCAGGCATGTGTGTGCAGACATGTGTGTATGTTCTACACTGTCTGATCTGTGGACTGCATTCCGGGCACCCAGCCACCTTTGAAGGTCTCCTTCGCATCATCTCTCATCCCCTACTTCAGGACCTCAACAATCTTCTGCTCAAGGAATAGTGACATCTTAGAGGATGGCCTGCTTGTTACCCGGCTTCCAACTTTCTGACAAAAGTCATTTCGAGCATGGATTTCAACACTCCGTCCCTATTACCTGCTAACCTCCATAACTCATCATATCCAGTCTCAGATCTGATAGTCTCAGAAAACCTCTCCATGAAATCATGAGTCAGTAAGTTGTGGTTGACTTCTGTTTTGAAATAGGGTCTCCATAGGTAGAACTGGCTAGCCTCAAGCTATCCATCCTCCTTCCTCTATCTCCTGACTCAGCAGGCAGGATTACAGGTAAGGATGTGCGGCTTTAAAAATGATGTGGGAAAATTATCATTTACTTCCTCATGCCAGACCTTGTTGGCCAAGCCTCTCTGTGCCCCAAGTCCCCTTCTTTATCCTTACCTGGTGACCCCATAGACACAAAATGAGGATAAACAACACAGTAAATGTCAAAGGCTTTCTACACTGTAAAGGGCAGAAGCAGTAACCAAGTTCATCTATATATCTAGAACCTCCCTCAGTTTCCATTCGGGATAGTCTGCACATTATTTCCCTTCATTTACTGGTCAGGTAAATCCTGCATCCACAATTTCACCCATCTCCCTACACCACACCCTCAGTCAATATGAACAAGTGATTTGTAAAATAGTATACACTATGGCTAAGAAGGATTTTCACCATGATTAGTTATCTGGAAAATAGGAGCTAATGTCACAAGTAGTGGCCTCTAGATAAGACAAGGATGAAGAAGATGTGAGAACTCATCCACTGTTGACAACACTACAGATGTGCTTGGCCAACGTTAGACATGCTGCCAGAACGACTGTTCAGGTTCAACATATGACCCAGTGGGTTCATTCCTACATACACTGGGAGAGGTGGGGTCACATGCTCATTAAGAGTCCTAGCAGCCTTGTGTTAAGAGTCCTCAAGTGGAAAAGTCTGGAAACTTAAATGCTTGTTATTAGTAGATGGGTACATTCATAGAGCAGAGAGTAGGGAGATTACTAGAGGGGTCCTATATACAACAGCATCGGCCACCTGCAAAGAAGTACATGGTGTGATTCCACTCGGAAGAGAGAGATAAAAGTTACCTCTTTCCATAGTTCTGGAGAGATGACTCCGCATTTAAGAGCACTAGCTGTTCTTCCAAAAGTCCTGAGTTCAATTCCTAGCACCTACATGGCAGCTTATAACATCAGTAACTGTAGTCCCAAGGGATCTAATGCCCTCTTCTGGTGTACACACACATTAGATAGATAGATAGATAGATAGATAGATAAATAGATAGATAGATAGATAGATAGATAGACAGACAGACAGACTGACTGACAGACTGATGACTTTTAAGGAAGTCATCATGCTAGCATTTAATTTTAAAACTCTTGTCTCTTTTGTTTTCATTTTTAGACAGGGTCTCATGTAGACCAGGCTAGCCTCAAACTCACTGGTAGCTGGGAAGGACATTAAACTCCCTGCTTCTCCTGCCTCTACCTTCTGAGTGCTGGAATTACAGGAGTGTACATTCACATTCAGCTAAAGCCCCTACGACTTGACGTTTGTTCTAGTGATACAAAAACTTGTCACTCGTGACCTGCACACATTTCTGGATGTATATGTGTATGTGCACAAACACTCAAATGCCTTTTTTATTTAAAAATTTACTTATAATAATCTTGCAAAGACAGACGCACCAAGAGGGTAAGTAATGTGTCCAGCACTACATGGGATGAAAAGCGAGCCAGGGCAATGCATTCCCACACACCATCTCCTGCCTAGATTGCTTTCACATTTCTAGCTCAGCTCCTCACTGGGCTTAGAGCTACCAAAGTCAGGGACTTTAACTGTTTTTGCAGTCAGTACAGGGCCGGAAGTCATAGTTCCGAGCACGGTCAGTGAGGAGTGGAGGTCTGAGACAAAATCCCATTGTTCATTCTCTTGGACTTCCCCTTCCTCAGATACCCCCTTTCTGCTTACCCTGCCTTTGTTTACCTCTCTGGGCTGCTAAGTATGTACCCCAGGCAGGTGCTTTTTCTCTGAGTCTCATTCCCAGTAACCCCAACTCTTGACTCTTCCTCTCTGCTTGGCCATATCAGTGCCATCTTTGGGACAGGAAGACTTCAGTCTTGCCCAGAAGGGCAAGTAGAAAAGAATAAATGAAGAGCTTGAACAAATGTCCGTTCTGGTGGCTCCTTCCTTCTACCTAGGCTACCACCCCACCCCTCAGGCAGAGCCACCAATCATGTGCTAACCGAAGCTGGGTGTGTGTTGGGCACAACTCCACACGGTATCAGTTCAGATACCAACTCCCACCTCTCTCTGGCCCCAAGGCTCTGCTGTCTCCCTGCCTAGCAAGCTTCTTCTCCAAAAGAAGGAGGGAAGCATCTGTCTGGACTGGCAGCTCAGCAGGACTGTCTTCCCATCTCCTCCTCCCACACACAGCTGGGAATCCTTCCATCACTGCCTCCTGAAGAATCAAGACTTGGCTAACCTGGATAGCGATAAGAACCTCACTGAAAAGGCAGCTTGAAAACCCCTCCTCCTCCGGCGCGCGCGCGCGCGCGCGCGCACACACACACACACACACACACACACACACACACGCTGTCAGGAGGCTACATCCCACCTGAAGCATCAGTCAACTTCAAGCTAGGGGATAGGGTTTTCTGTTAGCTGCCTTGGGTTTCTTATGCATTTTCAGTACTAGACAAAGCATGATGTATGCGAGGTGGAAACCCCATCCCATCTCAAAAGGGGCAGTTTTCACCCCCTCTGATAGCAGTAGAAAACTCATTACTCAGGGCTGGAGAGATGGCTCAGAGGTTAAGAGCATTGCCTGCTCTTCCAAAGGTCCTGAGTTCAATTCCCATCTATAATGATGAGATCTGGTGCCCTCTTCTCGCCTGCAGGCATACACAAAGACAGAATATTGTATACATAATAAATAAATAAATTTTTTTTAAAAAAAACTCTCTTGAGTTGTATGCCATGCCTCAAATGTGGGCTGTGGCTAACGTAACTCAGTGACAGTCTAGCAAACAATGGCGTCAGGTTTGGGCTGTTCATTGGTAGGCTGATCCTTCCCAGTAGGTTTCCCTGTCCCTGCAGACCGTTCCCTAACTCTACTCCAGACTTTAGCCTGTTTCCTTCCTGAGTGCCCTCCTCTCTATTCACCTTGGTCAGTTGTAACCCTTATAATCCTTTTACTCTTAGCCTTGGGCCTTGCTAGGTTTCTGTTTCCTATCTATAACCTGGAGCTAAATGTTCTTCCTGGCTAGAGGGCTTTGCAGTATTAAGGGAAATGTCATCTGTGAAGGGACCAGGGTATAATTAAGAGTTTGATTCCTGTTTTTCCTTTTCTTTCTTTCTTTCCTTTCTTTTTTTTTTTTTAAACATATGGGACTTGATGATTCAAGACATTAGTGGGATTGCTGAGGTTCAAATTCTTCATACCTTGTTTTCTCCAGATTCACAGGTTCACGGTGCCCTGGGTTCTCTTTCCTGTCTTTTCATGATCAAAAGAATGAGAACATCTTCATTTGCATCCTTTAGAGACTGACTAAAATAAAGACAGTATCGGAAGTACATTCGTCTAAAAGATTAGGAGGCATTGTTTGGAAAAATGCTTGGAGAGTGCTCAGCAATCACTGATCTAGAAATAGATTAGAAACTCCGGGGGACGGGCTGCCTGTCAGGTTCACTATGGCATCTTCAGGGCTGGCTCACAAGGAAAGGAACTCCAGAAGTCCCTTCAGGGAGTGGACCCAGTAGCTCCCACAGTGACAGAGAACGGAGCCAGAGGGTTTCAGTTGAAGCCATCTCCTATTTTCCTCTGCTGGTAACAGCACCCCAAACCCAGGGGTGGAGACCAGACTCATCCATCTCTTGCCAGAGGCCCGTCTGTTGAATCCCACCCTGACATCTGGACTGTAACGCACAGAGTGCTGGCTTCTTCCTGTCTCTTGCCTCCACACTACAGCCCTAATTCCCCCCCAGCCTTTATGAAGCTTAGTCGGGGGTACTTGCAGAGTGTCTTCTTCTCCTGGGTCTTGCGGTGGGAGAACAGAAGGCACACAGGGCCCCCTCACCTCTGTGGTATGGGCCAGTGAGAAGGAGTTGGTTGGCAGGGGTGGAGAACAGGGGGAAGTCAAGTGGTGGCTTGTTTGGAGGAGAGAGCCTAGGTCATCATGCACGCTAGGTAAGTGCCCTATCACTGGGCCACACCCCCAGCCTGGGGGAGGGGCTGGGGGAATGCCAGCAGGTGTAGATGTGGAAGCCCGAGGACAAAAATCAGGTTGTATCCATATTGGGATTAGACAAGGACTGGCCTTTTATGTGTACACCACTTATCGGAACTCAGGTCGGACCTCGATCTCATGCCTGCACGCCTTTTCATGTTTTTTTTAGTTTGAGATAGGGCTTCCATAAACTGGCTTAGGCTGGCTTTGAACTTACTCTGCAGCCTAGGCATGCCTCAGTTTCCCTGAAAGCTGGGATGGCAGGCTTGACTTGGGGTGCTGGAACACATACTGGGTCTGGTGCACGTGGCCAGAGAAACCTGCAATCAGAACCTTGAGGTGCCAGGCACGTCCAGAAGGTCCCTTACTGTCACTCGGGGTTGAAATGGACTTACCTATCAAGTCTCAGATGGAGAAAGCCCCTCTCAGCAAGAAGAAGACCAAGCAGGTGGCTGCTCAAAGGGGGGGAGGGTGCTCCCTTACTCTGTCCTCATAGATTGCCTGGTCCAGCTGCCTGGGAGACACAGGTCTGGGCAAGGCCAGGAGACCAGCACTGCAATTAAAACAGCCCCACAATTGGGAGTTCCCAGGAGATCCTTGCCCGCCTCCCGGTCCCTGTGTCCTGGAGCTTGCCGTGGTTGGCAAAAACAGGGAAGGGAAAAGCGGACAATGGGCTTGCTGCCATCTCTTCATGTCTCCTATGCTGGGGTACACCTTCCCAGGCCTTTCTGGGTGGAGACATATTAATCAGAGACCTCAAGGTAGCACTATGATTTTGACTTCTGGCAGGCATCCCAAAAAGAGAGTAAGATACAATCCCAGGCTGCCTTGGGCTTCATTAACAAGTTTCCTATCTCTCCTCAGCTTGGAAATCTCTGAAGCAAGGTCAAGTGGGAGTTTAATAGTCATCCCTGGGCCTGTGCAGAGGGCAGGCTTTGAACTCTGCCCACAGGTGGGTGGTTCCCACCACCGAATCACTTATAATTGAAGCAGAGGGGTGAGAGTGCCTACAGGGAAATGCCTGGGCTTCCTAGGGCTCCCAAGCAGCTCCAGAGCCCTCTGGTCCTCACACCTTGCTCTAGAATCAAAGGTTCTACAAACTAGCCTGTACAACCAGCCACAGCATCCCTCTTCCAGCTGTCCCAGCAGCTAAGGGAGCCTGGCATGACTAGGGACACTGCCCTCTCCCTAGTAGACACTAGCATGCTGGGGAACGGTTGCTGTAACACAACAGTGCAGGTCTCACATCAGATCCTAAGAGTGGACACGTTAACAGCCGTACACCTCCAAGGGAGCCTCCTCAACACACAGCTACACCTTTCCCAGGGAAAGCTGCCTCCCCTGTGTGCATGGGGTGGGCTAAGGGTCGGGTGGCCAAGGAGGAGACTGAAGGCAATACAGAGCCCTCCCGGATGATGCGTTCAATTCCAGCCTACACATTTCCTGTGGGAGCATTTGGATGTTTCCTTGGTAGGAAAATGTGTCCCCAATAGAAGCAGCTTCTCCTGGGCCCACTCAGTCTGCCCCCGCCTGACTTTGTCTAATGCTACTTAGGCTGAGACAAGCTCCTTGTCTTCCCCAAATGCAGGATGGAACCCTCCCATGCTTTGCTTTCTCTTGGGGAGACTCGGCCAGACTTGGGCCATCTCCATCTGAAGAACACACAGAGAAGTTCCCTCGTGTTTGTTCTTCTTCCTGTCCTTAGATGTAACATCATCCCAGAATTAGGCAGCTGGGAAAGCCATTGACTTTGAAGCAGGGGGCTGGAGGAGATGGAAGAGAGTGACTCCCATTCCGGACAATGGCCAGCTGGAATATAGTTCTCCCTGCCCTGGGTCTTTCCACATCCTGATTGAGATGGAGTACCTGGGCTTGGGTGGAGTGCAAGGAAGCCCAGCTGGTGTGCATGGGCCCTGACCCTACCCTCCCACCTGCCATCTCTCCTAGGATTTCTGCACTACCATTCTGAGCAAGAAACTAATTTTCAGGCCTGACTTCAAGAGAACAATGCCAGCTGATGATTCAGCATCCTTCTGCAGGTAGTCTGAAATTAAAGCCAGTCAAAGGGACAAGTGAGATGGACACCAGGGGACAAAAGTAGACATTACTCCCTGCCACAGTTTTCAGTTGTCACTGACTCCGGTCAGGTCATCAGATTAATTCCTTCTCTAGAGAAAGCCGATAAAATGCTTGTGCCCTCTAAGCCATCCCTCCTCGACCTACACGAAGACCTCATGACCTCTCTCACACAGAAAACTCAGTTTTAGGCATTGCGCTTCCTTTGAAGCTAATGGGGGAGCACTAACAAGTTGTTTTACATGATTTTGCTTATACCGGCTCATGGGATTCCCACAGCAATTCTATATAAGGCACAATATATTTTGCAAATACAAAACTGAGACTCAGAGAGGCCAAGTGGCTTGCCCACCAGCACACAGACAGACAATAGGTAGCAGAACTAGGTATTAAAACCTGATGTCATAGATCCATTGCAATTGTGTGATTAGGGGAGAAACAGTTATTTAGCTTACAGTTCCAGGCCGGAGGGAAGTCAAGGCAGGCCCTCGAATCAGCCATTCATGTTCATGGTCAAGAGCAAACAGAAAAGAAATACATTTAGGCCTACTACTCAGATCTCTTTGCCTGTTTGTCTCAAATTCAGGACCCAAAGCTAGGGAATGGTGCCATCTGCTTTTATTCATTTATTATTAAAATTTTTAAAACTAAAATGTAATTACATCACTTTCTCTCCCTCTTCCTTCCGTCCAACCCCTCCCTTGTCCCTCTTCACCCCTTCTCACACTGATGGCCTCTTTTTCTTTGATTATTACGATATATATATCACTTCTAGTCTGAGTCTTCCCACATTAGTTAATGTAATTAAGACAATCCCTCACAAGCATGCCCACAGGCCGGCCTGATCTAGATAATCCTTCATTGGGACTCTTTCCACGTGATTACAGACTGTGTCGTTTGACAATTAAACTAATATCACAATTGGTTTGCCAACCATTTGCCTGATTCCACGCCCTGTTTTTTCATCACGCCATCCTGATCCACAGGGTTGGTACATATGTCTTTAGAGCTCATTTCTTACCAGACAGCAGGCTGCTGCCTGGGCGCGGGGAACTCTCCCTGGAGACAGACAGTGTGGCATGGTTGGAGTTAGGTATCATGGCCCAGTTATGTGCACTCTTCATCTGGTGGGGTGGTGGGGTATTTCGATGTTAGATGTATGTCTACATTTCTGTGTCCCAGAATCTCCATTCTTCTATGATTTTAAGAAAGGAAATATACAGAAACCAGCTGGGCTCTGGGGGTCCAAACTGAGACATCTTAGAGCTGAGCAGAGTGACAGCAACTTGGGGAAGAGCTGCTGGGGGGGGGGGGGGAGGCCAAGAAGCAGGTGCTACGGATAGGATGCCATTTAGGAATTCTTCCACCCTTAAAGCCTGGCAGGCGTTTTAGTTTCTGAACAATTTGGAAACTTAGACTTGAATCCTTGATGTAGGTCCTGTGTAAAAGTAACTGCAGGAGGTTTCTAAGTCAAGAGAGGTCTGGAGGTACCATTAGAAGGCCCAGGGAGGCTGTACATACAGCTTTCCTGATCTGGTAGATGAGAAGATGAAGGCTCAGGAAAAGCCATGGGTGCTGCCTACACCTGCCCACCAGCCACTGTGCCCACACCTGCCCAGCAGCCACTGTGGTTGTTGAGACTTTGAGCAGGCGCAGCTGCAAGTCTGGCCAGGGGAGAAGCCCAAGGCAGCTGGAAACTCTTCCCGGGTTCCTTTACTGTGCAGGTGGAGGAGGGGGTGTGCTTCTGGGCTTCTCTTGTTTTCCCCCACCTGCCTGCAGTGCGGTTTGTCTGCTGGCGCCACAGAGGCATTAAGGCTGGGGGAATTTGATCAGTAAAGAGGGGGTGTTGCCTCAAGATGTGAGCCCAGTACAATTCTCCCTCCTCCTCCCCTTGACTGCTGAGATGCCCTTCCACCTTCCATGGGGGCTCCGGGGCTAAACCTCTGAAGGCTGCAACAATAAGACAGCTGCCCTCTATATTCAACTTTTCTTCTGGAACACTGCTCCCGGTGACCCTGCTGCTCAGGGGCTGGGTGGACCTAGCTCAGGAGGGGGTCAAGTGGAAGGCCATGTGTAGCCCTGGGGCTCTTGTCACTTCCCTTGACAGGTTTTAGTGCACTTTAGCTGTGTCCAGGCTCCTGTTCTCAGTATCACACTATTATCTTGCTAAAGCAGAGGGCAAGGAAGAAGGATCCTGGGTCCAGGAGCATAGTAGCTCTGAAGCCTGCTTGGGTTAGTGTGTTCCTCTCCCCATATGACCAAATCCACGCCATCGGCCACGAAGAGCAACTCCTGTCCAGTGCTCTGTCTGGCCTAGGGCAGCCCTAGATGCTGCTCTCTGGTTCCTGCGAACCCCAGAACAATGCCAGGCCTACCTAACACATGTCCTGGAGGAAGTCCTCTGCCTTGGGGGACTTTCTTGAGGGTTTCTGCTTCTCTGCATGTCTGGTCTTTATGTAATTCTTTCCCTCCTTGAAGCTCCCTCACTGATACGGTAGCCAAGCTCTTTAGGATTCCTGAACATTACTGTCCTCTTCCTGTGTGCCTGAGATAGCACAAGAACACCCAAAGGGCCACCATAAGCCTGGCTCCCATCAGTCTCAGTCATCCGGCTGCACCCAGCCTGTGCCCAAAGCACTGGACACACGGTGCTCGTTCTCCTTCAAAGGACTTATAATCTCAGCTGGGAGGAAAGACAAGAGCTGAAAAGCTAAATCTTAACACTTGAGAACAAATGCTTCCTAGGAGCGACAAGATCATACCGTAGAACGCAGGGAACAGAGCGATAGGAGGTGGGGGTCTCTCCTTGTGGCGCCTGCCCTTTCCTCCTCCTAGGCCAGCAGGAGTAGGCCCTCAGACGTGTTATCTCCCTGACATGTGGCACAGTCCCATCACCCAATGTCATTGGGGTACCCAGGAAAAGGTGCTTTGTCTCCCTGCCCCCTTTGGCTCCCTCTTCCCTCCTTCCCTCTCTCCCCACTTCGTGCATGTCTCTACTCAGTTCTCCCTTTACAGCAGGAATATAATGTCATTGGGGTACCCAGGAAAAGGTGCTTTGTCTCCCTGCCCCCTTTGGCTCCCTCTTCCCTCCTTCCCTCTCCCCCTACTCCGTGCATGTCTCTACTCAGTTCTCCCTTTACAGCAGGAATATAAGGTTCGGCTGCTGTACACCCACTCTGAGCGCTGCCAGCGAATAATGACTAAGGTGGTGGGTGGAAGTACAGCAAGTTGAGACCAATTTAGCAGTCCAGGGTGCCAGGAGGAGGGTGATTTAGCATCAAATGGCTTTGCAACAGCAATGAGAGGGAAGCTGCCCCCAAAGCCAGCAGGCCAGTGAGCCAAGTACACAGCCCTGCCCTGAGTGCCTGGGGCTGGGGTTGCGCCAGCCACCTGGAAGTCTACTGGAGGAGATGCACACACAGGGTTTCAAAGGGAAGAGCAAAAGCCACTCCCATCCCTGACCTCATCTCTACTTGAGGGACCCCTTTGTTTGTTTCTCAAGCTGGGGGTTCAATCAGACTGGATCCTCCCCTGAGAGGAAACACAGCTGTGAAGAACCCATAGCTACCCCCAAACTGCTCTAGGGATGGTAGGAATTGAGGTTCTGAGGTGTTAGGGAGTGGGCTGACTGAGCACACCTCAGGTCATGCCACAGAGAGGCAACTCAAGAAGACAGGGTGTGGACCCTTGGGTCTTAAGATCTTGGGAGTCACTGAAGGCTTGTGTCGCCTGACGAGACTGTGCATGGTATCACAGGAAAGCATAGTTTAGAAGGACAGGCGGTGGCAGGGAGTGAATAAATTGAAGGGGGGGGCGCACGCAAGCGCAGGCTGTGCTCTGGCAGCGGCCCTGAGGGCAGTCATCTCCAAGGTGACTAAGTGTGACAAGGCAAAGCCATTGGTGGTCTGCAGAGGGCAGCCTTTGTTCCAGGTAGAGGACACAACCCACATCACATCTATGTAGGTGACAATTTAGCCTGTATTGATTAGGGCAATCCCCTCTCTATACTGTCTCCTTCCATTCTCCCAGCAACTCTTTCTTCCTATGGCGCTCCACCCTCAACTGCGGGCAGCTCCCACGGGTGACAAACCGTGGAGTCTGGGTCCACACAGTGTGTTAACTCACAGCAAAGAAGTTGTGGCCGTGTTTTATTCTGGAAGTTACCTGCTATGTACAAGGAGGAATAGGTAAAACATGCATCTTGCCAGTCCAGTTACATACTATTAATTCAGCTTCTCTGAGGGAAGCATTTATGCTAAAGTGGACTCATCAATAAATGTCATGAATTAACTAATTTTAAAGAGAAATCTAACACATTAAAGTCATCTTTAAAGTAAACCACAAACATATCCCATTCCTAGCTACTTCCTGGCTTGATTTAAGCTTAACAGATACATGACATATAGCAGTCAGAAGTTAAGAGAAGCACAACAAAACTAAAGAAAACTTTGAGGCCTTTATCATCCTCAATTTACAATAATTATTAGAGTAGCTGAGCTCTTACAATTAAGAAATTTCACTACATTTGTTGTTTGTTGGGGGCGTATGTGCTATGAGGCCAAGGGCACCTTGTAGGAGGAATCGGTCTACCCTTCCACCATGTGGGACCCAGGTAGCCAGGCTTGGTGGCAAGTACCTTTACCTACTAAACCATCCTACTGGCCCAAATTTTAAAGATATTTCTTTATTTGTTTATTAGACTTTTGTCATTAACTTGGGGAGCCTACATCTGATTAATCAACAAGGCCAGGGACTGAGAGACTAGCTCGGGCTAAGGTACAGGAAGCACAGGTAGCACAGGCAAGACCCTGGGTTCTACATCTAGTTCTACTCCCTCCCCTCAAAAGGACAAGAGAACAAACATCAATGACTTCCAATAACCTCATTACTATGCTGCAACTAGGACTCAAGTCAGTTGGGTTTCGGGCTCAACGCTCAGGAAAAAACCCTGGGTGAACTCCTTGACTTCTTCCTCACCTGCCAGAGGGTGAAGGAACAGCATAGGCAACTGGGAGGTCTGCAATGACAATAACAGGAAGTCCTCTTTTAAAGTGGCGCTCCTATGCCCAAAAAGGATCTATAAAATAAGTGTTTTGGGAAAGTCTGAATCCACAGAGAAGCAGACCTAGGCCTGTGCTGGCACAGGACTCTAATCCTAGCGCTAGAGAGTGGGCCAGGAGGAGCAGGACTCTAATCCTAGCGCTAGAGAGTGGGCCAGGAGGAGCAGGACTCTAATC
>JAQHUG010000210.1:1686947-1706180 GCA_028555095.1 Dicrostonyx torquatus
CCAGGAGGAGCAGGACTTCAGGGTCATCTTTGGTTCCACAGACAGTTCAGGGCCAACTTTGGGGACTACAGAAGATCTTATCTCGTAAAAGTAAAAGAAAAACAAAACAAAACTAAAACCTCACTGATCCTTAATATAAATTGCTGTTTGTGAGGCAGTTGTCTACTTCTGGGTTCTTGGTTGGTAAGGCCTCCCAAATGCCTCAGCTCTGGAACTATCGAAGGAGGTGGCCGTCAGGGCACAGAGAAAGCAGCAGCCTACAAAACTGACTCTGCTAAAAATGACTCTTGCCCACTCCCCTAAACCTTAGAGGAGTAACTCTGGCGGCCAAGCTGCAGGCCTACTGGGGACAGTCACCCGCCGAGTTGCAGGCCTACTGGGGACAGTCACCAGCCGAGCTGCAGGCCTACTGGGGACAGTCACCTGCCGAGCTGCAGACCTTCTGGTGACAGTACCCACCACTTTTCATTCACCTGTCAGGAGGGAGATGGCAGGTTCCCCAGAGGGCTCTTTCCAGCTCTCAGCTACAACGTGGAATACTGACTGACCTTACCTATAATTGCTCTACCTACTCTCCACATCTCACTCAGATTGATCTTCCAGACTGAGCACCTGACTGCCTCCTCTCTGGCATCTCCAGTTCACTTCCATCTTGATGCAACTGCTGTGTTAAAGACAGTGTGACCCCAATCTCAGTGCGACTGTCACTAATTTGTAAATGCTAGGTTCTCTTTCTAACTCCCATCACCAAGATTAGCTTCACCTTTTCAAAAGTCTCACTCATTTCTCTAGCACCTCACCCAGACAAGACATGTAAGAAGCGGTGAAATAAGGGCTGGGAGCATTGCTGAATTAGTAGGAGCATGCTTGAAGATCTGGGTTTGATCCACTGCACTGAATTCAGGCACATTCCTATAATCTAAGTTCTGAAAGGAACAGAAATTCAAAGTCACTCTTAGTTACATAATGATTTCAGGCCAGCATGGGCTACATGAGACCCTGTCTCAAAATCAATTCTTAAGCAAACAAATAATAATGACATGCAGGTTGTCAAGCTTGAGTAATGATCTTGCAAAGAGAAATGGAAATGACCATGAGCCCTTGAGAGCATATATGGCCAGCACGGTCTGAGCCGTAAGGAACGGCAATGCTAAGAGCAGGCATGTGAAACTAGTCTTGACCTTGGATGAAGCCAAACTGCAGCCCTCAGAGAAGCCCCAGAGTGTCCAAACTGCAGCAACAAGACGACACACTCAAAGAACTAAGATGTAAATGGCCTGAAGAGTCCCCAGGTAGCTGCAAACTTTTTTCAAAACCCCTCCTCATTGTTCTGCAACTATACACCCTGAAGCTATGAAGGTGCAAACTCCAAACCCCAGGTCTCAGTCAGGTCTAGCACCTCCTCCTACCATATCTGCTTTTGTGGTAGGATAAACAAAAAGAAATAGTAGGTAAAGTGAGGGTTTTCTTGTTTCTGAAAACTAAGAACCAGGGCCTGGGATGGAGTAAGCTCATCTAGGTAGAGCCTTATAGCAAGGGAAGTGAGGGTCTTTATCAGTGAAGTGTGCCCATGTAGGAATCTACCCTTGGAACCAGAGCTCCCTATCAGCCCTCTTTCCTAACACTCTGCTAAACAAGCAATTACTGAGTTGGGATTCACTGTATGGTCTCTGTCTCAGAAACTCTTGTGGTAACAGTCCCAAATGGCAGCAATATCTCAGAAGAAGCTATGAGATCTGGACCTAAGGAAAAGATGGATTAGGGCTAGCCTACAATGGCAGATCCCTGTGGTTATAGCAATGGTCTAACGACACTCAGTAGATGACGTTAAACTGTGTTACAATATTGGTCAAACATGAGTCGACAAGTTGCTTAGAAGTAAGTTATTTATCATTATTTTATTCACTGTATATTTTTAATTGTTTTCTGCTTTTGAGATTGTCTCAAGGAGCCCAGGCTGATCCTGAACTTCCTCTATTCAAGACTGGCCTTGAGTTTCTGATCCTTCTATCTCCACCACCTGGGCAAGGTTTGTTAATAATCCTGTGCCATCACGTGAAGGCTGTGCTAAGGCTCATACCCAGAGCCCCTGCAGGTCCCAGAGCCTTGCATTTTGTAGCATCCAACAAAAAATTTGTGAAATGAATGTTAAACAAGTGCAAAGCATAAAAATAAGTTTTCAAGATTAGCAGGCCATTTTTATCTAGTTGAGCCCATCCATGCAGACATGTGGCTTCTTCACACCGCGTGGCAATTGTGCACTCTCACACTCAGAGAACTGGCACGGCCAGCCCACTCCACCCAGCACACGTCTTCTGCCTCAGCTCCTGCCAACCGTCGTAGGTAGATAGACAGACAAGGACATCTCCTTCAGTCACCAAAGTGCACAAACTGAATTGTTAAAGCAGGTTTGCCTTGCAGAGTGTGCCAAGATTGCTAGAAATACTAAAAATATTAAAAATAAAATATTGAACAAAAGCGAATGTCTGGTCCTTCCACTTGCATAGAAGCTCCCTAGAAAGATGCTCTTCTTTCTTTTTTCCACAGACTTTTCTTCTCACCTCTAGCAGGTGAGTGCTTGCTCTTCGGACCTCATTAGCTGTGGGACCTGGGGGAATACCCTTCCCTTTTGGTGCCTCAGTTTCTTACCTGGCAGACACAGAGTAAATCCCATCTTATTCTAACCTGGTAGTTATGCTGTGAGGATAAAGGAGATAACAAATGAGATAATGTCTATGATGCACAGAAAATAGTCAGAAGAAAGGGCTGGATAAATACAAGGTGTGGACCAGGCCTGATTAGGGTGTATTCTCTGCCCACAGACTCCTGCCCACACTCTTGTCTGCTCTGTGCCAACCTTGAACATTCTGACCCTATAAAACCTATCTCTAATACCCATGTGCATGTACCTTTCAAACACCTCCATTTTCCCTCTGCCTTCCTGCAGAAAATTGTTTTTGAACTTGAAGGAAGCTCAGGTTACAAACCCTCAAATGCCCCTACCAGCAGCCAGGGTCTGTGTGCTGGAAGAATTGCATGCAGGCGGCTTATCTCTCTGTGGATGGGCTCTGAGACTCTAGATTGTGCTTCCAGGAAAACACCGGGGCCCTGTGGTGGAGAAGCCCCAGTGAGGGCTGCCTAGAACCTGGCACATCTTATTGGCTGAACAGCCGCTCAAAGACCTTGTGGAAAGGCTGAGGGCAGAAAGCATAGGTGCTTGGATCCCTAAACATCCCTTGTGCTTGGGAAACTGAGGACCGAAGCCAACAGATCTGCAGCGCTTTCCCCAGGCCTTGCAACCCAAGGGCGAGCAGAATACTCTCATGACCCACGGTTTAATCGCTTCCACTTGGAGCAGGAAAGGAACCATCACCTGGATCTTGGTTGCCTGTTGCTACTGGGTTAAGCTAGAGCAGACTGAGCTACCACGGTAGGGAGGATCTGACCCCTGTGGAAAAGGAGTGAATAGAAGCCTGTGTACCCCTCCGTACAAGTTTATTACTTGTTTTTCCTTCCAGAGAGACACCACGCACCTCCAAAGTTCCACTCGCAAGGTAATGTTCACTAGCCAGTCCCCAACCGCTGGATCCAAAAATGGGGCTTCAGTGCCTGTGATCCCACTTCCTCACCTCTCAATTCTTCACCTCCACATTCATGTCACCTAACACATGTCTCCAAGATCAAATTCAGGTTTGGGGGGAAACATCCCCCACCACACACACACACCCCGTCTGACAGGGACAAAGACAGAATGATTGACTGATGCACCTCATTTCCCACCCCCCACCCCCGCTGGGGACAGATCAGCAACACACGCAGTGACAGGAGAGAAGACCCCCCGCCCCCGCCCCCCGCCCCCGCGCGCCCGACAGTTATGTACAGAAACAAAGACACCTAGACAGACGCAGGCACAGACAGACAAAGACCGACAGACGAGCGGACGCACTCCCGAAGTGGCATGCTGCGAGGAGCGCAGCTTTCTTTGAGTCTGGGCCGCGGACACGGCTTCAGACACTCCGCGGGGAAGGAACAGGACCCCGGGTACACCCGCACCTTACCTGTCTGTCCTCTGGAGCCTCGGGGTTAGCTGCAAATGGCTGCAGATTTTGATTTTTCGGTATATTTTGTGCTGTGTCCCTGTCTCTTTTTCTGTAGAACTGCTGGACCCACCGCTCAAGTCCCGCTTCCAGGAGCAGCAGAAGGGCAGAGAAACTTTCCGACTGGAACCCCGTCGTAGCCGGCCCGCGCCCGCCCGCTTGCTCGGGCGCGCTGGCCTCAGCGCCCGGTCCCCAGCCGAGGGCGGGGCGGGGCGGGGCGGGGCGGGGCACGGGCGGGGCGGGACCAGCGTCGAAGCCACTCATTGGCCCGTGCTGCCGGCGCCCCGTCCTGCTCTCTCCCCGGCCTTTGTTCCCGGCTGACAGCTGGGGTTGCACTGACCTCCTGGCTGCCCTGCGCCCACAGCCCGTGCGAGTCCGGCGTTGCAATTTTTTCGCTCTCTCTTCATCACACTCCACTCGGGAGTTCCCGTCTGTTCAGTCTTTCTGTCCCTTTATCATGCTTTTCCCCACCTTGCACTATCGGTTCCCGCTTTCACTACGTGCATTCTGTTCGCCTTCGGATTTTCGGATTTTCTACATTCCTCTCTACCGCTACCTCATACCAGTCATTTCTCCAGTACTTCTGCCCCAGCCCTGCAAAAAGGTTGGATTTCATGGTTCATGGACCAAACTAGCGGCCTAGGAGGCTTGCGAGGCGATTGCTTCACCCAGCTGCGCTTTTAAACTGGAGCCAAGAGCAGCTATGCTCCACTCCTCAACAATTTCAATTCAAATTTTGCCACTTCGGAAACCGGGCCTGGTGGTGCAAGCTGGTAATCCCGGCGGCTTGGGAGGCTGAGCTAGGAGGGTTCTAAGTTCCAGGACTGCGTGGAGACACAACGTTCAATGCCAGCCTAAGCACCGAAGTTTGGTCTTATCTCGAAACATAAAGTGAAAATATGAAGAAGGGCGGCGGGGAGAAGTAGTTCAGTGGTAAAGGCTGAGGCCTTAGTTCCATCCCCAGAACAGAAAAGCAGCAGCCATTCACCCACTTTTTCACCTCCTGTCTGAGGATACATGAGAGTAAAATTGTGAAAAATAGGCCAGCCTAAAGGTGGAGGTGCTGCCCAGAAAGTATCAGTCCAGGTCTGAGAGGGGCAGGCTAGGGGGAGGGGGAGGGGAGAAACCACTAATAGAATGGAGGGGGGCGCAGAATGTTTCTGTCACTCTCCTGTCGCTGCCTCCTGGTCTTGATCCTGGATTGATTTTAGGTTTTACTTAACTCTTTAATTCTAGGCTTCCTGAATACAGCAACGAGGGAAGGTAGCCTGTAATCCCAGCACTTGGGAGACTGAGACAGAGGAGAGTCACCTGTTTCATCCCAGCCATCCCTCCATTTGAGAAGTGTTTCTCCTGCCCTCAAATTTCCAGACCTACAGTGTTGTCCTTACTCAAATCTCCTCAACCACCACAGGCCTACTGACCTCCTGCTGGCTCTCTGTCCCAGTCAACAAGCTTCGTTAGCCTGCCTGCTCAGAGGTGGCCTCTGGCCGCTTGCTGAATAGGAGGATACAGGAACAACCTTCTGGCTCTTGAAGATAACAGTAGGTAGACTAGAGGGTCCATGGGTTCCAGACCTTGGCCAAACTCAACTTTGTCCCCAGTCAGATTCAGCTTTGTCACGGCATGTGATATTCCAGAGAACTGGGTGAAGGAGCCTGTAAACTTCCTGGTTCCATTTACTATGTACAAGTCACAGCCTTGGCTAGACCTCAGTTTCTTCCTCTGAAAAGTGGGTGGTTTGGATGACACTTTTTTTCCTTTTTGAGACATAGCTTCCCAAGTAACCAGGCTGATTGAGCTAAAGATTTCCCTTCGGAGAGCTAGGATTACAAGTGATTCTCTGTGATTGACTGAGATCCCTGCAGCACTGGCATCTCTGTCAGAGACACTGTGGGTAGAGCGCTGAGCTTGCCCTACCATCTTATTGCGACCCAGTTAGGCAGAAAGTGGGCAGTGTTTGGGTGCATGCTTGGAACTGAATGTGCCATGGGACAACAGAAGCATCTTAAAGAAAGGATGCTTCGGGGATAGAGGGAAGTGTGTTGAGAGTGGAGGAGGCAGAATGATGAGAGGAAACCTGTGATGGATATTAGATTGCATGGATGTGTGTAACATGTCTGCACACTTAAAAACCTAAAGAACATGACCTTCAGCGAGACAAAAAGAATAGTAAATTTCTTATTCCAAGGGAATGAGTAGATGTGCCTACCCTTTTACCCCAGTAGAATTCTCAAAGTTAACCTTTCTCCTCCTCATCTATCTAAGGCAACATCCATCACACTGTCCTATACCTGAGTCAGGTCTAGAAAGGTGGGTTACAAAGTCTGTTGTTATGTTTAGCCACGATAGTCCATGTCGGTAGACAAATGCTCAAGAGGATGGAGCAGGGAGGTTTTGGGTTCTAAGCCAATCTGGTGTACCAAACACCTGGTAGTTAGAAAAGTCCCCTGACCTCACCTGTCTTCTAACATATAGGCTCCGTGTTCTGACGTGGCATCTCGTTCTTCATCTCTAGAACCCATGACTGACCACATAGGACCAGGACCCGGATCAGATAAACCAGTAGTTTGTCTCATCTGTAAGTTTCTTCTTCTAAGACTGCATCCTTTTCATTTAGTATCAAATCTTTAAAATCTAACACATGTAGATAGCATTCACACAGAATTCTTATGTGAATCCTGTTAAGGGATGCGTGTAGTGTACAGGATGATATCTCAAAAGAATGGCTGGAGTCAAGTTCAGAAGACCACATCTAAGTGTCATGGCTTCAATCTTAGTCTTGTTGTTCTTTTTGAAACTCAGTTTTCCATCAGCAAAATAGGTCTAATAACATTTACACTATCTTTCTGTCAATGGGGACACTGTAAAAATGAATAAAATCAAAAGTGGTATGAATATAAAATGTCACATAGTCAGTTAATATTATATTAAGTCTAAACTCCAGGGCCTTGTGTTGTAAGAAGAGAAAGGCTACCTACATTTAAGTGAGTCTGGGACTCTCCAAAAGTAGAAGAGAGGATATGTTAAGATTGCCAAGCCAATATCTAAGGTATCCACAGGCTGTGTTCATCTTGTCTCCCAGCGGCCTCAAGAAGGAACATGACAGGCAGGTTTTCATGCATCTCAAGCCACCCTCTGGCTTTAGAGGTGTGTCCTTGACATCCTCTGGGGGTTCATGAGTAGTGTGCCTTAAAACCAGAATGTGTTTCTTATTTTTATTTACGGTTATTAGTATTGAGATAAAGTCTCATGTGGCAATGCTGACTCTGAACTAATAACTGTCAAGGAAGGTTATCTTGAACCTCTTACCGTCCTGTGCCCCATCTCCCAAGCACTGGGACTAAAATAATGAGGGGCCTGGTTTATTGGGTGATCATCCTTCAGTAAACCTTTTCATATAAGTGCACGATTAAGCCAGACTATAGAGAAATGGGAAGGCCTGGGTAAATTTCTCCATCTTCTCTTTTTTCTAGTAGGATGTCATACATTATTTGTAATTCAGCATCCTAGCTCAGGAAGGTCCTGGTCTTTCACCTGTATAAAGTATTCCTCTGCAGTGGTTTTGACAAATTTGCTTGAAGCTATGAATCAACGGGGTTGTTTCCGTTTTCAAGTAGCTAAAAAGGCCAACCCAGCCTAGCTCAAACAATAGGAGAACCTATCAGGAACTAACAAGCACGGAACTCAACTCTTGGCTTGGGTCATATCTTCAGAGTGGTGGTGGGACTCCAATCTTTTCCTCCCCCTCTCTGCTCTATAGTTGTCAGAACTTTGCCCTCACCATGGTAGCTTTGTGATGACAATTTGACTTTACCAGTCAGGTTGTCACACTCAAGACCCGTGTTCTCCCCAAGCTAGAGCCCTCCAGAGTGAGTCTTCCAGAGCCATCAGTAGTCCAACACAAGAGGGTCTGAACTGCTTGACAGAGTTCAGAGTTCTCAAGCCAAACATCTGGTTCTGCAGAGGGGTTTTTTGTTTTTGTTTTTGTTTTGTTTTCATTTTGTTTTTTGAGACAAGATTTGTGATGGTGTAAATGAGGAATGTCCCCCATAGTTTCAGGCATTTGAACTTGATCGGCATACTGCTTGGTGAGGTTGTGGGAAGGTACAGCCTTGACAGAAGATGTTTGTCACTGGGAGGATTTGCGAATATAAAGCTTCACCCTTCTCCCAGTTCACGCTCTGCTTCCTGCTTGCTGCTAAGGCTTCCTGCTCCTGCCGCCATGCCTGCCACTTTCCAACCGTAATGAAACCAGAAGCCAAGAACAGTTGCTTAATATGATGTCACTGAACTCTTCCATTATACCATGAACCAGCCATCGTATACTTGGTGGACTTTCCTACTAGATTTTAAGTGCTCAGCTCAATGCTCCACGTATGACAGGCATTCCACAAACACGGGTTGCGGAGACTACTTACCCAGTGACATCAGCTTGCTCCTGCGCACATGGTTGGTGGTTAATGGGCTAATTGGCTTTGAGCTCATTTCTCCCCAGGGCTGAAGAATGGCATTCAAACAAAGGCGTTGGCATGACCCTTGTCAGTTCTGAGGGAGGCTTTTTCAAATAGGCCCTGTCATGCTCACGTTTGCTCAGTGCCCTAAACTCATTTACACAAATAGCACACATGAGACCATGGCTTCTGAGAAAGCACTTAGTTCCCCTGTGGGGAATGTTAGCACATTCATTTCCTCCTCCCAGAAGGGAGTTAAAAAAATAACAGAGGGTTCTGAGACCCAGTGGGCCTCGATTTAATTTGATCATTTACTCAGTATTGTCTGCCACACTGCCGTAGGTGTCCCAGACTGTGAGGCTAATATTTTCTAAGGCCATTTAGGAGAGGGAAAAGTCAGGCTGTCTTGGACTTGGGAATTCTGCTCTCCTGCCTTCTGACAGAGCTGTCACAGTCCCTAAGCTCTGAGCTGGTGTCTCAGTTCTCTGATACCTCTAGGGTTAACTGTAACTACCAAATGCCCCATTTGCTGCCTTATATTTTGCTTATATTCCAAACCTGACTCTGGTTGTCAGGAAATGGACGCCATGTGGTTGCCTGAATATTAGCAGGGACAGAAGGGCCAGGAGAGGACACAGTGGGTGATTGCACGAGGAACCTCTGAGGCTGCTTACAGTATTTTCCCACAGCAAAAAGTGAGTTAGAACAGGACGGCTGTGCCTTATACCCAGAAGAGCTCTACCTAAGTTAACCAATTTTGCCTTCTTCTGTCTTCAGTAGATAGAAAATTTGATGATAACACCAGTTTTCTTTGTATATATGTGGTATATGCATGTATGTATTCATGCAAATGTGTACACGTAGGTGTATATGCACGTATGTTCATATGTGCAGAAGCCAGGACTTGACAAGAAGTATATCCCTCTATCACTCTTCACATTTGATTTTATCTTATTTTAGAGATAGGACCTCACTGTGTAGCCTATGCCAGCCTCAAACTCACAACGATCTGCCTGCCTCTGATCAACTTTGTGTGTTCAGGGATTAAAGGTGTGCACCACCACAACCAGGCCTTTATTTTTTAAGACAGGATCTTTCATTGAACCAAGAGCTGCCCAATTTGGTTAGACTGACTGGCAAGCAAGCTCCTGGGATCTTTCTGTCTCTACTCCCCAATTGTTGGGGTTACAAATGACAGAGCCATGCTTAGCCTTGTACATAGGTACTGGGGATATGGACTCAGGTCACCATGCTTGTGTATGTGGCAAGCACTTTACCTGAACTTCATTTTTCTTTAGTTTCCCTCCTAGTGAGAGGACAGATAGAGCTTCAGACCTGTGGTTTCTAAATCCTTGGGACCAACCAATAGCGACTGAAAATATTAAAACTACTGTGTCTATCCTGAATACATATAGACCTTTATTTTCATGTCATTATTCACTAGTTGTATTATAAGTAATCTGGTGATAATTTAGAGTCTACAGATGGAGTGCCCAAGTTATATGTACAACACAAACATGATGCTGTTTCACGTGAGGGACTTGAGCATCTGTGGGTTTTGGCATCTTCAGTAGGATGCCTGGGTACCTACCTCATAGTGTTGCCATGGTGATTAGGTGAATCGATGGGGTGCTTGTCTAGCTCGCTTGAATACATGGGTTCAATCATCAGAAGTGAATAAACTAAGGATAGTGGTTGAGTCTGTAGCCCCACCTCTAGGGAGGTAGAGACAGGAGTGTCAGAAGTTCAAGGTCATCCTTGAAACCAGATCCAATTTGCTAAATAGGTAGAAAACTCTTTTCTTCTGGTATTTTTTTGCTGTTGTTGTTGCTAATATTTATTCACTGATCTTTTGGAGGCAAGGGTCTCACCGTATAGGCCAGCTAGCCTCAAAATTGCAATCTTCCTTCCTCAGCTTTTGAGTGCCCCTATGCTAAACAGAGTGGTTTACTCTGTTACCCCTGCTCTAGTCAGAGATGTGGTCCACCTTCTGCCTTCTGTCTTTTCTCTTTGAAATGGCCTGTTCCTGCATGATGTAATAAACATTTTTGTTCTGTTGTCCAGGAGGGGGATGTAGGTTTTTGTTCTAAAGGCACATAGCTTGGCCTAGTCCCTAGCCTCTGAGCGAAAAGTTGGCAATATAATTCCACAGGCTTCAATACATAAAAAACATGAGACTACCTACAAAGAACATCGAATAGAAGTCTCAGAGGTAGTGATGCTACAAAATAGAGCCCTCCCACTGAGCTGGGTGAGGTCCAGAGTTTAAATACTGCCTCCTTCCTCTTGACCCCACCTTCTTCCTTACAGAGCCTTTGAATTTTATCAGAGGAGATAATTAAGTGAATGTGGCCAGAGTAAACTTCCTGGCTTTCGGGAGTGGTCAAAGGAGCTACCCAAGAATACCACAGGACTTGTCTTGTCATTGAAACCCCAGGGTTAAGTTCAGAGCTGGTCAGACTGCCAAGTGCAAGGCCCCTTGCTTGGAAGCGGGAGGGGAGGCCCAGGCCAGGGAACTAATCCAGAATGGCAGCTTGAAAGGAAGTAGCTGGCTGCCTGTTCTGGAACCTCTTTGAATGTTTAGAATGTTCTCTCTCATTAATCCTATTTAAAGCTCGGCTGCTGAGAGGGAAGGATGCAGAATCCTGTTGCGACTTGAGTTGTGAGGTTCCCTTAGCTGCCACAAGGTCTGGCTCAGGAATCGGGGGAGGGGCGAAGGGACTTGAGGGCCACTGCTGCTGGCTGTCAGTGACACTCAGGAGAGAGGATCCGACTTCCTCTCCCTTCAGGCCTGCTGTTGACTGGGGCAAAAATGCTTGTGGAGGAGAGTGACAGGCCCTGCTAATGAAGGGGTGCTGGAGAGACGTGCTGGGGGAGGCGGTGACAAAGTCGGGGGCTCTTTGCAAGAGCTTGTCTGGGAAAGTCCCTCTCCCTCTGGGCGTGAGAAGGGCTCTAGAATAATTTAAAAGCAAAAACCAAAGCTTTCTTCCTTTAAGGTTCTCATAGAAGTGTCTGATCTGGGGAAAGGGAATCGTCCCTGCCTGATGAGCTGTGGAGCTCAGCCTGCTATTAGTAGTGGAGGGACCAGTCGTTTGCAGAGAAAGAACAGCAGGCCACGTTGACCTCTGTGTTGTTATTTCTGAGAATCCAAAAGGACATTCCCTTTTCTAACTTTCTCCCCGTAATTGACAGTCAATGCTTGACTTCATCTGCAGACCAGTCAGAACCATGGGCAGAGCAGAGGGGGAGAGCTTTGACGTCTAGCCCTGTGGCTTCAGCTGATGCAATGCCAGGGGATTTGTCTGTAAAGAGGAGTGAGTTCCCCACCCCCATTTATACACCTCACTGGGTGGTCACCAGGATCACATGAAGTGACCTGGAGTGCCTGGTGTGGTGCACAGGCCAGAGGCAGCCTCTGGACTCAGTGCAGGCCTTTAATCCCACCCCCTTACCCCCACCATACCTCAACCCACCTCACACTCCACCCCACACACCCTCGCAGGCCGAGACAGGCAGATCTCTCGGAGTTCAGCTAGCTTGATCTACATAGTGAGTTCCAGAACAGCCAGGGCTACACTGAAACACAAGGATCTCTAAGCACCAAGTTTCCCTTTTGTTGTCGTTTTGAGACAGGTTCTTACGATGTAGCCCTGGCTGGTCTTGAACTTCTGTTGCATCTAAGTCTCTTCAGTACTGGGATTACAGGACATCACACTGGGCTCCCTGCGATATTTTTAATTAGTATATATTAATTATATATGATGATGGGTTTTGAAAGATCCTCAAAGTGGAGGTCTTCAATGGAGTGCCCCCAGACTCAATAACCAGGCCGTCAGCTGCAATAAGCAAGAGGTTTATTTCCCAATTATACAATCTGGTGCTGCAGCCCTCGGGAGACTGAGCACCCCGAGCATCACAACAAACAAGCTTTTAAAGGCAAAACCACAAGCTTAGCATGAATTATGATATAACATCCATGATTGGGCTAGACTATTGAACCAGGGTTACAACAAGGGCAAAATTAACATAGTCCCACCCCCACATGTTTTTCTCCAGTTGTGCTCCAGCTGCAACCTGTTTGCAACTAGTTGGTTTCCTAGTGGGTGGGAGATAGGGGAACTGACTAGGGTTCTAGTAACAGACAAACTTGTTTATCTCAGTGCCTTTCTATATGGATGTCCTTAATTTTTAGGGTTGGGGTCTTTCAGGTTTCATCTATATGATGTGTTTTAATTACCATAGGCACTGTAATTATCCTCTCCTGTTCCCTCCCACACCAGATCCCCTTCATGTTCCTAGCTTTCTACTTTATTTTTCATTTTTGTGACCCATTGCATTTTATTAAAGTTTATTACAAAATTCTGGGTGAGGGATTATTTGCAAGAACATGGGACTCTTAGTGGGGAATTCTAATTATGTGTCTTCAAAGATGTTCCTATAAAGAGAGGTCTTAGAAAATCCTTCTTCTGGTGGGATGGTGGTGGCACAGGCCTTTAATCCCAGCACTCTGGGAGGCAGAGGCAGGCCTCTGTGAGTTCAAGGTCAGTTTTGTCTGCAAGAGCTAGTTCCAGGACAGGTTCCCAAAGCTACAGAGCAAACCTTGTCTTGAAAAACTAAAAAGAAAAGAGAAGAAAAAAAATCCTTCTTCTTAGCCATTCCAGTCAGCAGTTGAGAGAGCTCCTGTGCCATGATGAGATGCACACTTTGGCAAATGCAGGATCTTCTAGTATTGTCTGATGACTCAGGATCAAGCGAGATATGCCAATAGGAAGTGAGACTTGGAAACTCAGGACAAACACTAGCCAAAGGCCCTTTGTAAAGTGCTTCCTTTTTTTTGTATCTTGATTGTCCTGCTCAATAAAATGGGGATAATTAAATACATCTTTTGTTCCCATTTGGCCTGCATGATGGGAGACTGAGTAAACCCCAGGGCTGCAAGGTAAGGTAATTTAGACTCTTGGGACTCTCAGGCTGTCCTTGATAAACGCCTGTTTGGCGGCACTTCTGTTATCCTGATTCTCAGCCAAATTCAGTATGATTTGCATTAAACTCCCACAATACCAGGCACTATTCTCATTGCCTTGAAAGCAGTTGGGAAAAATATGCTATTTTAAGACTTAAAACTGAAAAAAAAAACCCAATGTGCATAAAAGAATAATTTAACTGGGTTGTACTCAGGAGAAAAGGAGAAACATTTTATATTAACTTCTGGTCAACTGGTACTTCGCATTACGTAGGAAGAGGAATTGACTTGGAAAAAAAAAGCAAGATAACATAATTATCATCACTGAAAAGGGAGAGACACACACAAACTATCTCTCAGGTATCTCAGGGGGTTGAGGGAAAACTCCTGTTTCAGACTGACCAAGTAAGGGCATGGTTGTCAGGAGATGGATCCTTCTAGATTTCTTTCTTTATCTCAAGAGCAGTATGCTATAGGGCATTTTGTACTTTCAAACTTCAGAGAGGCACCCTTTTGAATTCCACAGCCCCACTTCCCACTCCCATCATCACTCCCTTGGAGATGAGAAAACAAGTTTGACCAAAATGGTGAGCGACAGAACAAGGCAGAAATCATGTGTGTCACTCCCCAGTCCTGTACTTCCCATTTTTGGCACTCAAACTGAAAACACAGAGCGTCCTAGAAATTGATGCAGTGACATGTCACCCTGACCAATCTCTCACCAATGCAAGAACTCTTAGCACATGGCACACAGCAGGTAGTTATCCAGCTTGTCTGGAAGATTTATATTAACAAATAACTTGCTACTCTCTGAGACAAGCCATTCTAGTTTCATCATGTCTAAAGCTAGGGAGTTCGGGCAAATGAGAACAGAGATCTTAACAGGGTCTGGCAGTGTAAAGCTGTAGTACTAGGTACCTGGGAGGCTAAGATAAAAGGATTGAAAGTTCAAGGTCTGCCTGAGTCATTTAGCAAGACTCTATCACCGCAGAAAAGGTATAAAAACGGGCAGGGGTTGTTCCTCTTTGGTGCTAGGCATACCTGCCTAGTATGTCTGAGATGAGAGGGAGAGAGAGAAACAGAGGATGTTAACGGGGGGAGATATCTTGAAATTTGTTTCTTTAATGTATATTCAGTGGTTTATTAGTTAAGAGGCAGTAGAGCTTAGAAATGATGCGTTGGGTGGTTCCAGGCCTAAAGGATGGGCCTGCCAAGAACTGGCCGGTGAGCTCAAGGCTTTGCCAAGTTCTGGGTCTTCTTCTGCTCACTTGCACAACCCCAGTAAACCCTTTTGTGTGTATCTCAGAGCCCCAATTCAGTCTACTTGAAGTTTCTCCTTCTCAGATTTACATCCTCACTGTCCATTGTCATCACTGTATGATGAGGTTCCTCCATGCATTCAGCACTGCTCAGTGGTGGGAGCCAGGCAGAGTAGTGACTGCGGTGAACAGATTTGCCCATGTCTCCATGGGACTCCCACCCTCAGTCCCACTTCATGGGACATCCCAAACGCAGATGCCAAACAAGCAGAATAAGGTGTGTTGGATGCAGTGATCCAGGTGATATGCTGACTTAATTAAGCTGCTGGAGAATGTTTGTGGATACCCAGAGATGGTATTTAAGGAGGCTTTGGATCTATGTTCTTGCCACTAGGTATCCTTCGTGCCTGGGTTCTATATTGTGTCGATTTTCATGTTTGTTTGAGGGTTTGTTTGTTTGTTTTGAGACAGGGTTTCACCTTGAGGTCCTGGATGACTTAGAATTTACTATGTAAATCAGGTTGGCCTCCAACTTGCTTTGATTCCCCTGCCTCTACTTTCATAGTGTTAGGATTCTTGGCATGACCCACCACCATGCTGCCCGCATGCTGTTTGTTACCATCTCTGGGGTAGTTACTTTTTGTGCTGCCATGATAAAATGCCTGACTGGTGCGGGAGAATTGTCTGTATTCTGTCAATCATGTTTTAAATAAATGCTGATTGGCTAGGCAGGAAGTATAGGTGGGAAAACCAGACAGGAAGTAGAGGTGGCGGAAGGAGAACAGGGAAGAAGGAAGCTCTTCCCACACTCCTGCCAGTCCACCAGGATGTGAGCTGCCCGGCTGAGAAAATGTACCGGCCAACATAGATAAGAACAAAGAATATAAGTTACAAGAGCTAGTAAGAAGATTGAGTTAATGGGCGAATCAATTTATAACCTAATGTAGACTCTCTGTGTGATTTTCTTCGGGGTTTGCTGACTGTGGGGTACCGGGCGGGACAGAAACTCCAATGAGCCAGCCCTCATGTTACACCTGACTAAGTGGTTTTAGGAAGAAAATAGTCAATTTGGCTCATGGATTTTGGAGGTACAGTCTATGAAGGTGGTGAAGTCAGTCATTGTGGTAGATGCCTTCTCTTTGAGGGCCTGGTGTGGGGAATTTACAATATTCTTGCTATAAGTTCAGTAGAACAGAAAAGAGAGAGAGGACCAGAAGCAAGGTGATAGTGGGCAGGCTCTAAAACACCCCCCCCCCCAACTCAGGGATACAATTCCAATAGATAGGCCCCACCTTCCTAAGGCTTCAAAGCCACACAAAACAACACTACCTGATGGAGATCAAGTGGTCAAACACAGGAACCTGGCCTGAGGTACCCTGAGGTCAGCTAAATTATTTGATAAACAGACTTTCTTCATGGTTTTTAATGGAAATGAAGCAATTCAGAATTTACTCAGATTCTAGTTTACCTTTTTGGCTTTGGGCCAAAATTCAGGCCTCCGGCAATCTCTCCTTGAGTCTCTTTGTTTGGTTTTGTTATTTCCTTTTCTTGTTTTCATTTCTGTTAACAAAGATACATTTGCAAACTCTAGGAACACAGTGGGGGTTATGTCAGTTTATTCATAAGGACAAGGAAAACTCCATTGTGAGACCCCAGAGAAGGAACTGTTATTGGTAAATGAGGAGGTGACCACAGCAGCTGCAAAAAGAATGACCCTGGGAACCCATCTGCTACTGAGATATTCCCTTCTTCTCTTTCATTTGCCTACTGACTTCCTTCTGCCTGCTCTCTCTCTCTTTCTCTCTCCCCTCCCTCTCTCCTGCTCCTCCTCTCTCTCCCTTTCCTCCCTCTTCTCCTCCCTCCCCTGTTTCTCCCCCTCCCTCCCTCTTTTTCCCTCTCTCCACCTTTCCTTCCTGTAGCCTTTTCTTTGTGCCTTTGTCCTTCTGCCCTGTGCTGTCAGCTGTATCTGCTCTTTTTAAAAGCACAGAAAAAAATGATTAAGTCAGCTACCACTACCCAGAATCTTGCACCTGCATAGCCCTAGCTATTTAGGCTAGACACAGTCCCTGATGTAATCAGCTACAGATGAGGCCTTGACATCGTGTTAAAACAAGCAAGGTCATCAATGCCTAAGGACATCTCATAGGACGGGTGTGAGCATGCAGGCCCTGAAACTCACTGAAAGCGCCTGACTCCACAACCAGCTCCTCACTTACATTGGCCACTAATTCCCTGAACCATTTGTATTATGTTTCCTTGCCTTCATCCCTTTATGTCTCCATTTTGGACTGAACATGTAACCTTTCTCTTCCTGTGGATGCTAGAAGCAAGACTCACAGTCCCTGACACTTGTCACTAGAGCCCGTGAAGATTTACTACCTTTAATCTAATTAGTGCATGTTATAACAGGAATGCTGTGTGCACCGGCAAAGATACTCTCCAACCTGCCTGCCATGTACCCTCACTTCAGCCAAGAAGGGAAACCCAGAGGGTTGTTCTCTGAGATGGTGGAGGTATGCACGTTCAGGATCCCTGTGGTCAGACATTCAGATTGGTATTGGCTTTCATAGTCTAAGCTTAGCTAGAGTCATGCAATAAGATTTTTGAGATCAGGAGGGCAATAAGGATCTCCAAGTAGGAAATTAAAACAGATTATTAGCTCTTATCCACAGGGAATATGTTCCAAGATTCCCAGTGGGTGAGTGAAGCTATAAATATGTATATTATATACATTTTATGAAAAAGTTTAATTTACACATTACATATAGAAAGAGATTAACAAGAACTAATGATTAAATAGGACAATTATAAAAACATACTATAATAAAAGTTATGTGACTTTGTTGTAAATAGGCGGGCAGCTGTGTCCTGCCGCCGAGAAGTGGGGCCATTTTCCCGGCACCTGGCTCCCAGCTGCCAGCTAGCTTATGCCTGAAATAACCACATGACAACTGTATTCATTTAAACTCTGCCAGGCCCATTATCATTAGCCTCTTCTTGGCTAACTCTCACATCTTATTTCACCACATTTTAATAGTCTGTAAGTCACCACGAGGTAGTGGGCTTACCGGGAAGATACAGCATGTGTGACCCTGGCAGCTTCATGGCGGCTCTCCCACTTCCTTTCTTCCCCAAACTCTGTTCTGTCTACTCCACCCACCTAAGGGCTGTGTCCTATCTTACAGGCCGGGCATTCTCTTTATTAACCAATGAAAGCACACAAAATAGAGAAGAACCCTCCTACACCATGACTTTAGTCTCCCCCACCCTCCACTAAGACAAGGTCTCACATGGCCTAGGCTGGCTTTGAACTTACCAGGTAACCTTGAACTTCTGATCTTCCTGCCTCCATTCCCCCAAGCACTGGGATTATAGGTTTGTGTACTCCATCCCATTTTATGCTGTACTGGGGATTGAATACAGGGCAAGCACTCAGAGCAAACTCTATCAAATGAGCTACATTCCCAGGTCCAGTATTTTCTCCTATTGTACTCTGTGAGAAGCTGAAGTAGTGTAAGCTTCTGTTATGTAACGGAGTGCAGTGGGTGCCCGCTACAGATGTTACGACACAGTGTTAAGATGAATACACAGGGTTGCTCTCCGAAAACCAAGGTGGCTATCAAATAACTAATACAGTGTGGATATGCCTACATTCTACATACAAGAGATGTTTTTATGTTCTGGCCAGGACGGAGTGGAAGGACATGAAATTTCATCTTGTTACTCAGGGTACAATTTGAAAAATATTATTTTTTATTTCTGGAATTTTTCATTTAATTTAACTTAGACTATAGTTGACTGTGGGCGCTGAGGACTATTGAAAACAAAAGTAGGTAAGGGAGTAGCCACTGTATTAGACCCAGACAGAAATGGCTGGGAGAGGGCCAATAGAAGGCCTCAGCCGGTAAAAGGGCTCTTGGGACCCACGTGGCGGCAGGAGAGAACTTCTGACCTCCACTTGTGTGATACAGCACATGCAAACACACAATAAATAAGAAAAAGAAAAGGTATATGATCAATGTTTTATTGCCTATCTAGAGATTTTCTTTTAAAATATATTTATTTATGATTATTTTGAATTTTTAAAGACAAGGTTTCTTGGAGTCCAAACTGGCCTTGAACTCACTATGTAGCTGAGCTTGCTACTGAACTCTTGATCTTCTGCCTCTGTTTTCAAGGGCTGAGATTATTGATCTGTGCTACCACGCCCAGTTATCCAGCGATTTTCAAAGTAACAGCTGTTTGTCACAAATGCAGAGACTCTAGGTAGAAGCCTCACACTGAGCATCTGTCAGTCTGGGTTTTAGTGAGTATTCTGTGGTCTTGATGCACATTCAGTTAAGCAATTGCTGCTTCTTGATCTGAGAAATCTTTTGAAAAAGTCACTTGGTGCGGGACAATTCTGTATCCTGTCAATCATGTTTTAAATAAATGTTGATTGGCCAGGCAGGGAGTATAGG
>JAQHUG010000210.1:1712006-1723472 GCA_028555095.1 Dicrostonyx torquatus
TTTAGTTTTAGTTAATTCTAGATATAGTTAAGTAGGCAAGCAAGAAAATCAGTTACATGCTAATATAAATTTCCTATATGGGTGTATCTATATAAACACTTGAATAAACTTTGAGAACCACCATGCAGTTTGAGGGTTTTTGTTGTTGTTTTGTAGGTTTAAACAGTGCCCTTTGTTTCATTTGTCCTCAGAACCAATTGATCAAGAACACAAAGAAACAATGGGAAAGCACCAAAAATAAAAAATAAAAAAATCAGAGCACCATCTCCCCCCCACCCCCGAGACAGAGTTTCTCTGTGCAGTCCTAGTTGTCTTAGAACTCACTGTGTAGACCAGGCTGGCCTCGAACTCACAGAGATTCGCCTGCCTCACAACTGCTGGGATTAAAGGCATGCACCACCACCACCAGGCTGAATCACCTTTTTTAGACAAAATTTTTTTATTGATTCTTGGGGCATTTAACATCATGCACCCTAATTCCACCCATTTCCCGATCCCTCTGTATCCACCCCACTTTTGTGGCATCCTCACCAAAGGAAACATAAAAGAAATAATAAAAATAAGAAATAATTTAAAATAAAATTACAACTAAGAATATTAAAACAAACAAACTTAAACAAGCAAGCAAACAAACAAAAAGCAAATAAAAATACCACTTCAGTCCTCCATATTTCCCACCTCTCCACTGCTTCTTCATTTGTCTTAGCGGCATTGGGAGCTACAGTGTGTCATGCTGGAGACCCTTTTGTTCGAACACCTTTACTTGCAAATGTTCACTGTGTAATGTGTTGCTGGTCAGCTTTAAGGCCTCTGGCTCTGATATACCATCATCAATACTGGACCCTCAGCCAAACTCCTCTCAGGTATCCTGTGTTTGTACTGAGTCACAGAGATGCTGCAGCTTTGGTTCCACAGGACTGTTCCTTACACACATGCTCCAGAAGGTCATAGATAGAGAAGATGTTGGCTGGCTGTGGGCCTGGGTGGTAGCTGAGTTGGTCTGTCTGGGCCCCTGATACAAACCCCCTTAGATGAGGGACAGAGCCAGCTCTCCAATGTCTAAGGTGAAGATGGGACCAGCTCTTCCAGAACCCAATCAGTTCTCTGGTAACGGGGAGCAGCTCTTCCTGCGCCAGTGAGAGGCAGGGCCAGCTCAGCATAGCCCTTTTACTTCAACACATAATTCAAATGGGCCTCTGTATTAACATGGGCAATGGACATCATCACAGACCCCATCTGCAGCAGGACCAATGACCCAGACATGGCCATCAACAGCAGCTTGGGCCCAGATGTCACCAGGACCCCAAGTGTAGCACAGGTCTCCCATATTGGCATGGTCCCAGCGGCAGTGTGGTCCTCAGAATCCAACATGTCCTCAGGTAGTGGCCCAGACCTTGGGAGGTTACATGGGCCTTCAATGGCAGCAGCAGCCACAGATAGCAATCAACACAGACCCTGGCTGCAGTATGGACCCTCGCATAGCTTCTGGCCACAGCTAGTGCCCGGCATCAGTATGGCCCTGGATGGCAGTGCAGGCCACCCCAATCTGCATGACCCTGGAGGCGGCATGACTCTTGGGTGCCAACATGGCCTCAGGAAAGCACCATCTTTATATTTACGAATAGAATTCTGCTCCGGTTAGTGGGTAAATTTTCCAAGAGTCCCACCCATGAGGACATAAAGGGCAGTTGAGAGTGCCAAACTTCACATGGAAAGAAGAGTCAAGACCAGGCCCACAGCATTCCTCCATTTATAACCTAGAGACACTTGATCTTCTGGGGGCTGTGGTCAGGGTTTTGGCCAAGAGCAAAAGTGCAGCTCTCCTTTTCACAGCTGGAGGCCAGCACGGAGCAAAGACCATCTGCCTCTCAGTACTCCCTTTCTGGGACCATCTATTGCACTTTTGCTTATTTGTCTTTCTGAGACAAGGACTCACGGTGCAGCCCTGCTTGGCTTGGAGCTGACTCTCTGACCTGGCCTGACCTTGGGCTTATAGCAGTCCTCCTGTCTCAGCTGCTTGTCACCATGTCTGGCAACTGGAGCACCTGCTGATATCTTTTGATACTCTCCAGGACAGTGTGGAGTTCACTTGGGAAGATTCTAGAGTAGATCGTAATATCCCACTAATTAAACAAGCCAAATATCGCTTTAAACCTGTGCTTGAAAACTGACTTTCTTTCCAATTCTGAATTATGTCTGACCACATTTTCCAATGCAGCACTTTGAAAGTTCCTCAAAGAAACTGGACGTGGTAGTGAAGGTCTTTAATCCCAGCCCTCTGGAGGCAGAGGTCAAGTACCATCCGGATGACATGCAGAAAATAAATAAACCAAGTTCTTTTTTAACATACAAATCTTTTTTTTTTTTTACTTTTTATTTATTTATTTTTGGTTTTTCGAGACAGGGTTTCTCTGTAGCTTTGGAGCCTGTCCTGGAATTAGCTCTTGTAGACCAGGCTGGTCTCGAACTCACAAAGATCCACCTGCCTCTGCCTCCCAAGTGCTGGGATTAAAGGCGTGTGCCACCACTGCCCGGCCATACAAATCTTTATTTATCTATTTATTATGTACACAGTGTTCTGTCTGCATGCATGTTTAGATGTCAGAATTGGGCACCAGATCTCATTATAGATGGTTGTGAGCCACCATGTGGTTGCTGGGAATTGAACTCAGGACCTCAGGACCCCTGGAAGAACAGCCACTGCTCTTAACCACTGAGCCATCTCTCCAGCCCCTAAACCAAGTTCTTCAGTGAAGTGAGGTTGCCCACTAAGGCCCTCCAATTAAAAACTTCATGAAGATACAACTCTGTAATAAATTTAGGAATATCCTACATTGTAACAGTTCTTCCTAACTCTTGAATTCCCAAGGAGGATTTAAAATTTAAGGACAAAACTCCCTTGACAAATCAAAGTTTAAAAATGGTACAGTTGGAGTCTGGAGAGGTGTTTCAGGGCTAAGAGCACCTACTGCTCTTGTAGACTTGCAGAGGACCTGAGTTCTGTTTCGAGCAATATAATGATCAGCTCACAACCACATGTATTTCTAGCTCCAGGGAATTTAACACCTTCTTTTGGTCTCCTTGGGTATCTGCACATCACATGGGAAAACTCATATATATATACATATATGTGTGTGTGTGTGTGTGTGTGTGTGTGTGTATTTTTAAAAGTTATTTTAAAAGATAATCCCCATAATAAAATTCTGCTTTGGTTAAAGTTCAAGGAAATGACAATCAGAAACTCATGCTCTTCAATTTTTTTCTTCTTCCCAGACATTGGCGGAGAGTGTGATGCACAGGTGCAGTGAGGATATCAGTGTTTCACTGAAGATGAGCCTCATCTGGCAACTGAGCTTCTGCTCTCTGGAGTAAACAGTTCTGGGTCAGGGAGAAAGGCTGTCCCAGCTTCTAGTTTTAGACATTTTTTTCTTTTTATTTATTCTTCTCTTGACCACAGCCTCCCCTCTCTCCACTCCTCCCAGTTCTTCCCCATCCCCAGATCCACTGCTCCTCCATTTCTGTTCAGAAAAGCGCAGGCCTCTCAGGGATATCAACCAAATAAGGCACAAAAAGATGCTGTAAGACTAGGCACAGACCCTTATATCAAGGCTGGGCTAGGCAACCCAGTAGGAGGGAAAGGGTGCCAAGAACAAGCAAAAAAGTCAGAGCCACCCCCAACCCCACTTAATTTTACAAAAGCCCCTAGCTATACAACCACATCATGTACGTAGACAACCGAGCACACACCCACACAGGATCAAAGATTACTGCTTCACTCTCTGTGAGCCCCTGTGAGTCCTGATTGGTTGATTCTGTGGACCATATTCTCCTGGTATCCTTGACCCCTCTGGCTCCTACAATCCTTCCTCCCCCTCTTCTATGACATTCCCCAAGCTCCTCCCAATGTTTGGCTGTGGGTCACTGCATCTGCTCCCATCAGCTTCTGGAGGAAGCTTCTCTGATGATGACTGTCTAGGCACTGATCTATAAGTATAGCAGGATGTCCAGTCATTTCTCATTCTACCCCAGGTCTCTGGGCCTTCTAGATCCTGTTCCTGGGATACAGGCAGTATCAGACATGGGAATCCTCTCGTAGCTGGGCTTCAAGTCAGACCTGTCGTTGGTTGGCCACTCCCACAAGTTCTGAGCCACTGTTGCTTCAGCACATCTTGCAGACAGGAAAGGGTGTAAGTCAAAGATTTTGTGGCTGGGTTGGTGTTCCATTCCCACCACTGTGAGCCTTGCCTGGTTACAGAGATAGATGACTCCGACTCCATTATCCTCCGTTACTAGAAGTCCTCACTAAGGTCACCCTCATAGGTTTCAGGAAGTTTCCACATGGCCCCCTAAATGCCTCCCTATACCAGCCACATCTCCCTGCTCTTTCTCTTTTTCCATCCCTCCCTCCCCACCTGCTCATCTTGAGAATTCTGTTTAGAACTGTACTCCATTTTTTTTAAAAGATTATTTGGTTCCTTGATGTCTAATTTCTTGAGTTCTTTATATATTTTGGATATTAGTCCTCTGTTGAATGTGGAGTTGATGAATTTTTTTTCTCTTCTGCAGGGTGCCATTTTGTTCCACTGACTGTGTCCTTTGCCTTATGGAAGCTTTTCAGTTTCATGAGATCCCACTTACTGTTGATCTTAGTGCTGCCATTGTAGGTGTTCTGCTTGTCTCCTGTGCTGTCCCCCACTCTCTCTTCTATCACGTCCAGTGTATCTGGTTTTATGTTGAGGTCTGTTTGTCTCCTATGCTGACATGTTTAGGGCTGTCCCCCACTCTCTCTTCTATCACGTCCAGTGTTGAGGTCTTTGGCCCACTGGATCTCAAGTTTTGTACAGGGTAGTAACTATGCATCTATTTGAATTTTTCTACAGGCGGATGTTCACTTGGAACAGCACCATTTGTTGAAGATGCTTTCTTTTTTCTATTGTGCTTTTCTGGCTTCTTTATAAAAAAATAATCAAATGCCCATGATGTTCGGGTGGAGGTCCACCTCGGGCCACCCCCACCTCACTTTGAACCCTGCCCAGTCTCAGAAAGTTCAAGAAACAGAAGTTCCTCCCAAAGAGATGCTCAAGACCATGCATGCCTACAGGTTATTTAAAGGGCTTCTAAAGGAAAGGCCACATGCTTTTCTGGTTGTCTCCTTTCTGGGGGCCAGAAGACCAACCTGGGAGCGTTTTACTCATTAAACCTGGACTTTTAATCCTTAAGTCAGCTTGGTTTGGTTTGCTTCATCAGTGGAGAGACTTAATATTGGGGTATAGAAATCTTTCACAAAGGTATGTGAATTTATGCCTGGGTCCTAAAATCAATTCCATTGATCAACCTGTCTCTTTTTATGTCACTACCATGGGGTGTTTATTGCTATAGCTCTGTAGTACAGCTTGAAATCAAATATGGCTATACCTCTGGAAGTTCCTTTATTGTACAGAAGAGTTTTACCTATCCTGGGTTCTTTGTTTTTCCATATGAAATTGAGTATTGCTTTTAGTAGGATGTCCATTTTTACTATGCTAATTCTGCGAATCCAAGAGCTTGGGGGAATCTTTTCATCTTCCGATATCTTCTTCAATTTCTTTTTTCAAAGATTGTGGAGTTTTTGTCATACAAGTCTTTTACTTTCTCGGTCACAGTTATTTGGTGCTGGTATGAAAGATGTTGTCTCCCTAATCTCTCCGAGACTTTTATTATGAAAGGTTATGGATTTTGTCAAGGCTTTTTGGCATCTAGTTAAGATAATCATGTGTGCTTTTTTTCTTTCAGTTTGTTAAATGGTGGATTACATTGATGGTTTTTGTTATCAAACCATCCTGTATCTCTTAGATGAAGCTTGCTTGACCATGGTGGATGATCTTTTTGATATGTTCTTGGATTCAGTTTGCAAGTATTTTGCTGAATATTTTTGCATCTGTGTTCATAAGGGAAATTAGCTTGTAATTCTCTTTCTTTGTTGAGTGTTTGTGTGGTTTGGGTATCAGGGTGATTATCGCCTCATAAAATGCCTTTGACAATGTTCTTTTTCTTTTCTTTTCTTTCCTTTTCTTTTATTTGAGTAGTATTGGTGTAAGCTCGTCTTTGGAAGTCTGATAGAATACTGCACTAAACCATCTGGCCTGGGCTTTTTTTGGTTGGGAAACTTTTGTTTTTTGGTTTTTTGAGACAGGGTTTCTCTGTAGCTTTGAAGCCTGTCCTGGATCTAGCTCTTGTAGACCAGGCTGGCCTTGAACTCACAGAGGTCAGCCTGCCTCTGAGTCCTGAGTGCTGTGATTAAAGGCCTGTGCTACCACTGCCCAGTGCTTGGGAAACTTCTAATGACTGCTTCTGGTTCCATAGAGATTAGAGGTCTATTTGCATCATCTATCTGGTGTTGATTTAACTTTGGTAAACAGTATCTATCCAGAAAATTATCTGTTTCTTTTAGATCTTCAAATTTGGTGGAATACAGGTTTTTAAAGTATGATCAAGTGATTCTTTAGATTTGCTCAGTGTCTGATGTTATACCCTCCCCCCGCCCCCGGCTTTTTTTTTTTTTTTTTTTAACTAGAAGGCAATATTTATTACTGCGGCAGAACTCCTTAGAGGATTTGCCATGATGTATTTCCCACATATATCATTAGAACTTGTCAAGGGAATAGAGAGAAAAAAATTCCCAGTAAAACCTTTATTTTTGAATTTGATGTCGCCATAAACCTAAAGGGTCCCCAGGGACATGGGACACTTTTTAGAGTTCCTGAGGTTTTCTTTCTTAACTGATGTCATGCTCAGAAGTTCAATGAGCTCCTTTTTAATGTTTCCATTGACCGCACTCTGTTCTCAGTTTGGTGTCTTACCAATTGAGCCCTGGTCATGAGAGAAAAATCAGTTAGTATTTGAGATGGAGAGATGCCTCGGAGGTTAAGAGTGTGTATTACTCTGGTAGAGGACCCAAGTTATGTTTTTAGCACCCATACTGGGCAGATCACAGCTGTCTATAACTTCGGCTCCAGAGAATCTGACATTCTCTTCTGCCCTCTGTGGGTACCTGCATACATGTGCACATACACACACACACACACACACACATATACACACAACTAAAGCTAGATATAAAATTAAAGGCAAACTAGTCATCATTACTATGCTTCCATACAGATAGGTTAATTGAGATAACAAATCATGTGACTTGAGTTCCAAAGAGTACTGGGACTTGAATCTTGCTTGGAACCCTCAACAGTTGAGTCCAATCTTTTAACATCATGCATTTGCACACTTTATGCCAGCATACTATGCAATCAAGTGACATAAAAATAATCACTAAAGAAAAATCTCGCAGTCTTTTAAGAACACGTATGATTGTATGTTAATCTACATCTGTAGCTGTTATTCTTGCAGTTGACCAACATGCCATGGGTTGGACAAATCTGTGGAGTAAAGGGTATTGTTTTTTCTTTTTATTGTTTCTATTTAGCTATATATTTTTCTCTCCTCCCCTTCTTTCCTCTCTCCTCTCCTTCTACACTCTTCCATGACCCCCATGTTCCCAATTTACTCAGGAGACCTTGTCTTTTTCTACTTCTCATGTAGATTAGATCCATGTATGTCTCTTTTAGGGTCTTCTTTGTTCTCTAGGTTCTCTGGAATTGTGAACTGTAGACTGGTTTTTCTTTGCTTTATGTCTAAAAGTCACTTATGAGTGAGTACATATAATATTTGTCTTTCTGGGTCTGGGTTACTTCACTCAATATAATGTTTTCTAGATCTATCCATTTGCCTGCAAATTTCAAAATTGTTTTCTGATGCATAGTACTCCATTGTGTAAATGTACCACATTTTCCTTATCCGTTCCTCAGTCATGGGACATTTAGGCTGTTTCCAGGTTCTGGCTATGACAAACAATGCTGCTATGAACATAGCTGAGTATATGTCCTTGTGGTCTGATTGAGCATCCTTTGGGTATATACCCAAAAGTGGTATTTTTGAATCTTGAGGTAAAATTTTTCTTAGTTTTCTGAGAAATTGCCATACTGATATCCAAAGTGGCTGTACCACTTTACACTCCCAACAGAAATGCAGAATGTTCCCTTTACCCCACATCCTCTTCAGTGTTTTTGACCTTGGCCATTCTTACAGGTGTAAGATGGAATCTCAGAGTTGTTTTTATTTGCATTTCTCTGATGATTAAGGATGTTGAGCATTTCCTTAAGTGTCTTTCAGCCTTTTTAAATTAATCTGTTGAGAGTCCTCTGTTTAGGTCTATACCCCATTTTTTATTGGATTATGTATTCTCTTGATGACCTATCTCTTGAGTTCTTTGTATATTTTGAAGATCAGCCCTCTGTCTGACGCGGGGTTAGTAAAGATATTTTCCCATTCTGTAGGCTGTCGTTTTGTCTTGTTGACTGTGTCCTTTGCTTTACAGAAGCTTTTCAGTTTCAGGAGGTTCCATTTATTAATTGTTTCTCTCAGTGTCTGTGCTGCTGGGTTTCTATTTAGGAAGTGGTTCCCTGTGCCAATGTGTTCGAGTGTACTTCCCACTTTCTCTTCTATAAGGTTCAGTGTGGATGGCTTTATGTTCAGGTCTTTGATCCATTTGGACTTGAGTTTTGTGCATGACGATAGATACGTGTGGTAGGAGACTGCTTGTTCGTTCCTGGCTCCCTAGACTTGAATAACCACACAGAACTGTATTAATTAAACCACAGCAGCTCACACCTATAATCCCAGCACATGTGTGACTGAGGCAGGAAAGTGGCCATTAATTAGAGACCAGAAGAGGCTACATAAAGAATTTCAAACCGGCCTGGACTCCAGAGTGACTTCTTATCTCCAGAATTCTAGAAGAACTTAAAACAAAACAAAAACAAAAACAAACAAACAAAAAAACGAAGCCAAAATGTTCCTTAACGCACGCACGGAGGCTTTTTGGTCATAATTACTCTTTTGTAATCTTCATCTCTGCCCCACATTGTGGGAGTTTACAGATGAAGTTTAAGGAAACCCAGCAACTTTGTTTAAGGAAACCAGGGCAGAAGATTCTCTCCAGGCGCCTGAGACCCTGTTAGGAGCAGTTAGCATTTCCTCTGATTGCTCTCGGTGCGCAGGGTTTGGGCCGTTCTTGGCCAGGGTTTCTGGACTGGAGAGTCAGAAAGGGGTTCCTTGCTTCCTTTTCCTTTCTTGAGAGCCCAGCTGAGTACAGAAGGAAAGGGAAATGAAATAAACATCTCTGGCTCCACAGCCCACCAAGGTCATTACATTCACAGAGCTGCTTCTGACTCACAGTTGACCCTTTTGGGTCATCAGCCCAGGCGCTAGATCCGTCAGTGTAAATAACAACGGGGAGGGCAGAGGACTAGTCTCTAGTAACATTCTGTCCAAACTTTTTCACACACACACACACACACACACACACACACACACACACACACACACACACACACACACACACCATACAGAAGCCCGAAAACAACTTGGGGGGGAGGGTTCAGTTTTCTCTCTTTCCTACATGTGGGCCCCAGGAACAATCTCAGACTTAGCAGTGAAGCGCATTTGCCCACTAAGCCACTCTCCTGCCCAAACCCTCAGTGTTTCACAGCAGACCTCCAGCCCGTGGGGACTTCGTAAGCCCAGTCTGGCCTGTGAGCTTGCCTTCTGCGTCATAGCAAATCCGTATTAGGTCCCTCTCAGGGAGGGGCTCAGACAAGTTAGAGGAGCCCTTAGTGGGTCTCCTAAGCGCTCCTTCAGGGCACTTCCAGACCATCTTTCTGCTCCAGGAGGGGGGTGTTTCTCTAGCCAAATAGAGGGACGGGGAAAAGGCAGCAAATGTCACTCCATTAACTGTCTGGGGTATATAACTGAACCCGGGCTTCAGTTTTGCCCACAGGCATTTGGGGGAACAGGGCATTTCAAGAGCTCAGTTTAAACCCTCCCGGCCCACCCTGCCTACAGATGCCCTGAAAGTAGAACTCCTGCTTTCCACAACAATTCTCGTGAGGACGAGAGTCAAGGAACTTTTCTTTTTAGTTCCCAGTTCACTCTCTTTTCAGTCCACTGAGCCGTCTCCTCCTTGCATCAGCTCTACAAGCCCTGTCTGTCAAGAAGATGCAATGCCTGCTGGTCTCTGTCTCTGCTGGGTGGGGAAGAGATGGTAAGGAAGCTCAAAGTTTAAACTCAACTCAGCTTTGTGAGTGGAACAGTCCCAAAGGAGTACAGAGTAAATTGTCTCTATTAACAGTGAACTTGGCAAACGGCTCAGAAATGTAGGATTTTGTTCATCTGGTTATTGCCAGTTTTCTATAGTGAATAATCCCAGACAATAAATAATTCTTTTGGCCTATGTCTATGTAATATTTTATAATGAATTAAAATGACTTCTACATTTGTCTTTGCACCTGAGGATGCACATTCCTTGGTGGCTAAGCTCTCATGATTATTTGTCTTTCTTTGGTATTGATCTCAGCATCGTAACTAGACCATGGCTTTCTACAGCATGTGCAGTGGAACACTGTGATTTTATTTACTTAGGTTTATTTCTACTGCCCAGTGGTCAAATGCTGAAATCCCAATGAAAGTGTTATTCAGCATCCCTTAGCCTTTTTGCTGTGGTTTGAATGTAATTATCCCTTTAGGTTTATGTGTTTGAAGACTTGGTTCCCAGCTTGTGACTCTACTGGAAATGGCTGTAGAACCTTCAGGAAGTGGAGCCTGGCTGGAGAAAATGAGTCACTGAGTGGTGGTGGTGGTGATCGTGAGACTTGAGATTTGTCTCCACTTTCTCTTCACCTCTCTCTGCTTCTTTACTGGAGATTCAATGTTACCAGAAGATTCTGGCACCTGCCAACATGCCTTCCCACCATGATGGGCTGTATCCTCAAACTATGAACTAAAAGAAATCTTCCCTTCCTTAAGTTGCTTCTGTTCGGGTGTTTTTATCGCAGCAATGAGGAAAGTACCTAACACACTCGCCTACCCCAGACCCCTTAACAAGATCAGCAGCTCCCCATGCATGGCCACCTTTAAAACCTAAAAAATCAGCATGGTATGGTGGGAGCATAACTGTGACTCCATACAGACTGGAGGATCATGAGTGCGAGGCCACACAGGGCTGTGTGTTAAAACCTTGTCTTAAAACACAAGACAGAAGAAACATAGACTTCCAGTAAAGCACTGGCAGGAAGAAAGAAGATCATCCTGGCTGGGTTGCTCTCCACCAGAAATTGAGGGCTCCAACCTAAATGTATGGAGAATTAAAGCTTTCGGAACAAAATCCCAAGAGCTTCTGCAGCAAAGGCTTTCGGATCTGTCCTGCGTCTCGTGTGCAGACTTGAGGGGCCCCAAGCCCTGCCACTGCTTCCCTTCCAATATTTTTTACCTGTGTGGTACTAGGGTTCAGACTCAAGGCCATGAATGTGGTGGGCAAATACTCTACCACTGAGCTACACCAATAGCCTTGAACTCTTATTTTTTTTTCTTATTTTTTTT
>JAQHUG010000210.1:1733247-1744380 GCA_028555095.1 Dicrostonyx torquatus
AGACCTCTATCCAATGTGGGGTTCATGAAGATCTTTTCCCATTCTGTAACTGTCATTTTATCTTGTTGACTGTGTCCTTTGCTTTACAGAAGCTTCTCAGTTTCAGGAGGTCCCATTTATTAGTTGTTACTCTCAGGGTCTGTGCTACTAGGATTATATTAAGGAAGTAGTCTCCTGTGCCAATGTATTCAAGATTACTTCCCACTTTCTCTTCTATGAGGTTCAGTGTGGTTGGTTTTATGTTGAGGTCTTTGATACATTTGCACTTGAGTTTTGTGTATGGCAATAGATATGGATCTGTTTTCATTGTTCTACATGTTGATGTCCAGTTATGCCAGCACCATTTGTTGAATATGCTTTCTTTTTTTCATATATATATATATATATACACACATATATATATATGAAAAAGAAACTATATATATATAGTTTCTTTGTCAAAAATCAAATGTTTGTAGGTGTGTGAATTTATTTCCAGGTCTTTGATTCAGTTCCATTGGTCCTTCTGTCTGTTTTGATCCATAGCTCAAAAGTCCTAAATTCTCCAAACAAAAGCTTGGTCAGGTCTATCACAATACTCCAGTCCCTGGTACCAACTTCTATCTTAGCCTTTCTATTGCTGTGAAGAGACACCATGACCATGGCAACTCTTATAAAGGAAAACATTTAATTGGGGTTGGCTTGCAGTTTCAGAGATTTAGATCATTATCATCCTGGAAGAAAGACTGGCACTGTGCAGGCAGACATGGTGCTGTAGAAGGAGCTGAGAGTTCTGCATTTTGATCTGTAGGCAACAGGAAGTGGACTATGTATCACACTGGGCATAACTTGAGCACATGAGACATCAAAGCCTGCCCCCACAGTGGCACACTTCCTCCAACAAGGTCACATCTCTTAATAGTGCCACTCACTATAGACCAAGCATTCAAAGACATGGGTGTCACTGACCATTCCCCCTAATAATTACAGATATGTCAGGGACCATTCGCCCTAATAATTACAGAAGGTCATATAAGGCCTTTTAACTTAGAATGCTTAACAGAGCCAGCTAGGAATTTTGACTCTAGGAAATTTACAAAGATAAGGAAGCCATTGCCTCCAGGAAGTTTACAGAGATTCCCCTCTTTAGCATTCCACAAAGGAAAGTTTGCATAGGTATGCTAGGTATCCTGCTCTCTGCCTCAAGGTGTTTATTACCCTCAATTCCCGCCCTCTGACTCTGACCCCCACCTCAAGAACCAGCCCCACAGCTTCTGGGCTATATATTTGGCTTTGTTCCCTAATAAAGAGAGACCTTGACAAGAGAGATTTTGCTTGGTCTCGTTCTTTTCTCTCGCCCATGATTTTCAGATAGGAGCCTCTTCGGACCCTGAATAACTGGATCCGCAGGTCGGGTCACATGGGTCTACGGGGGCCATACTTATTTAAACTACCACATTAATTTAAGCATTTATTGTTCTTTTGCTATTTTTGGACTTTTATAATGTTAAGATTTTTTATGTTTTATCATGTGTGCTATTAGGAAAAACAATATAGAATTTGTTCAGAAAAATTTGGCAGAGCAAATGACACATTAAAGATATGTTTACAGACGCTGGAAAGATGGTTTAATAGTTGAGAGTGGGAAGTTTTTGCAGCCCGATAAATCTCTCCACTGACACAATAATCCAAATCAGACCAAATCAAACCGGACTTTAAGAAGCCCATGTTTAAGTAGAAAGTAGAAAAAGACAAGATCTCCTGAGTAAATTGGGAGCATGGGGACCTTGGAAGAAGATTGAAAAGGGAGGGAGTGGCAGGGAGGGGAGCAGAGAAAAATGTAGAGCTCAATAAATATAAATTAAAAAATGTATATAAAAAAGCCCACATTTTGGGCTGGAGAGATGGCTCAAAGGTTAAGAGCATTGCCTGCTCTTCCAGAGGTCCTGAGTTCAATTCCCAGCAACCACCTGGTGGCTCACAACCATCTGTAATGGGATCTGGTTTGCTCTTGTAGCCTGCAGGCATATAGACAGAATATTGTATACATAATAAATAAATAATTTTTTTTTAAAAGCCCACATTTAATGGATACTAATGCTCTCAGGTGGCCTTCCAGCTCACCAGAGAGAAGCAGGGGAAGGAAGACAGGGAAAACTACGTGTTTGTTGTCTGGGATATGATTTAAATACCCTGTGGGAGTGGTCTTGAGCATCTCTGGGGAGGGGTCATCGTTTTGTGGGCTTTCTCGGAGGTGGAGTCTGGACTGAGGCAACTTCTAGGGGAAGGGGCTTGGGATGGAACTTCCACCCAAATATTCCAGACTCTTTGGCTATATGGATGTCAGGGGCTGAGATGAAGCTTCCAATCAAACAGAGAGCACTTGTTCTTGCAAAGGACCCAGGTTCAATTCCTAGTATCTGCATGATTGCTTACAACCATCTGTGGCTGGGATGGCTGCAGTCCCCAGACGAGACTTGTCTATATAGTGAGTTTGAAGGCACCCTGGGTTACTCAAGGCATTATGTAAGCAAAATAGAACAAAACAAAAACAAGAATCCCAATAACAACAAGAAGAACTTCAAAGGATGGTGCTGAATCTCCTGGAACTGGAATTACCAGTAGTTGTGAGCTACCATGTGAATGTCAAAACTGAGCCTGGGTCCACTGTAAAAGCAGCAAGTACTCTTAACCGCTGATGTGGCTTAGAAAATGTTTCATTGTGACAAGAGCTTACAGTGTTTATGACAGCGTCTGGGGCAATGGCTCAGCAGTTAAGAGCCTTTTGCAAGTAAAGAGCAATAAAAGACGACAGCAGAGGTCCTCCCTTGCCTTCCACATTGCCCACAAGCTGGTGCACACACCCACAGATTCACATGCATACAACACAATGCACAGATGCACACAGACACATGTATAATGCATATTTAAAATTTTGGAAAACTTGAAATAACTAAACGGTATTGTTTTAAGGTTTCTATTGCTAATAATGGAGCACCATGACCAAGAACAACTTGGGAAGGGAAGAGTTTATTTCGTCTTACCCTTCTACATGATAGTCTGTCACTGAGGACGTCAGGGCAGGACTCCAAGGCAGGATCCTGGAGGCAGGAGCTGAAACAAGCACCACTGAGGAACACTTCTCAGCCTACTTTCAGATTCAACTCAGGATCACTACTAGCCCAGGGGTGGCCCATAGGGGCCTTGGCTTTCCTACACCAATCGTTTATCAAGAAAATGCCCTATAAACTTGCTGACAGGCAATCTTAGAAAGGCGTTTTCATTTAAGGTTCCTCTTCCCAGAAAACTGTGTCAAGTTAACAAAAAAAAAAGTAGTCAGGACAGATACCATTTTATGTATATATGTAAGTATGTATGTATTTGCTTATGTATTCATTTTATGTGTGTACATGTGCCCATATACATGTTTGTCCTACATTTAGAATATGGTAAAGAATATATTAAGGAAAGGAGTCAAATTCAATGTTAGAAACAGTAATGCCTGAGATACCAGTGAGATCTAAGTATGGCTGGAGACACTTCCTGGAGGAGACAGCCTTGGACCCCTGTTTTAAAGGATTTAAGAATTTGGAAGGATGGACAATGGTAGCAACAGTTTCCAAAGTACAGATGTGGCAGCAAGTGTGTTGCTGATGTAGTGGTAGGTAGGCTTGTATCATTTGGGCTATTAAGAAAAACACGGGGAGCCAGGCAGTGGTGGCGCACACCTTTAATCTCAGCACTCAGGAAGCAGAGGCAGGTGGATCTCTGAGTTTGAGACCAGTCTGATCTACAGAGTGAGTTCTAGGACAACTGAGGGTAGGGCTACACAGAGAAATTCTGTCTTGAAAAATCAAAAAAAAAAAAAAGCGGGGAGGAATTTGGTTGAAGCATATAAAAACACGGAAGGTGGATACACCTGTCATGTCTAAACAAATTGTAACTAATTATGAACTTGAATCTGAACAGATTTTCAAGCAAATAAGGAAGTGTTTATTTATTTATTTTTTTATTTTATGAACATTAGTGTTTTGCCTGCATACATGTCTGTGTGAGGGTGTCGAGTCCCCTAGAACTGGAGTTACAGACAGTTGTGAGAGGCCATGTGGGTGCTGGGAATTGAACCCAGGTCCTCTGGAAGAGCTGTCAATGCTCTTAACTGCTGAGCCACCTCTCCAACCCCAAGGAAGTATTTTCATTCCAAGATGAATGGAAGGCCACAGTCCCTTCAGGGAGGCTTAGCTCACTCCTGACATTTGTCCTGCTGAATCATCACCTTTGCTGCAGGTCCTGCTGTGTTCAAGGGCCCTCAAGGCTGAGCCATCAGTTTCCCATCTGCTCTTTCTGTCAGTCAGCCACTGCCCAGCTGAGGCCCCGGGCTGTGACTTTGTGAGGCCACCTCTAGTGCTAGCACCTGTGAGTTGAGACTTGAGTCAGAGAGTTTAGGTGCCCCGTGTGTTAGTCACTGTTCTGACCGTGTAACCAATCCGATATGTGAGGAAAACAGGAGAGGGGGCCTTTACTGCTAGACTGGCTAGTTAGAGCACCCTTGGCATCCCTCTAACTCTACACACCACTTCCTGCCCCACCTAGTGCTGGGGGTAGGCTTTGAGGTTTCAAAAGCTCATGCCATACCCAGACTCTTTTCTGCTGCTTGGGGGTCAGAATGTAGGATTCTCACTTCCAGGACCATGTCTGCCTGCATGTCATCCCTCCTATGATGGTAATGGATTAGCCTCTGAAATTGTGAGTCTCCAATTCATGTTTTCTTTTATAAGAGTTGCCTTTGCTTGATCATGATGTCTTTTCACGGCAACGGAATAGTGACTAAGGCAGATAGTAAGCTTCTAACATACTGCAAGTCTTATCTGCCAGTCGTACTGGATTGAAACATACATAGTGGACTTGTCAAGCCAGCCTTCCTTGTGTCTGTGAAGAATTCTCAGAGAGAATTAGCTCAGTGGAGAAACCTTCCCTGAATATGACCAGCCTCTGATAGTTTGGGGGCCCAGATAGAATGAAAGGGGACAAAGGGTACAACCTGTAAGTCCAGGTATTTTGCCTCTCTGTTTCCTGGACACCACGAGGAAAACTGTTGTCCTTTACCGTACTCTCCCCGACATTATGGACCGAAGAAACCCCTGGGATGGTGAGCCAAGGTAAATCGTTCCCTTACATGTTTTCTTGGCTACTTGCTCTGGTGACGGAAAGTGTCCCATAACCGCTATACCCAACTTTATCTCTGCCACTTCACTTCGTGGTGGAGAAGGCTGGGAAGACAGAAGAGTGGGAGGAGGGGAAGAAGAAGAGGGGTGGCTCCTGCTCTGAATCCGCCACAGTGGTCTAGCTGTGCCCGTCATGCCACGCCCATCTCAGAGCTCAGGGCTGTCATTACAACAAAAGGGTATCAGCCATGTCCAACCTTTTGACATTCAGACAAGACATTGTCATCTATGACAGTTATGCCAAAGAACCTCACAGTTACAACAAATCACATGCACTAAAAACCCTTCATAGTGCTTTGAATAAATTTGTGACTTTGAGTTGGACTGCATTCCTATCTATCTTTACCTTAAGTGTCCTGTGGCCTATGGGTTGGACATGCCTCAACCAAAGGAGCCACAGGACATTAAGGCTTGAATGCAAAAATCCTCCATAGCCTCCCATGTTTGAACGCTTGGTTTGTAGCTGGTAGCATTGTTTCGGGAAGGTGTGGAGCTTTGGGGACTGTGACCTCACTAGCAGGAGCAGATTCTTGGATATAGGTCATTATGTTGGATTCTGGTATGGTTCTGGGGTCTCAGCTTCCTGATCCTCCAAGCTATTAGCAGCGACATTCCAAGCTGCTGACATTCCAGACTGAATTGCCCCAGTTACAGCATTGTGATCCCCTTTCAACCAGATGCCCAGACCAACCTCTCCTCTTTTAGCTTGCATCTGTCAGATTTTGTCATGGCAATGCGGAAAGTGACTAATTTAAAGATTTACAATTTGCTCTAAAATTTTGTGGTATGGTGACGTTGGTGCCAGCATAACTATAGGGTCCTTTTTTGCTGTGTTTCCCTAACTCTTAGTTGCCATCCCTCTGTCCAGGAAGTGGTCTGGAGGCAACTCCCTGGTCTCTGCTCTTTTCCTTCCTTCTACTTTCAGTTCTTCCTTATTACTGGGTTGTCTGTCTATGATGGGGGCTGCATAACTGGTAACCAGAAACACTCCTCACCCCCACGCCCCTGCACCAGGAAATCCGCCTGACTTGGCACTTGCTCTCCGGCTCAGGCAGGTGGGGAAGGCAGGGAAATTACCAGTTATTTTAAATGTTGGGGCTTTGCTGAGAGCTTGGCAGAATTTCCTCACAGGTTGGAGGCCCCTGGAGGCCCCAGGGCACTGCCTGCCCAATTCCCAGAGTTCAGGCACAGATGGCCCCTGTCAGCCCTTAAGTGAGGGGAGGGGCTGTCACTCCAGTGAATCTTTGGAGGGATCTCCAGAGGCCTGGCCCAGCTGGCCATCTCCTGCTGAAACTGTTTAGTGTAGAGGGAGAGGGGGAGAAGCAGCAGATGGGCCTCAAGGTGCAAATTTGTTTCCAATCTCTGTTGCTCTGGGCAGAGGAGGAGAGACACCTCTTTATTAGCAGTGTTTGTTTGGGCATTAACCTTGATTGGGGGGAGGGCTTAAAGAGCACTCAGAATTAAGGCTGGAGTGAGCCACTTCAGTCTGCTGCTGAGCTCTTTGTGGGAGTAGGGGTGAGAAAGAACCCTTGGCGGAACACCACCTGCTTTAAAGAGATGTCCTTGGAACAGGAAGCCAAGGTCCCCAGAGTGGATGAAGTCAGAACTTCCCCAGATGCAAGGTGGTCCACTCCAAGTCTTCTAAGTCTGCAGGGGAGATCTCTGCAGCAAACAGTTAGGTTGTCCCCTGGTGGCTCTTTGGCTAGGATGGCTTCTGCAGCTGCTCTCCTCAGGTTGAAGCTGGCAGGCTTGCTTCTCACATAGCCTTTTCCACTGAACAAGCATGCTGGGACAGGAAACAGGGAACCACGACAGTAAAGGTCACCAATGCAGAAGTCATGTCAGCCTGCTGATGAGCATCATGCACAAGCTAGTGGGTGACTCGGGCCAGAAACTCCCAAAAACCTCATTTCTAGGGCAGAGATAGATCAAGGGCAAGGTCAGGAGGAGGCTGCAGGGCTGAGAAAGGAGACACACAGTCCAAAAGAACTAGAACGAATGGCTAGCTATGGTGCACATTAGCACACCAAACAATGCTAGGCTCGAGACTCTCTCAGCATCTCCAATACCTGCTACAAAGTCCTTGCTGGCATCCTGGCCCCTCTCAGCTCTTCTGACCCCATCCCTACCCTAAACTTCTCCAGCTCCTGGGCTTCCCTCTCACAGCATTTTATTCCCAGTAACCCTGACAGTTCTGCCATGCACTCTCTTGTCCCCCCTCCTTTTGACCTCTCTCCTCTTTGCTCTCTCTTTTCTTCCTCTCTCCCACTTCCCTCTCTCTCCTCTCGAGGCCCAGTGCTGTCTCCTGGCCATGGTTAGTCCACTATGTTTTCTCTCTGCTCTGGACTCTTCCAGATGCTTTTGGCTGTACCATCTTATCTATGATAAAAAATGTCTCCTTAACCATACCTTGGAGCATTCATGTTCTTGTTACACAAACTCGGTGTGAAAGCCCCCACTTTATATAACTCAGAAGTTTGCTTACCCCACTCACTCACTGCCTGATCCACCATGCCAGGCCAAGTTGCTCAAATCTCATGTAGCCTAAATTTCTTGAAGGAAGTAGCAGGAACATTTCTGATGTCCTTGAGGAGCTATCTGAGGACATATCAGACAAGACTGACACTGTATTGTGTGACACAGCTTTTTTCATTTTAATCTCAATAATAATTTTTATTATTTAAAATAGTTTAAAAATTTGAATATATTTAGTCAAATTCTTCCCCTCCCTTAAACCCTTCTAGATTTTTCCCTGCCCACCCAACTTTAAGTTCTTTATCAGAAAACAAATAAAAAACCTAATACATCAGCAGCTCCCCTCACAATCCAAGAAAACAAAATAAAAACACACCCAAAAAGAAAAAAGGGGGGGCTGGAGAGATGGCTCAGCAGTTAAGAGCGCTGACTGCTTTTCTAGAGGTCTTGAGTTCAATTCCCAGCAACCACATGGTGGCTCACAACCATCTATAATGAGAGCTGGTGTCTTCTTCTGATATAAAGTTGTACACGCAGATAGAGCACACATACACACCCACACGTGTAAAATAAATTAATTTTTAAAAAAGAAACAAATCCTATTGAACTGTAACCAAATAAAAGCACACACACACCAAAAACCCTGTGAAGTTTGTTATATGTTGATCCTGAACATGAGGCTGTCTTGCAGTGGTACCCAGTGCCACTTCTTTGGAGAGAACTAATTGTTAGCCTTTACCCTAGAGGCTGACTTTCACTAATTCATTTTTTAAAAAAAATTTAAGATAAAACAAAAACTATCACTTCAAGTTTGGACAAGCAAGAGAAGAAAAAGAGCCCAAGAGAAAGCACAAGAATCAGAGACCCACTGAGGAATCCCATAAAAACACGAAACTGGAGACCATAGTTTCATGCAGAGGACCTGGTACAGACTCCGTGTGTGCAGATCCAGCACCCGTGCATGCAGGCCATGTGTGTGCTGCTTGTCTCTGTTCATATGAGCCATGCTCATGTTGTTTTTGAGGGTCTTGTATTCCTGGTGTCCTCCATCCCTTCTGACTTTTACATTCTTTCTGCCTCTTCTTTCTTGGGGGTTCCGTGAGCTCTGAGGAAGGCAGGGATTTGATGAAGAAACTCCATTTAGGCTGAGTGTTCTAGGTCTCTCTCTCTCTCTATGTAATATCTGTCTCCGGGTCTCTATATTTGTTCCCATCTGCTGCAAGAGAAAGATTCTCTGATGATGACTGAACAAGACATTGATCTATGAGTATAGCTGAATATTGTTAGAAGTCATTTTATCACTACATTTTTTTCCCTTTTAGACCAGTATTATTTGGTTTTACCTTAGGTCCCTGGGCTATTTACTGTCAGGTTCTTAGTTACCAAAGCAGTGTTGGGTGTGGGTTGTTAGCATTCATAATGGGGGTGATTTGAGGCTGCCTCAGGCAAGAGACAGACAGGTATGCCATGCAGGTAGAGCTTGGGTATAGTTTATTTAGTGAGTATTGAGAACTCATAAAAGTAAGGAGTTATGGGTGGGGGTGGGGGAGAAGAAAGGGAGAGAGAGAAAGGGAAGGTACAGAAGAGAAGAAAAAGGGAGCAAAGGGGGAGAGGTAGAAGCTGCCTCTTCAGAGACCCCTTGCCTCTGCTGAAGCAGGGTTGGGAGTGGGCGGGGTTTGCCTCTTAAAGGAATGGGTACCCAGGTGACAGGCCAGGCCAGCTGATTTACTTTTGCAACACCTGGGGGATTTCAAAATGAATCATTTCAAGGAATACTCCTTCCTCCTTTCCTCCCTTCCTTCATCTTCCCTCCTCCTTCCTTCCTTCCTCTCTCTCTCTCTCTCTCTTTTTTTTTTTTTTTGGAACAGGAAGCGTTTTGGATGCCAGTTTTTCTCCTGAGATGAATGATGAATTTTCAGAAGGGCATAACATGCTGTTGTGTGATGGGGGACAATTCTGTATTCTGTCAATCATGTTTTAAATAAACGCTGATTGGCCAGACAGGAAGCATAGGCAGGAAAACCAGACAGGAAGTAGAGTTGAGAACAGGAGAATTCTGGGAAGCAGGAAACTCCCTCGGCATTCCTGCACAGTCCACCAAAGAGGCAGGATGTGTCCCTGTCCCAGCTGAGAAAAGGTACTGGCCATGTAGCTAACATAGATAAGAACAATGGGTTAATATAAGTTATAAGAGCTAGTAAGAAGCCTGAACTAATGGGCCAATCAGTTTATAATCTTATGGAGACCTCTGTGTAATTTTCTTTGGGGCGTGCCGGCTGTGGGGTATCGGGTGGGACAGAAACCCCAACGAACAGGCCCCCCATGTTACAGTTGTGGCCATTAAAGAAGAATTAATTTCAAGTGGAATCCAAAGTAGCTTTGGATGTGGGGAGTGCTCTTGCATTTGTGTTTATACTTGGTTTTGGTGCTGAAGTTAGGCATAGGGCCTGCTTCTATGGCTCACCTCCCTCAGCCACTTGGGTGTGAAGACTTACTCAGGTGGTCATGCCGGGTTGTTAACTCTAAACGATGGGAGGGGACCACAGTAAAGGGGGGTGTGGGGGTGGAGGGGAGATTCTTTGTGGAGATAACGTGATGTAATTGATAGGTTTTTGGCCTTTTGTTTGTTTTGTGGGGTGCTGTGGACTGAACCCAGGGTTTGTGCATATGTTGCTAAACTTCCTTCCCTGGGAAACTTAATGCAGTGTCAACCTCTCCTTCAAAAAGCAGGATTCTTGAGAACCAGTGAACTCATTGTGCTTCCCTCAGAGCCTAGGTGAGGCTTATAGGGGGTTCTGAGCACTCTCCCTCAGTCAACAGCTCTGACAAGCCTTACCCAGCAGGGGTGAGGGCTTCCTCTCTAGTCTGATGGGTGGAGTCCCAACTCCCAGTCTGCCCCACTCCAGTATCCTCTAGCCCTTCCCCAGGCCAGGTGCTGTGAAATAGTTGGATACTCAGGCGAAAATCTTGTGCCTTACTTCCCTGCTTCTATTCAGGGTTGTAAACCATCACCCAGGCCCACTGGCATGGCCTTTTACAAGAGGCACAGATGATTTCCTCAAGATGGTGTTTGTTTGGTCCGGAGGAGGACATGTCACTCACTACCGCATGCTAGGCGAGTGCTTTCACATCAGGCCTCCTTTAAGATTTTTGATTTTGAAACAGGGCTTCATTAAGTTGCCCAGGTTGGCTTTAGACTCCCTCCACGGCCTCTGATTTTCTGCCTCAGCCCCTGAGTAGCTGGCATTACAGCTATACCACCAGGCTTGAGTTTGCTTTGCTTTGAAACAGGGTCTTATCCTTAAGCCCAGGCTGTTCTGAACCCACTATGCAGCCTAGGCTAACCTTGAACTTGTTCTACCCTACTGTCTCAGCCTCCCAAGTGCTAGGATCCCATATATGTACCACACCATCAACAAGTAGGATCCCACATATGTACCACACCATCAACAAG
>JAQHUG010000210.1:1778757-1805393 GCA_028555095.1 Dicrostonyx torquatus
GCTGTTTCCTGACTTCACAGACAATGTGACAACATTCATCGCTGTTTCCTGACTTCAGAGACAATGTGACAGCATTCATACCTCTGTTTCCTGACTTCAGAGACAATGTGACCAGCTGTTTTAAGCTCCTTCCATCAGGACTGCCAATACATGATAGAAACCATGAAAAACCATTGCTAACTCTGAGCCTAAATAAACTTTCCTTTCTTAAGTGCTTTTGTCATAACAACAGCACAGGTAACTCATATACTGGGCTTCTGACACACAGGAGCCACATTGCTAGTCCTCCTGGGCCTTCAGAGTTTAGCAAAGAGTCTGGCAATGAATGAGGGCGATGTCGACTTTTGGCACGTTTACTGGAATGACAGAATTGCATGGTGTACGATTAGGACCAGTGGGAGATACATGGGTGCCATGGATAAGCTCATGGCTTGTCAAACTTGAAACAATGTAGTTAATATTTTCTCAACAATTATTTAGAGAAGGCATTGAAGACAGAGTGAGCAAGGCTGCTGAAGATCTACAGCAGATCACAGTGACATCTGAGGTGCCACTCGCTGTTCTTCTCTCTGCCCTTCAGGTGGAGATGACAGGGACTCAGACAGAGGTTTCCATTATGTGTGTGCCCATATTGAAGGACCCCAGAGACCTGAATGCCTTCTCATAGACCCACCATCAAGACGCAAGACACCAGACCAGCTGGATGCAAAATGCAAAAGGGTTTATTTTCTCAGACCTGAGGATGCTATAGCGTTCAAAAAGCTAAGCATGCCCCTTATAGTTTAGAGCCATTATTTATATTCTACAGAAGCAGATATGTGATTATGCAGTTTCTATTAGCTACTTTAATTGAGGCGAGGGAAAAGTTCAGTCATGTCAGCTTTGTCCTTGTCTAGGGACATCTGGTGTTCTCTATTTATCCTTTATCTCTTTGTTAGCTAGACCCGACCTTCAGACTATAGGCTTACTGTTTCCGTGGGTCCGAGTGGCCTTGCCTTCAGATACCAAGCCACATGGCATCCTGCTTATGCTAGCAGGGAATCCTGGCCGATGTCCCTATTTTGGGCTTGGGAGAAGGGGGGTCATTGCTTACCGGTGCTTTCATTTCAATATGAGTACACATATGTGCTTGTGTCTGTGTCTGAAGCTAGAGGTAGACTCAGGTATCTTCCACTATTATTCTCCATCTTATTTCTTGAGACAGGGTCTCTCCCTGAGCCTGGGGGTCTCAGAGATGTTTTCACCTTCTTGGCACTGAATTACAGACATTTTCTGTGAATCAGAACTCAAGTCTCCAAGACAGTGTGGCGAACACTTTATCACCGGAGCCATTGCCAGTGAAGCAGCACCTCGTGGAGCAGCACTCAAGGCCACTGCCAGGGGCCTCTGTGTAACCTTGTGCTACAGATACGTTTATCTTAAGAGAAGCCATTAAATCAACTACTCTCGATTTTACTTTCTTGTTTGTGAAACTATGCCATTCTGATAACTTTAAAAAGCCCTTTTAAAGGAAGAATAACAAATTCATTTCTGTTACCAGACAAGTAAAATAGATTTTTACCTTGAGGAATTGTGGAGACTGAGGCCTTTGCCTGTTTCACTCCTCTGTACATTCTGCTTTATCCGTTACACAGTATTCTCTGTTTCTTTCAGTGCTCTGTTTATCTTTTTTAAAAATTTTATTGAGCTCTAAATTTTTCTCTGCTCCCCTCCTTGCCTCTCCCCTCCCCTTCAACCCTCTCCCAAGGTCCCCATGCTCCCAATTAACTCAGGAGATCTTGTCTTTTTCTATTTCCCATGTAGATTAGATCCATGTATGTCTCTCTTAGTGTCCTCATTGTTGTGATTTGTAGGCTGGTTTTCTTTGTTTTATGTTTAAAATTCACTTATGAGTGAGTACATTTGATAATTATTTTTCTGTGTCTGGGTTACCTCACTCAAAATGATGTTTTCTAGCTCTATTCTTTTGCCTGCAAAATTCAAGATGTCATTATTTTTTTTCTGCTGTATAGTACTCCATTGTGTAAATGTACCAGATTTTCCGTATCCATTCTTCAGTCGAGGAGCATTTAGGTTGTTTCCAGGTTCTGTCTATGACAAACAATGCTGCTATGAACATAGTTGAGCACATGTCCTTGTGGCACTGTTGAGCATCCTTTGGATATATACCTAAAAGTGGTATTGCTGGGTCTTGAGGAAGACTGTTTTCTAATTTTCTGACATCCAAAGGGATTGTACCAGCTTGCATTCGCACCAGCAATGCAGGAGTATTCCCTTTACCCTACAACCTCTCCAGCATAAGGTGTCATCAGTGTTTTGGATCTTGGCCATTCTTACAGGTGTAAGGTAGAATCTCAGAGTTGTTTTGATTTGCATTTCTCTGATGACTAAGGATGTTGAGCATTAAGTGTCTTTCAGCCATTTTAGATTCCTCTGTTGAGAGTTCTCTGTTTAGGTCTGTACTCCATTGTTTTTTATTGGATTATGTGTTTTTTTGGTGTCCAATTTCTTGAGTTCTTTGTATATTTTGGAGATCAGACCTCTGTCTGATGTGGGGTTAGTGAAGATCTTTCCCCATTCTGTAGGCTGCCGTTGTGTCTTGTTGACCGTGTCTTTTGCTTTACAGAAGCTTCTCAGTTTCAGGAGGTCCCATTTATCAATTGTTTCTCTCAGTGTCTGTGCTGCTGGGGTTCTATTTAGGAAGTGGTTCCCTGAGCCAATGCATTCGAGTGTACTTCCCACTTTCTCTTCTATAAGGTTCAGTGTGGCTGGCTTTATGCTCAGGTCTTTGATCCATTTGGACTTGAGTTTTGTGCATGGTGATAGATATGGGTCTATTTTCATTCTTCTACATGTTGATATCCAGTTATGCCATCTGCTTATCTTTTTAAATAGCTGTATACTATTGCATGGTGTAGGATTAAAAATACCTATATTTTTTACACTTTCTTTGCTGCCAGAAGCAGCTTTTTTTTGTTTAAGAATTTTTTGCCCTCTTAACTTTATTTTGGTAGATGTAGAAATTAAAATGCTATACTTACTGACTAATGCTTTGATATAATATATGTTTTATAATTGTCACAGAACTGGCATTGAATGGGTAAAGGTGACAGCTGGCAAAGCTGGTGACCTGAGATCAATACTTGGGACTACCAAGGCAGAAGGTGCACTGAGTCTCTTATGATAACACACACACACACACACACACACACACACACACACACACACACACCCCACAAAGATAGGATGTTCCCTGCCTGTCCTGATCACTCTGTGGATCAGGCTGACCTTGAACTCAGAGATCTCCCTGCCTCTCACTCCCAAGTGCTGGGATTAAAACCATGTGCTACCACCGCTTGGCCAAATTTAAACCATGGTCACTATGCTGCGTGTCATTTCTTCAGAACTCACTTATGTCCTTTGGCCAGGATTGGCCCAATTTCCTTACTCCACATTCCTGGAAATGAGGATCCTACCATATTCTTGTAGGGAGTTCACACTTAAATGCTGTCCTCCATTGTTTATCTTTGCTGATTTTCCTTAGTGGAATTCCCTCTGGACTCATCCAACTTTCTGAAAATGACAAATGACCAGGTTTTCTTCTTTTGAATGCAGGCTAGTCTCCCCCCTCCCGGCTGTGTGTGGTATATATCACAGTTTCTTTTTTCAGAGTTCTGTCATTGGTCACCTAGGTTTCATCTGTAGCTTAGCTATTGAGAACAAGGTGAAACAAGCACAGAGTGGCAGACATAACATGCCGAGTTGATTGTCCTCTGCGCAGTCTCCACAACTGCACACAGTGGTTGGAAATGTGGAATGGATACCAGCCATGCATACAGGTGAAATGCTCACTGTTCCTTGGTCTTGTACTTCCCTGATGATGAGCGTTTGAAAACACATGGTAACCATTTCTATGTCTTCTTTGGAAAATTTTCTAAATCAAGTTTCCTGCTCCTTTCTAAGTTGGTTGATTCAGCTGCTGAATTGCTTGATTTCCTTGCATATTAGGGGTATTAATTTCTTTTTACCCTATCATGTGTCCCATCAAACATATGATTTCAATACCTTAACTACTATAGGCATTGTATTTTTATGTGTTCATTATTTAGTTTTTTCTGAAGAAACCTTTTTGCTTAATGTGACATTGGTTTATTTTTACTTCTGTTACCTGTGACTTGGGTGCCACACATACGTCATTAGGAAGGAGTTCTTCCTCTGTGTTTTCACTTAAAGTTTTAGACCTTATGTTTCGTTTCGTTTTTTCAGTTTTTTAATTCATTTTACATGCCAACCACAGTTCCCCCTCCCTCCCCTCCTTCCACTTTTCTTGCCTCCCCTCCCCCTTGACTCCCCAGAAAGGGAGAAGCTTCCCATGGAGAGATAACTAAGCCTGGCATATGAGGTTGAGACAGGACGAGCACCTCCCCCTGCATCAAGCACCACAGGGAATGAGCTCCAAAAACCCAGCTCATGTACCAGGATAGATCCTGGTCCCACAAACAGACCAAGCCACATACTGCTACCCACACGCAGAGGGCCTAGTTCGGCCTTATGCAGGCTCCCCAGCTGTTGGTCCAGAGTCCGTGAGGTCCCACGAACTCAGGTCACCTGTCTCTGTGGGTTCCCCCATTATGATCTTGACCCCCCCCCCCCCGATCATATAATCACTTCTCCCTCTCTTTGACTGCACTGCTGGAGCTTGGTCCAGTGCTTGGCAGCGGATCTCGGCATCTGCTTCCTTTAGTTACTGGTGAAGGCTCTACGATGACAATCACCAATCCGACTGCAGGAGAAAGCCAGTCCAGGTACTCTCTCCACTATTGCTAGGAGTCTTAGCTGGGGTCATCCTTGTGGATTCCTGGCAATTTCTAGCACCAGATTTCTCCCTAACCCCATACCGGCTCCCTCTATCAAGACATCCCTTTCCTTGCTTTATCTCTCCATCCTTCCCCCAATTCGATCATCCCTTTCCTTCATGCTCTCATTCCCCCTCCACCTCCACCCTCAGTTTACCTAGGAGATCTCATTTATTTCCACTTCCTAGGGTGACCCATGCATTTCTTGTAGGGTCCTCCTTGTTACCTAGCTTCTATGGGGCTGTGGCTTGTAGCCTGGATATCCTTTGTTTTACATCTAATATCCATTTATGCATGAGTACATACCATGTTTGTCATTCTAGGTCTGGCTTACCTTACTCAGGTTGATTTTTTTTCTAGTTCCATTCATTTGTCTGTAGATATTATGATGTTGTTGTTGTTGTTGTTTTTTACAACTGAGTAATATTCCTTTGTGTAAATGTACCATATTTTCTTTATCTATTTTTTGGATGAGGGGCATCTAGGTTGTTTCCAGGTTCTGGCTATTACAAATTATGCTGCTATGAACTTAGTTGAGCAAATGTCCTTGAGTTATGATAGAGCATCCTTTGGGTGTATGACAAAGAGTGGTATTGCTGGGTCTTGAGGTTGATTGATTCCCAGTTTTCTGCGAAACCACCATACTGATTTTCAAAGTGGCTGTAAAAGTTTGCACTCCCAAAAGCAATGGAGGAGTGTTCCACTTACTCCACATCCTCTCCAATATAAGCTGCCATCAGAGTTTTTGATCTTAGCCATTCTGACAGGTGTAAATATGGTATTGCAGAGCCATTTTGATTTGTATTTCCCAGATGGCTAAGGATGTTGAGCAATTCCTTAAAAGTCTCTCAGCCATTTGAGTTTCTTCTCTTGAGAATTCTCTGTTTAGATCTATACCCATTTTAAAATTGAATTATTTAGTATTTTGATGTCTAGTTTTTTGAGTTCTTTATATATTTTGGAGATCAGCCCTCTGTCAGATGTGGAGTTGGCAAAGATCATTTCCCATTGTGTAGACTGCTGTTTTGTCCTTTGCCTTTCAGAAGTTTCTCAGTTTCAGGAGGTTCCATTTACTAATTGTTGCTCTCAGAGTGTGTGTGCTACTGGTGTTATATTTAGGAAATGGTCTCCTGTACCCATGCATTCCAGGCTACTCTCCATTTTCTCTTCTATCAAGTTCAGTATAACTGGATTTATGTTGAGGTCTTTGACCCACTTGGACTTGGGTTTTGTGCATGGGGATAGATATGAGTTTATTTACATTCTTCTACATGTTGACATCCAGTTATGCCACCACCATTTTGTTGAAGATGCTTTATTTTTTCGATTGTACCATTTTGGCTTCTTTGTCAAAAATCAGGTGTTGATGGATGTGTGGATTAATGTCAGGGTCTTCTATTAGAGTCCTTTGATCCACTTATCTATTTTTATGCCAATAATAAGCTGTTTTTATTACTATATCTCTATAGTAGAGCTTGAAATAAGGGATAGCGATAGTCCCTTTATTGTACAGCACTGTTTTGACTACCCTAGGTTTTTTATTTTTGTGTATGAAACTGAGTGTTGTTATTTCGCGGTCTCTGAAGAATTGTCATGGGATTTTGTTGGGAATTGCATTGAATCTGTAGATTGCTTTTGGTAAGATTGTGACTTTTACTATGTTGATCCTACCTATCCAAGAGTATAGAAGATCTTTCCATTTTCTGATATCTTCTTCATTTTCTTTCTTTAGAGACTTAAAGTTCTTGTCATACAGGTTTTTCACTTGTTTGGTTACAGAGTTACCCCAAGGTATTTTATATTATATGTGGTTATTGTAAAGGGTGATGTTTCTCTGATATCTTTCTCAGCCTGTTTACCATTTGTATATAGGAGGTTACTGATTTTTTTGAGCTAATCTTTTGTCTTGCCATTTTACTGAAGGTGTTTATCAGCTCTAGGACTTCCCTAGTAGAATTTTTGGGGTCACTTATGTACACTATCATATCATCTGCAAATAACAAAAAAGTGAGTTCTTCCTTTCTAGTTTGTATCTCCTTAATCTTCTTTTGTTGTTTTATTACTCTAGCTAGAGCTTCAAGTACTAGATTAAATAGATATGTAGAAAGTGGACAGCCTTGTGTTGTTCCTGATTTTAGTGGAATTGTTTCGAGCTTCCATTTAATTCAATTTTGGCTGTTGGCTTGCTGTATATTACCTTTATTATGTTTAGAATCATTTTTGTATCCCTGATCTTTCCAAGACCTTTATCATGAAGGGATTTTTTTTCCCAAGGCCTTTTAAGCATCTAATGAGATGATCCTGTGATTTTTTTTTTCAGTTTGTTTATATGGTGAATTATATTGACAAATTTTTATATGTTGTACCATACCTACATTTCTGGGATGAAGCCTACTTGATCATGGTGGGTGACCTTTCTTTGACGTGCTCTTGTGTCAGGGACCTTTGCCCTAATAAAATATAGCAGGAGGTTAGCAAAGACCTTTGATTTAGAATGTTTAACAGAGCCAGCTGTTATTCCTATTGATTCTAGGAATCTAACAAAGATACCGAGACCATTGTTTTAAAGATGTTTGCAGAGAGCCTCTTCCAAAGTTATCTATCCACAAAAGAATGTTTCTGTTTACACAGGTGTGCTAGCTGGTGATTTTATTATCCCCAGTTCCTGCTCACTGCCCTATGTCCCGACCCCCCACCCCAAGCCAAGCTCCCCATTTCGGAGCTATATATACTGGTACTTGTTCCATAATAAAGTAAGACCTTGACAAGTGAATTCTGCTTGGTCTTCTTCCTTTCTCTCGTTCATGACTTTCAGGAAGTAGCCTCTTCAGACCCTGAATAACTGGACCTGCTGGACGGGTCACTCTTGGACTCGGTTTATTGGATATTTTTGCATCAATGTTCATGAGTGATATTGATCTGTAATTCTCTTTCTTAGTCCTGTCTTTGTGTGGTTTGGGTTTCAGGGTAGCTGTAGCCTTATAAAATGAGTTTGGCAGTGTTCCATCTGTTTTGTGTAACAGTTTGTGGATTATTGGTCCTAATTCTTCTTTCTTCTTTCAAATTCTGGTAGAATTTTATGCTGAATCAATCCGGCCCTGGGCTGTTTTTGGTTGAGAAACTTTTAATGACTGCTTCTATTTCCTTAGGGGTAATAGGTTTATTTAAATTGTTTATCTGCTCTTGATTTAATTTCAGTATATGACACTTATCAAGAAAACTGTTCATTTCTATTAGATTTTCTAGTATTGTAGAGTACAGGATTTGAAGTATGACCTGATGATTCTCTAGATTTCCTCAGTGTCTGTTTTTATGTATCATTTTAATTTCTAATTTTGTTAATTTGGATATTCTCTTTCTGCCTTTTGGGTAGTTTGGGTAAGCATTTATCTATCTTGTTGATTTTCTCAAAGAACCAACTCTTTGTTTCATTGATTCTTTGTATTTTTCTCTTTGTTTCTATTTTATTGATTTCAGCCTGATTTTTTATTATTTCCTGCCATTTATTCTTCTTGTGATGTGGGATTCCCCTCTGTATGCTGTGAATGTGTTTTGTTAATGAATAAAGCTGTTTTGGTCATATAGCAAGGCAGAATAGAGCTAGGTGGAAGAACTAAGCTGAATGATGGGAGAAAGTAGGGTGAGTCAGAGAGAGAAGCCATGGAGCCATAGGAGACAGCTCTACTGAAACTTTGCTGGTAGGCCATGACCTCGTGATGATGCCCAGATTACTTGAAATGGGTTAAATTAAGATATAAGAGCTACCCAATAAGAAGCTAGAGCTAACAGGCCAAGCAGTGATTTAAATAATATAGTTTCTGTATGATTATTTTGACTCTCAATAGCCAGGAACAAACAAGCAACCACTGCTTACACTCTTGAATTTGCTTCTTTCTGTTGTAGAGCTTTCAGGTGTGCTTTTAAGTTGCTAGTGTTGAATTCTCCAAATTATTTGGGCACTTTGCTACGAACTTTCCTCTTAACACTTCTTTTATAGTGTCCTTTGAGTTTCAGTATGTTGTGGATTCATTTTTCATTCAGTTCTAGGAAGTCTTTAATTTCTTTCTTTATTCCTTCCTTGACCCAGTGGCCATTCCGTTGAGCATTGTTCCATTTCTATGAGTTTCTAGGTTTTTTGTATTTTGTGTTGTTGAATTCTAACTTTTACCCATGGTGATCTAATAAGATACAATAAGTTATTCCAACTTTTTGTATCTCTTTAGATTTGCTTTGTGACCGAGTATGTGGTCAGTTTTAGAGGTTTCATGAGGTGCTGAGAAAAGGTATATTCTCTATAGCACAATTAATATAAACCCAGAGACAGATACTGTGGTTCAACCTGAAGGTTAGAAAAACAAAAGAGCCAGCTGCTGGTTCTTACCTCTACTTCAGTCCGAAATGGTGATGCTGCCTCCAGGAATCCTCAGAATGAGACTGAGCCTAAAAGCTTTCTCCTCCCATCTTTTATTCCTCTCTAGTGCTGAAATTAAAGGCATGTGCCACTACCAATATTTTCTATGGCAAACTAAAGTGGCTGCTGGTGTTAAAGGTGTGTGTCACCACTACCTGGTCTGTAAGGTTGGCCAGGGCAGCTCTTTTACCATCTGATCTTCAGGCAAGCTTTATCTATTAAAATACAAATAAAATATCATTACATTTGAGTTTGGGTGAAATATTCTCTAGATATCTGTTAAGTTCATTTGAGTCATAGCATCTGTTAGTTACTTTATTTCTCTGTTATTTTCTGTCTGGCACACCTGTCCATTGGTGAGAGTTAAAGTCTCCAACTTGAGGTTTGGTGTGATGTAAGCTTTAGTAATGTTTCTTTTACAAATGTTGGTGCCCTTGTGTTTGGGACATAAATGTTCAGAATTGAGACTTCATCTTGATGTATTTTCTTGTTATGACTGTGAAACTTTCTTCCCCATTTCTTTTGATTAATTTTAGTTTGAAGTCTATTTTGCTAGATACTAAGATCCTATACCAGTTTGCTTCTTAGTCCATTTGATTGGAATATCGTTACCCAACCCTTTATTCTGAGTTATGTCTGTCTTTAAAGTTAAGGTGTGTTTCTTGAATGCAGCAGAAGGATGGATTTTGCTTTCATATTTACTCTGCTAGCTTGTGTCTTTTTACTGGTGAATTGAGTCCATTGATATTAAGAGATATTAATTACAAGTGATTGTTAATTCCTTTTTTTTTTTTGCTTTGATGGTAGTAGTGGCAGTGTGTGTGTGTGTGTGTGTGTGTGTGTTCCTTCTTTGGGTTTTGCTGGTGTGATATTATCTATTGCTTGTGTTTTTGTGGGTATAGTTAACTTCCTCGGTTGGAGTTTTTCTTCTAGTACTTTCTGTGGATTTGTGACTAGACATTGTTTAAATCTGGTTTTGTCATGGAATATCTTACTTTCTTTGTCTATGGTGATTGAAAGTTTGGTGGGTATAGTAGTCTTGGCTGGCATATGTGGTCTCTTAGTGTCTGCAAAATGTCTGTCCAGGATCTCCTGTTGTTTAGAATCTCCATTGAGAAGTCGGGTGTAAATCTGATAGGTCTGCCGTTATATGTTAATTGGCCTTTTTCTTTGTAGCTCTTAATAGTCTTTCTTTATTTGTATGTTTAGTGTTTTCATTATTATGTGGTGAGGAGACCTTTTTTGGTTCTGTATGTTTGGTGTTTTGTAAGCTTCTTGTGCTTTCATAGGCATGCCATTCTTTAGGAATGTTTTCTTCTAGGAGTTTAATGGAATTGCACTCATGAAACACTTCATATATTCCTAAATACAGAAGTATTTATTACTTGTATTTAATATAAATACCTCTCATATTCAATATGGGAAAACACTAAGCAATTTTAATGCATAATCTTTAGAGAAACCAACAAAGGGGAAGAAAGTATTCAGATAATGACACAAAGATAATCTCTAAAAAACTGTGCTTTGCTGAAATAGAATAAGAGAACTTCATGCATGTGAAGATGGAAGCTCTAAAGTAATCCAACACTAGCTCAGAATTGAGTATAATAAAGAGTTATTTATTTAAGGGTAGACTCACAGATCACAGTTCTCTGTACAAACAGGAAACAGGAACAGAATCCAGCAACTAGGAGAGAGCATGTTCACAAGCTTTACAGCTGCATTTATAGTATAAGAGACCATGCCCAAGTGGGCTGGTATCCTAAAGGCTACTGGCTGAAGAAGTTCTCAAAACACCTCCCACTTTTGTCTAAATAAAAGCGTTTTTTTTTTTTTTTTTTTTTTTTTTTTTTTTGAGAGAGGGTTTCTCTATAGCTTTGGAGCCTGTCCTGGAACTAGCTCTTGTAGACCAGGCTGGTCTCGAACTCTCAGAGATCTGCCTGCCTCTGCCTCCCGAGTACTGGGATTAAAGGCGTGCGCCACCACCATCCAGCTAAATAAGAGAGTTCTAAGCCTAATACAAAACTATACACAATAAGAAAAATATCAACTATAAAAATTAGAATTGCGCCAGGTGGTGGTGGCACACGCCTTTAATCCCAGCACTCGGAAGGCAGAGGCAGGCGGATCTCTGTGAGTTTAAGGCCAGCCTGGTCTACAAGAGCTAGTTCCAGGACAGGCTCCAAAAAGCCACAGAGAAACCCTGTCTCGAAAAACCAAAAAAAAAAATTAGAATTGAAACCTGCATAAACAATATCAAGCAAGAAACATATGTTAAAGGTTTCAATAATTATCCTACCCTAAGGAGTCTAAGTCTTGTATTAGAAATAGCTTGGCCAAGTCATGAGAGTAAAGTAACTATGACTATCTAATCTTCAACCCCATTGAAGACCTGAGGATGGAAATAATATTACTTGAGTAAATGGGAAGTACAATCAAACAACCTCCAAAATGTATAATAAATGACAGAGACAACTGGCTACCTGGGCCATCACTCAAAGTCTAATTTTCAGTGTTGGAGCAACCAACTTTGGCTAAGGCCTAGAGTAACTGTCAGACCAGTTTCAGAGGCAGGCAAAACTTCAGAGCCACCTTATCCTGTCTTGGCAAGGTTTGACAGTCTTTTGTCTTATATCCTGCTTGTCCTGTCTGGATACCATTCGTTTTGTCAGTGGTTGAGGCATGGGCAATTCCTTGCCCAAAGGCCAGTTTTGAGAAGAAGAAAACAAGCTCCAAATTGAGTGCCTTTTTGGTGCTCAACATTCTTTTGGTATAAAAAATAAAATAGATATAAATATTGTAACTATAATTTTTGCTTGATAACTGTTCTGTTGTATGTAATCTTGCTATGTTAAAGTTAAAACATTCCATTTTATCTAGACAGAAAAGGGGAGGTGATGTGAGATTCCCCAATGTATACTGTTAATACCATTGGTTAATAAAGAAACTGCTTTCGGCATATTGCAGCCCAGAATTGGGAAAGCAGATTGAGGAGGAGAAAGAAGGCAGAGTCAGGGAGAAGCCAGGAAGCTGCTGCAGGAGACAGATGCTGGATGGAACCTTAATTGTAGGCCACAACCACATGGCGATACATAGATTAATGAAAATGGAGTAATTTAAGATGTGAGAGCTAGCTAGGTGTAGGCGTTTCAACCAAGTATAACCCGAACCAGCTATATTTAATACATACAGTTTAATAGGAAAAGAATCCACACAGAATTACAGTACCAGACAGTGCTCCTCCGAAGATGCCGGCAGACCCGCGATCCGCAGAGAGAGCGATTGCCACGTGAATCTGTCCTTAAATAACTAATTGGGGTCTGATGGGCCAACCCCTAATAATTGGCTAACGGCTAATTAGGGGCGGAATAATTAACTAATGGCGGGGTGTGGTTATTAGCCTGATAGGCTAGGACTATCCCCTTCAGCTAGGAATATGCTAGAGTTATTGGCCAAGCAGTGTTGCAATTACTATAGTTTCAGTGTGATTATTTCAGGTCTGGGTGGCTGGGAAATGAGCAAGCAGCCTCTGCTTACATACATGGGGGAGTCAGACAGCTATGAATACAAACAAGGAAGGAGACAAACATGCTTAGCAGTGAACTTCAGAGGCACAAAGGATCATGACTGAAACAACCTGAGAGACACTTAAATCTCCTAGTAAAATATATACTATACCTTGGCACATAATAGTTAGAGAAAAAACGTGTAAAACTAGAATGTTTATGTATTTAAAATGACAAAATTTTGGTGATAGTGATGAAGTGTGCATTCAAAAACTGTACTACTGGGGGCTGGAGAGATGTCTCAGAGGTTAAGAGCGCTGATTATTCTTCCAAAGGACCCGGGTTCGATTCCCAGCACTTACATGGGCAGCTGGTAACTGTCTGTAACCCCATTATATGGGATCTGACTCTCTTACATGTACATACCTGCAGGCAAAACTGTAATGTACATAAATGATAATGAACATTTAAAAAAAAAGAAAAGAAAACCTTGAACAAAGCCAGTAAAATAAAGTATATAAACAATCTTACCCAGACAACATATGGAGTCATGACCTTTAAAAAAAAAAAAAACAAAGCTCATCGAATCCAGCTGGACCAGGACTGAATGAGCATATGACCTAACCGGACTCTCTGAATGTGGCTGCCAATGGGGGCTGACTGAGAAGCCAATGATAATGGCACTGGGACCTATCTCTTCTGCCTGTATTGGGTTTTTGGGAACTTATTCTATATGGATGCACATCTTCTTAGACCGAGATGGAGGGGGGAGGGCCCTTGGGCTTCCCATAGGGCATGGTATCCTGCCCCATCTTAAGGAAGCAGGGGGAGGGTGGTGGGGTAGTGGGGGAGTGGGAGGGCCTGGGACAAGGGGAGTAAATGTAAATTTTTCTTTTAACAATAAGAAAAAGTGAAAAAAAGAGAAAAACAAACAAACAAACAAAAACCAAAAAAAACCAAAAACAAAAAACAAAAAAAAACTGTACTACTGATGTGTAGGATTATATAGTGCTAAGTAATATAACTCTATCAAACTATAAAGTTCTTTATAAAGACTTTCAACAGTTATTTATGAGCAATTCTGACACAAAATAAGTGTGATAAATAAGTACAAAAAAGAGTGAAACCTATGTATTAAAATGTCATAATGGAACTCATTATTTTGTAGGAGAACATAAATTATTATGAAAGAAACAAAAATAAAATTCCCCTAATGATTTATATTACATTTGTTAGGTCTCAGAAAGTATATGTGTCCAGAAATGCTGGGTTTGGCCCAGCTTGAAATGGACTACAAAACAATTTTGCTGATTATATAAAAAGTCAGCATTGGTGAAGAGCTTGTGAAATTCTTCCTGGATGGTAAAAGGAATCATTTTTCTTGTTTCTGGCAGAAGGAACATATAACTCCCCACGGATACATTCCTGTGGCACAATTCCTGTCTCCAGGCTCCCTCATTCTTTAGTCACCTCCAAGCCCCACCTAGCCTCTTGTCCCTTCTCCACTTCGCCAGCTCCTTCTGCCCTGGGCATCACCCCCGGATGTTCCAGAGATGACCTTGTTCTCTATAAGGAAGTAAAGATTCCCCCCTCACTAACTCCACTATTGTCTCCAGATGTTCCCATTTCTCTCACAGATAGTCCTGGGTATGTCCAGTGTGTCCCGTTTTCCCTCTGCTCTGAACTCTTTCAGATTCCTTTGAAGTATTAACTCTCTTTCTCACTATAGAAACCAGCCTCATAACTATGGGACTTACATTCCAGTTGTTTCTTTATTGTGCTCTGTGCCTACAGTATGTATATTTTAAATTTATACATTTCCTTAAATGAATATTACTCTGTCATAGACATGAGCTATACCGTTTAAGGAATATGCACAGACACCCTAACTTTTACTTAGCAGACACTTAAGATCCCTGTGAATTAAAAAGACAGAGAGACAATAGGCAATGGTTGTCCTCATACACATATGTTAAGCAATGGTGTGAAGACAGGTTTACTACAGTACCAATTCAGTTTCATGATACACATATATGAAAGTAAATGAGGATGTTTGGGAAGTTATTCCCATCTAATCTGAAGCTATGTTATGTATTGGAAAATACGTTCTAAAGAACACAATATATGGTGGGCATTTTAACAATTTATTAACCAGATAGTTCTAAGACTTTGGGTTGGAGTGTGACCCGTTTCTAATAAAACTTTGTGTTGAAATAGAAGTTCTACTATTGTTCAGAAGGAGATGGTAATAAGATACAAAATGTTAGGTCCCAAGGGCAGGCAGAAAATGGAGTACAGACCCCGAGGTCTATGAAACAGAAGCAAGCTTTATTCCAGTCATTGTGGGCCAAAAAACCTTCCAGCTCACTGGGGCCACCTGGTAGAGTTCGGGCTTCTGACACTGTGTCCGTGGGAGTTGGTTTTGAGTCTCTTCTTCTGGTAAAATCAAACACCAGGTGTGGGTCAAAGACCTTTTCCAAGCTTGAGGCCAGGCTTACAGTCCCGTTGCATTTTAAGTTTTAAAGTTTTGATTAAAGGACTAAAGATGTTCGGGAAAACCTGTGGCTGACACAAATGCTTTTTGCTGTTTCTGAGGGAACGAAAGCGAGAGTCATGTAGGAGGACAGCTAAAAGTTAAGGAAATGCAGCCCAGGGAGTCCCACAGAGGCAATAGCTAGAAGCTAACCTTTGTCCACCCTAACTGCCTAGCTGGAAACTCCCCAGCTGGAAGGCAGGAGGCAAGTGTTAGAAGTTTACCTCTGTACACAGTAGCTGCCAGGATGTTGGTTCCTAAGCAGAAGCAGTGGCTGTCAACTTGGATTTCCAAGAATGTGTTTAGCTTCACAATTTTATATTCTGGGCTCGTCAGTGGGGACTTGGTGTTGTATGACAAGTCCTTAGGAGGAGCGAGCTAGGAATCCTGGGTAAAACAATTAGATGGAGCAGAGAATAACACTCGCTTATAACTTGGACAGACATTTTCGTAGACTTACAGACAGCACTCTCCCATGTAGCCCTGAATATAAATAAACATATATTCCATCTCTTTAGGAAGTTGGCAATGGATATTATTAACATAAGTAGTTTCTTATGGTGCACTGCTGAGTTAACATGGTCTGAAACACTCAAGACAGAACCCCTCCTGATACCATTAGACTATCGTAAGATTCAAAAGTTAATAAAACATTATTTTAGAGTGAGCCTGGAATGGCAAGCCTTTTAATGAATGTTAAGTTCTCTTTTCCTTACATGGCAATAAACACCAAAGATGGCTACAGCAGCTGGTACACCAACAACTGAGGTCTGAGCATTCTGTAGTAGTCAAGGTGACAGACCAGTGTGATGTCAGCATTCTAAGACTCATGCAACAACTGACAAAGTGATAGATGCATTTTATTTCTTAACATGGTTTGGCTCTTAAAATAACTTTTGACCAACTTCTATAGAATAACAGATACCCATTACAGATGGTTGTGGTTCAAACTATACTAGCATGCCTCTCCAAACTGTAGTAAACTACCAGAACCAGACATACCGGACTATTTTTTGAATGTTTACTACTTCAAAAGGTCAGAAGTAACTAGTGTCATCAATTTGTCTTCTGATCATGGCAAAGTGTTAGTGCCACATCAAAGCACATGGCATCATAACTGGGACATTTAGGAGAGAACTTGTGGTGTGACAGGAAGCCAGACAGAATAAAGAGTATGTAATCTTACTCTGTAAGTATACAGAATAACAGATATTTACATTACAAATCTTTTTTTAAAGTAGGAGACATTTCTCTTTATTTTTAAATTCTATTTACTTATTGAGTGCATGTGTATACATGGGTGTGAATATGTGTGTGAGGGATGTGAGTAAAGATCAGTTTTTTTAAAATTATTTCTATTATGTATACAATATTCTGTCTGCGTGTATGCCTGCAGGCCAGAAGAGGGCACCAGACCCCATTACAGATGGTTGTGAGCCACCATGTGGTTGCTGGGAATTGAACTCAGGACCTCTGGAAGAGCAGTCAGTGCTCTTAACCTCTGAGCCATCTCTCCAGCCCCTACATTACAAATCTTAACGATTGAAAAATTGCAGTTATGAAGTAGAAATGAAATAACTATATGCTTTGGGGTCTCCACAACCTGAGGGACTATATTAAAAGGTGGCAGGACAAGGAAGGTTGAGAATCATGGCCTTGGAGCATAAGTTTCCGGCAGTTGTAAATCACTAGACTTGGGTGATGGGACCCAACTCAGGTCCTCTGCAAGAGTCCTATTAACACCCGTGACATTTATCTAGGACCTGGCTAATTTTTATTTTTAAACAGATTAAAATTTGATTTATATTTCACTTTCTCTTCTTTTTTTCCCTCTCACCTTCATCCATCCCTCCCTCTCTCTTTCTCTAAGTTGCCTTGGCTGTAGTGCTTTACTAAAGCAACAGAAAAGTAGCTAAGACAGAGATCTTGGTTCCAGGAGGAGCAGATCATAGCACACATGAGAAGAGGGAATCTTAACTGAGGAAAGCCCTCCAAAAGTAAGTCTACAGTGTGGGGAACTTTCTGGCTTACTAGCTTGGGTTCTATAAGAGAGCAGGTTGAGAAAGATGTGAGGTGCCGACCAGTAAGCAGTGCTCTCACAGGGCTTCTGCTCCAGTTCTCGCCTTCAGGTCGGGCCCTACTGTTCCTCAGTAGCTGACTGTTTGCTGGAAGTAGAACATGAAGTGAGCTCTCTCCTCTGGAAGATGTTTCCACCTGTTTGTCACAGTGACAGCAGCAAACCAAGACACTGCTAAGTTGAAAAATGCTGGGTTTTTTTTTTTTTTTTGAGTTGGCAGAGTTAAGGAATCTTTGTTCATCCTCTGTGTTTCTTCCCAGGATGCATCTTATTTTATGTTTACCCAGTCTGGACAAGATAGGAAATACCTTATTCCCAGGAAGATCCCACTTGAGTGATCATTGCCTTATTTGGCATGCAGCTAGCTCAGGGTAGTTTTAACTCTCTCTTTAAAAAAACAAACAAACAAACAAAAAACCCTGCACATATAAGCAAACATATTTAAATATAAACTGCCCATAATGGGTATCAGGGTTCAATTAAAGACACCACAAACAGCTAAAGAGGGCTAAAACTCTGAGGGTAAAGAAGTATTCAGAACAGAAATTGTCTATCCATGTTTCTTTATTCTTGTCTATATCCTTACTCTTCCTTGTTCTCTCTTGTTCTTCCTTGTTCCCTGTTCTACATCTTTTTCACCTGTTACAAATGCTCCCAGTCATATATAAAAACCAGTAATTCCCCATCCCTAGCAGGCTCCAGGGCTGGAATTCTTTTGCCCCATAAACAATCAGATAAGGGTTTTCACAGACATACACAGATCTGTGGGAGTGGCTAGTACACTTTCCTTGACTGAGATGCTGTGGGAACGGAACTCCTTCAGCCAATAGCTTTTAAGATACTGGCCCACTTTGGGTATGGTCACATGTACTATATATACAGATGTAAAAGTGTGAGTGGCCCCTTGGCTGCTGGATTTGGTTCCAGTTCCCAGCTCATGCAGAGGACTACTGATCTATGTGCCTATCCCTAAAGAAACCTTTATTATACTCTATTCTGGGCTAGTGTGGGACTATCTTATTGTAAGCAACAACAGACTGAGTCCATGCCTATCAGGACTAGGCCAGAAGGTCTATGACCTTCTCCCACCCCTGCTCTCCTGGCTTGATCTCACCTAGTAAGCGATTTTTTGCTAATATCCCTCTGAGCTTCCCCTTTGGTGCACAGCTGCAAACCATTTGGCTGGCCTGCCATGTGGCGACTTGGCAGTTTCCTGAAGCCCACCAGGCAGCTTGTTCCCACCTACTACTCCGGGAGCATAGACTTTTCTGGATTGCATTTGTGGCTTGCGGGCTCTGGGGTCCTTGAAATTCTGACCAACTAAAACCTTCTCCATATATGAAATTGATTTAATTGCTCTTAATCTGCTAGTATATTTGTTGGTATTTAAGCCGCCACATCCGCAGAACCACATCGGGATTGTTGGCATGGCTGCCAGATGCATCTCCCTGCCCTGTACCCACAACCATGACACAACTGGCCAACTAGGATTATTATAACACTTGCAGCAGGTTCATTTGATTAAGAAATAAATAAATTTGAAAATTGTAAAGTTGCAGACCATATTACCACCCAGAAATATAATAACCTTTTTGATTCTACTATGGATAGAATTCTCCATAGATTATATCACATGCCTAGTACATCCATTCTTATGATCATGGGACTTAGCCTTGTTCTTCATATTATATACTTAAAGAAATGGTTTGATAACAGAGTCAAGAATAAGACCCTTTTAGAATGATACAGTCTTCACAGACGAATAATGAAAAGCTAGCTGTTCTTTCTTCTTCCTCCCTTTCTTTTTTTTTCTCTCTTTCTTTCTTTAAAAAATGGTTTACTATGATTGCCTGTATGTAGACTAGGTTGCCCTAGGATATCAGGGAGATCTGCCCACCTTGCCTTCAGAGTGCCTGTATTATAGGTGGGCAGGTCACAATTGGATAAATTGGGTGTTTTAATTGGCTTACTGAGGATGACTGGCTGAGCCTGGGTGGTTAGGGTAGCTAGGACACAGGCTCTGTTTCTAACTCCAGTAACAGAAGGCTCCCTTCAATTACAGCTTCCCCTACCCCCGCCTTAAAGTCCACTGTCTTCCAACTATGACCAATATTGTTTTTCTTTATCACTGAGTCTGTTACAATTCATCAGGGACTTGGCAGAATTCTGTTCTTATTCTACAGATGGTGAAATCCAGGCTCACAGAGATAAGTGGTCTTCTGTATAGTTAAGTGTAAATGCTCATCTTACTGATCCTGTCGTTCCAATAACTCACTAAATAAAGTTGGATCCATCTAAGCCAGGCATGGTGCACAGACTTGTAATCATGAGACTCAGAAAGCTGAGGCAGGAATTTCAGGATTTTGAAGTCATCCAAGATGAGATGATCCGTGGGTATGGGATGAGGTCCACAGAATCAAGAGCGACAGTGACTGGCTCAGTACTGTGTCCACAGTCTTCCCTGCAGCTCAGGAACGTCAGGGCCATGACACCCACAAGTGTTAGCTGAGGTATTTACATCCCACGTTTTCTATCATTGTTAACGTTTCCTGTACAAGGCAGCCTAGGTCACTTCAGGGTTAGACTCCTGTTACTCACTAAGGAGTAGAATTCTACACGTGGGAGAATTAGCCTCAGGCAGGAGCAAGTTCCCTAATTGATTATCCAATGCAATGTGCTCAGTCCTGAAACCATATACACGCAACTAACAGAAATGGACTGACCAGATTTTATTCATATATTTATATGTACTTATTCATACATATTTAACAAGGAGGAATTTGGGGAGGGATGGAAAGAGAACAAGGAAGGGGAAAGTAATGTAATATATCTTAATTAAAGTGTATGAAAATAAATTTTAAATTAAAAAGCAGTTAGAGAGACAGCTGAGTAGTTCAGAGCACTGGTTGTTGTTACAGAGGACCCAAGTTCCACGCCCAGAAACCACCTCCTGGCTAGCCAGCTCCTATAACTCCAGCCCAAAGCGATCTGATGCCCTCTTCTGGCCTCTCCAAGTACTGTGCACAGACACTTGCAAGCAAACACCCATATACAAAAACCCCAAAATTATAATTTAAAAGAATGGAATGCTCTGCAATGATGTCACAGCTTTGAGACAGACGGCAGGCAGGCCTAGCTAAAATGAACTCATTCTGGTGCTGCATGGTAGCAGCTCTGTCTACCCTCTGAGCCAGGATGCCAGAGGCAAAAGCAGCCTTATTCTGAGGTTGGAGTAGCTCAGCAGGAGCCTTCATCTAAGACAGCATCCACAGTGCTGACAGCTGACTTTTCCTTGATGTTGTCGTCTGCGTTCATGTTCTATGCCCTTTGCATGTGTGAGAACTGTGGGAGCAATGCATAATTCAAATATACTGATATGTTTCATCTTCCTGAGTGGCTACACTTGCAGTCTTCTGTCTCCATTTAAAGTGTCCGTTGTATATTCTAGTGCCTAGAGAGACTTAAGGATGACGGCACTTGTGGGGTATGGCATCTCTGTTAGCGTTCACCACAGCTGAGTGCAGGCTGCTATTAAAGAGACTCTTATTTAGTAAATTTATAAGTATTTAAAGTGAATTCTCCCTGGGAAGGCATATTAATTATACAACAGCGGTACCGCCAGCCTTTTAGGAAAATGTTTCTGAGAAAGCTATCCTATGTGACCAATAACAATACATTTACGACCTGGCACCTAATCTCCAGCAGGCCTGGTTAGCATACTACTTTTCTTCGGGGTATTTTAGAGGCATCCTCCCTTAGCTAGGTTTGTGTGACTATCTCCTAAGCATTGGCGGGTCCTTTGTATCACCAAGTCTACTCTTCCACGTCACGGCTTAGCAGTGGGGTGCTGCCCAGTACATGAGATGACATTTACAGCCTCCACAAAACTAACCCCAAATGAATCTTACACCTAAATGTCAAATGTGAGGTGCAGAACTTCCAGAAGATACTTGAGAAACTAGGCCTCCACTGAGTGTGGAAACCGGCCTAGGCCTTGGGAGATTTCTCTACGGCCCTGATGAATAGAGTAAAATCAGCACCTTCTCTCAGTCTGAGAATATGCTTGGTGGAGCTGGTAAAGGTCCCGGGCCGGGCCTTTGGGGAAGGGTTGCTTCAGGTCCTGAGATTCCAACTCTTGGTCTACAGGGGGCTGCGATTATCAGTCCCAAGGCCACTGTGGACTTTGTTTATAAAGTTCTTGAGGTATCGTGTCTTCCTCTTGTGCAACATCTTCTGATCAGCCTCTTCCTGAATTTGTATACTTCCTTTTAAAACCGAACCCATTGATTTTTATTAACAAAAGACCTTTTGAATTTGGCACAAATTTCTAGTCAGTCTGGGATAGGTCTGTGTTTAGGGTGGAAGCCAGGATTGGAACCAAGCTATTCCTGTCACTCAGACTTCACTAGCCAATAAGAACCTCCAGCAAACCTGACAGTCAGATGGGAGGGTTCTTCCGGTCGCCAGACTTCTGACTCCGCTCCTCCCACCGCGGAAGTCGGAAGCTACCTCCTTGTGCAGCCCGGTTGGTTTCGCTGTGGGGAGAGCACCGGTTAACTAGCAAGCCGCTTCACAGTGAGTGAGGGGCTGCTGTTCCCAGACAGGGAGGAGTGGCCCGCCATGGTGAGCAAAGGGCTGCTGTCCCCAGGCTGGGAGGAGCGGCCGGCTGAGCCGCGGGAGCCGGGGTGGCGGGTCCTTCCCGGGACTGGGTGGGAGCGGTGGCCGGAGTGCGGCGTGGTCCTGCCTGTCCCGTGTGGTCCTGCATGGGTGTTTGTGGGCCGGGCGGCAGCCTCTGGAAAACTTCCCTCCGTGGACTGCGTCAGTGCAGGGCATTGGGAGTGGTACCATGCTTAGAAATACCCTTGTTGTTGACGTCGCTGTGAAGTGCCGGCTCCTGGAGTGTTTCTGTTGTCGCTGTGGAAGGCAGATTTGCCAAACCCGGAGAGCTCGGATCTCTCTAGTGTCTTCCAGAAGTTCTACATTTTTAACATTGAACATTCAGGGTTAGGATCTGTCTGGAGTTAACTTTGTGGAGTTTGTAAACAGTATCTCCTGTGTAGAGTAGCATCCCACTGCCAAACTGTGGCGTAGACGAACATAATTGGTGCTGATAGAATTGAAGGCATAAGGATTTACCAGTTGTTAGGGGACGTAAGTCACGTAAAGTAGAATTTGGATAAGGGAGGCTACCTTCCAAATACCTCAAAGATATTGTTAGAGATTAGTATAATAAGATTTGTTCCCTAGGATTAACCGGCTAGAAAGCTACATTTCATAGAAAAGGCGACAACCCTGATTTATAAGCAGCGGAAAGGCCTGTCCTCCGGTCTTTGACCCGGGCCTCAAGGTGCTGTTCCAGGGCCAGTACATGGTCATGGCCAACACTGAGTCAGGTATATGTATTCTAGAACATCTGCATCTCCAGTCTTTTTGAAAATGAGTTTTGAGTGTCTCCTGTGTTGCTTGAGGTGGACTTGAACCTGGTCTGTAGCCCCACAGACATCACCTTTGCTATCCTGATTACAGGTCTGAGGCACAAAATTGAGTCACATAATGGACTGTCCATTGTACTAACCAGAAAAGAGTTTGGGTGTGGAACGTGGCTTTTCCGTTTAGAGCAGAAGTGGAGGAATAGTGTCCTGTCTACGTGGTAGGGGGATGGACTAGGCGATAGCTAGATGACAGGCTGCAGTTTAAGGTGGTGAGCTGCAGGGGTCTCCACCAGAAAGAAGGGCATGATAGGCAGGGTGAGTGATTCTTCCTTGTGAGTGAAGACACAATTGGTGGGTGTGCAGTTTAGGAAGTATAACTTAGAACTACTCAGTATTCAGTTTCCAATTAGGGAACACTTGTGTAGGTTTGGAATCCTGGTTGACATGGCTGTAACTCTGTGTCAGCTTATAGCACTCAGCAGCTAACATTTTACATGGCCAAAGTCCTACATTCTTATTAATGGCCTTCTTCTCTACCAGGGAAGTGCCTACTCTGTTCAAAAGTCAGTATAAGTGAGTATAGTAATTTCTCTGAATATTTTTCTCATTTTAGAAAAACAATTTTATTGGTATTTTTAAAATTTCATTTTCTTTAAGTGAATTGCTGCTCTGACTAAATACATTACTTCTCTAATCTCTATTTCAGTTTTTAATGTTTCCTAGTCTCTAAGAATTTCATTCCACTTTTTCTTAAGTGTTGTTTATTTATTAATATCAGTTTAGAACAGTGGTTCTCAACATGAAGTGGTGGAGGCATCCAGGATCAAATGACCCTGTCATAGGAGTCACCTAAGACCATTGGAAAACACAGGTATTAGTATTACAATTCATAGCAGTCGCAAAATTATAGTTATGAAGTAGAAGTGTAAATAATTTTATAGTGGGGGGTGTTGCCACAACTTGAGAAACGTATTAAAAGGTCAACACACTAGGAAGGTTGAGGACCACTAGTTTTAATCAATGTCTCCTATACCTCAGGCTTGCCTCATATTCTGAAACTGAGAATTGCTTTGAACACCTGTTTCTGCTGACCAGGGCTGGACAGACCATCCTTCCCTTCAAGGCTAGGCCTTGACTGGTCAGTTAGAAGGAAAACTAGTGAATGAGTAACTTTATTGGGAACTTACAAATGAAGAGGGACATGTATAAGAAGTGAGTTCACTGACCAAATGTAAAGCAGGTACAGTCACAGCTCAGACACAGATGAGCAAGAAGGAGGGTGTGACACCAGTTGACATTCGCAATGAGCAATTGGGTAAACAATATTAGCTGATTGATGGATGTCCTGACTGGCCATTCCCAGGTTCATAGAGCAGGAAATCAAGAATGTGGGTGAAGAACTGAATTTAAAGTAAAGCCAAAGTGCTGTAGTTACCCTCGTTCAACCAAAATTTAAGAACAGGATGAAGTGGTGTGGCCCTGGCTAACATGAGTGGCAGTTGCGTGGTTTAAGCCAGAGAGACATCTCGTGAGTAGTAGCTGGTGTGCTCGAATAAAATCGCTACTCTCTGATCACATGGCCATAAAGCCTGTTTCAACTTTTAAAAATCATTTTTGGGGATTATAATTACATCATTCCCACCATTTCTTTCCAGCCTCCAGGCCCTCCCATAGACTCCTGATTGTTTTCTAACTTATGGCCTCTTTTTGCTTTAACAACATTAGTGTTTGAATGGGACCTGTGTTTGGCTACAGACTTCCCAGCTATGAAGCAGTGGGTTGACTGCAGTGGTCATTTAGTGTATAATGGAATGTGCACACAAAGGACCCTGTGCCTTAGAAGAGGAACAAGGAGTGCTCTGGGAGAATGGAAGAGTCTGCTAACCTACAGAGTTCCCAAAGGAGGCCCTGTCTGCTGGGTAAAAGGGCGGAGCTGGAAAGGCTGGTTCTGATTGAGACTGGCTCACCCAGTGGGGAAGCTGCTGCTGCCCTGAGGCCCTGCTGGGTGACTCGTAGCTTGCAGGTTCTTTCCAGGATTCTTCTCTAGTTCTCCTGTAGGAAGCTGTAAGGAAGACCACAGTATATGCCACAGTGAGGTGGTAGCCACTGTTCCCAGACCAGGAAGAGCAGGTTGGCTCTGCTATCATGGGATGGACCATGAACCAGACTGTTTCTCTTGCTATATGCGGTGACCTTGGCCTCTGACTCTCCCTGAGTGTTGATTCCTCGGGAAGAGGGAGGCTCTGCAGCCCTGGCCATAGGAAACTCTGCTGCTCGTAATATAACTGTCCAGTGTGCACACACAGGCATTGTTTTTGGTGTGCAGTGGGAAAAGAGATGGGAAAACTGAAGGTCTGATTTCTAGAAGTTTTGAAGATTGCACTCCGCATTCAGTTTTATCTGATAAATTTTACAAATAGTTTAGAATGTGGTAGAAAAGAGGTGATGTGTATCGTCTTTCAGCAATACTTGATTGGGGAAATTCATTTCCAGGGGACAAAGGAGTTTCTGAGCTGCAGAGGTTTCTCAGGTGTGCATGGTGTTGGGCAGGTGGATAGAGAGAGTCCACACCTTGTGCCATAGTTTATGTGGCAGGAAGCTGACTTTAAATTATCCTTCAACATTATTTCCTGTGTGGGCTTCTGTGGAGTTAGGCTTGCCTGGATCCATGGGGGCAGCAGAGAGGGGTTACGGAGCCATAGCTTAGCTTCCTTGAAGGCCTCATTTTTCAGAGAGAGCTCTGTAGATGAGAGGGTCAGAAATATAATCATGTAGGAGCCACTGAGTTATTTTTGTGAAGTCTGTGTTTATTTAAATTCTATATACCTGCAACCATAAGAAACATTGATCAAATTCATGTTTTTCCTGCCTGAGTTTCCTTGGGTCTTTTGATAAAAGCTTGACTGTCTTTTTATGCTTTTGTTTTTGGCTTTTTTTCCTCTCTGTCCTCTTATTTTTTTTCACAAACATTGTGCATATTCTTTATTGTTTTAGCTTTGTGGTGAGTATAGAAGATACACTCTGTTATTGTGTGTACTATTCCTTCCCAATCCTATTGAGAACTCTTGAATTTTTCAACATGATATATAGGTTTGGAATTAGCTTTCCAGTTAAAAAAAAATTGGGGAATTTTCTTTGAATTATATTGAATTTATGCTGCAAAGTTGAATATACCCAACATCTTTTTGTGTACTATGTCATGTTAGTGGCATTGTTTACAGTAATAGAAAAGGGCAAAAGGCGTTCTACATAATCATTTGTTTAGAAACTGCAGTAAGTGTCAGTGAGATACTGATGTGAAATAATGTTCAAAGCCATACAAAGCAGCAGTGTAGAGTTTAGTGACACATTGTTATGGTTCCATAAAAGCTACCCACCAAGTATGATTTAATTGAGGAAACAAAAGAGTGAAAACCAAGCCTGCTCCAGAACTGAACAGTGAATCTGAGTGTGTCGTGAGACCGTGTATTAGCATGGGAAATAAACTCTGATAGCAGTAGGTTGGGATTTTCCACAGATCAACTAAAATAAAACTGTGTTGCATTGTTATAGTTGATGTAAAAGCGCATGTATTTAGTGTGTGTATTCTGATGTATTTGGACATATTACCTCCATACACTAACCACGTTACCATAAACAACTCTGCAAACAGTGTTTTCCAGACATCGTTTTTCTATCCATGTGTTTGTGAGTGCCTACTGTCTACAGACTTCTCATAAAATGACAGAATTGCTATGGATCCCAGGGATTATCTCAGTATGTCTTCCATGTACTTTAAATTAGTATTATAAAATATCCAAAATCTCGCCGGGCGGTGGTGG
>JAQHUG010000210.1:1840547-1850745 GCA_028555095.1 Dicrostonyx torquatus
TTGACCTGTGTATATTTCTAGTGATTTCATTGACACACATAACCTCTGGTCCTCATTCTGTACATATTATTCCAAGGTATGGAAATTTTCCTTTAAAGATAACTTCTCATCCATGGACATTATTTGGATGGTGTGCAGAGTGCCTTCCTGGAGAGATACACTATCTGCTAACCTATTATAACTTTTTCACAAATTTTGATTGTCAAATTCAACAGTATGAATTCTTTCAGATAATTTCTCAGTACTGTTTGATATGGATTGAATTTTGTCTGCCACATTAAGATCATTTATTCTCAATGGTATTATTTTTTCAGCTAACTTTTGATTTTCAATGGTATAAATTCTGTCCACTAGCTATTCATTATTAGTCTGTAAGAACTGTATTATTTCTAAAAGTGCCTCATTCTTGGCTCTGTTATCAAATGATTTTCTTAAGTATATAATATGAAAAACAAAGCTAAGTCCCAATGTCAAATAAATGGATATATCAGAAAAATTACATAAGCCTTGCAGAATACCAACCATAGTATAAGCAAAAAGACTATTAAATTCCTGGGTGATGATATTGTCTGCAATCGTATGACTTTCAAACTTATTTATAGTTACCTTTGTTAGGAGATTTCAGTAAATTGTTGTAGGTGTAATAATCTTTATTGGCTAGCAGGTGTTGCAGTTGCATGTGCATGTGACCAGCAGTGGCAAGGCAAGTTCCAGAACCTGGATCACCTGGGACTTAGTCAATTAATTAAGAGTAGCACATTCATATACAGAGGGTCGAGTTGGCCAGAATATCGAGAAACCCAAAGCTTGTGGGCAGGTGTAAATCACAAATCAAGTCTTGGTGCAACTGGTAGATGTGATCCAGCAGAGATTACGGAGGGAGTAAAACGTGGGTGGCTGCAGAGGTTGCAGCAGAATCCTGTGGGCAGGGAAGTCTGGGTGCCAGCTAGAGAGGCTGCAGTGGTGGGAAGCTTGCCTGAACTGGCCAGCCAGGAAACACTGGATGGGGAAAAAGGTGTGCACAGACCTTTTGGTCTGGTCCCAGTAGGTATGGACTTGTGCCCCACATGGCCAGCCAGATGTAGGTGAACGCTAATAGAGTAGTCCCGTACTAGCTCAGAATTGAGTATAATAAAGGGTTCTTTATTTAGAGGGTCAGACTCACAGATCACAGTTCTTTGCATGAGCAGGAAACAGGAACCAAATTCAGTAGTCAAGAGAAAGAGAAAGCAGGTGCACAAGCTCACATGTTTTTGGTACTCAAGGCCATGCCCAACCTGGTCCAGCATCTCAAAGGCCCTTGGCTGAAAAAGGTTCCCCAGCATGCTTTGGTGCAATCTTCCATCATTGTGTACACATTTATACCTTTCCTTTCTTTTTTATTTATTCTTATACAATACCTCCCAATGACAATTTCTCTTCCCTCCACTCCTCCCAGTCCCCTCCTCTGCTCCTTTCTCTGGCACATCCATCCCCCATCCATTTCTCTTCATTAAAGAGCAGATTGACCATGGGCGTTAACCAAACATGACATGACAAGTTACAATAAGAGTAGGCACAAGCCCTCATTTCAAAGCTGGATGAGGCAACCCAGTAGGAGTAAAAGAGCTCTAAGAGCAGGCAAAAAATGACCCCCAACTATTAGGAGTACTATAAAACACTTAGCTACACAACCATAATATATATGTAGAGGACCTGGTGCAGAGTCATGCACACTCCATTATTGCTGCTCCAGTGTCTGTGAGTCCTATAAGACTAAGCACTGCTTAATCTGTGGGATGTATTCTCCTGGTATCCTTTAGATTAAGACATTTTTTGAGTATAACTTTTGAAAATAACTTTCTGGGCCTAAGAGCTTGGGTTCTTCTCCTTCTATTCCTATTATCCCAAGGTTTTGTCTTTCCATAGAATTCCAGATTTCTTGGACATTGTTTAAAGAAGTTTTTTTAGATTTAAAATTCTCTTTAAGCAATATATCCATTTCTTCCATCGTATCTTCTGTGCTAGAGATTCTCTGCTTCATCTCTTCTATTTTTCTGTTGAAGCTTGCCTCTTTAGCTCCTCTTTGCTTACCTGGTTTTTTCATTACCAGGATTTCTTCAATTTGTGTGTTATTTGTTGCTTCTATTTCTATTTTTAGGTCTGGCACAGTTTTACTTATTTCCTTCAACTGTTTGCATTTTTTTTTTTTGGTTTTTTGAGACAGGGTTTCTTTGTGGCTTTGGAGCCTGCACTGGAACTAGCTCTTGTAGACCAGGCTGGTCTCGAACTCACAAAGATCCACCTGCCTCTGCCTCCCGAGTGCTGGGATTAAAGGCGTGCACCACCACTGCCCAGATCATTTTTTTGTTTTTTTAAAAAGGGATTTATTTATTTTTTCCAATATTTTATTTTTTCTTATTTTAAGGGATTTATTAGCTTCCTCTTAAAGTTTGTTTTAAGGTGTTTTACTAGTAATTCTCCTGTTTTGGAATATTCAGGGCTTGCTGTAGTCAGATTGCTGGACTCTGATGATTGACATATTGCCCTGGCCGTTGTTGATTGTGTTCTTCAGTTGGTTCTAGGTCTAGGTACTGATTTCTCAGCTTGTCTTTGTTGGATAGGTTTTTGTTGCTTGGTTTAAATTTTCTCCCTGGTTTTATGCTCTGCATTGTCTATGGTTGAATAGATGTTCCATTCTTACCCCAAAGCAAGTGTGGCCTTTGTTCTAGCAGGGAGTTTCAGCCAAATCTGTAAGCTGAGAAAAGGCGAAGAGAATAATAGAGATTGTGAAGAGTGTGGTTGGCATCAAGACAGTGGGGAAGGTTTAAGGGCCGACGGCCTACATGGACTTCTGGCACCTGGTGTGTCCTTTAAATCATACACCATCCTGACAACAGCCTCCCCCCCCACTTCTCCAAGTTTCCCCTCCTCACTCCCCAAGATCTACTGCTCTTTTCAGAAAAGAACAGACCTCCAGGGATATCAACTGAAGACTTCAAAACAATATGCAATAAGACTAGGCACAAACCCTCATATGCATGTTGGATCATGCAACCTGGTAAGGAAAGGGTCCCAAGAACAGACAACAATATCAGAGACACTGTTTGGAGTTATGCATCACCCCAATCCAAACAAATATAGCATGGACGCAGAGGACCTGGCGTAGGGTCATGCAGGCCCCATGACTGATGCTTTAGTCTCTGTGAGTTCCTATTATCCCTGTTCAGTTGATTATGTGCACTGTTCTCTGGTTTCTTCAACCCTTCACTTCCCACAATCCTGATCTCCCTTCTTCCACAGGGATCCAAGAATGTCTCCTAGTGTTTAGGTGAGGATTTCTGCATCTGCTCCAATCTCCTGCTGGAGGAAGTCTTCCTCTGATGACAACTGTGTTAGGCACCAATCTATGATCCTAGTAAAATATAGTGAGAATTATTTCATTGACATTTTCTTCTGTTTTGTTTTGGTCAGTTGTAGTTGGTTCTACTCTAGTTCTCTGAGCCATCCAACTTTGGTTTCTGTTCATCCAAGCAGTGATGGATATGTGATCCCTCTTTTGGCTTTGGCCTCAAACACAAACTCTGTGTCTCAACTCCCTCCCATCATATCTTTCAGACAAGAAAAGTCTGGGTTGAATATTTGGGGCTGTGTTGGTGTCCCAGTCCCATCACTGGGCACTTTATGTGGTTTTAAAAGATTGCCAGTTCAGACTTAATATTCTAAATTGCTTGGAGTCCACAGTAGGGTCACCCTTATAACTTGTAGGACATTTACACTGCACTAGATTTTCACTTTGTCCTCCCAAATTCCCCTATTTCAGCCATCTCTCCCTGTATTCACTCCCTCTGTCCCTCTCTTACTCAAATGATCCTTCTTGTTCCTGCTTCCAATCCATCCACAAAATCTACTTTATTTCTTCTTCCCAGGGAGATCCACCTTGTTACTTAGCAGTACTGTGATTATTTACTTAACAACTAACACGCCCATATAAGTGAGTAAATATATGTTTCTCCATGTCAGACTGTGTTGCCTCACTCAGTATAATCAAGAACTTAAGTGACTACGCCTAAACAAACCAAATAATCCAGTAGAAAATAGGGTACAGACCTAAACAGAGAATTCTCAACAGGAATTTCAAATGGCTAAAAAACACTTGAAATGTCCAACATGCTTATTCATCAGGGAAATGCAAATCAAAACTATTTTGAGATCTCATCTTGTATCTGTCAGAATGACTGCGATCACTAAAACAAGTGACAGTGCTTGCTGGCAAGAATGTGGAATATGGGAACACTCCGCCTTTGCTGGTGGGAGTACAAACTTGTAGAACTTGGAAATCAATATGGTTGTTCCTCAGAAAACTGGGAATTGATCTTTCTCAAGATGAAGCTATATCACCCTTGGGCATATACCCAAATGATACTCCTCCATCCTATCACAAGCACAGTTTCTCAACTATGTTCATAGCAGCTTTACTTAGAATAGCCAGAAATTGCTATGTCTGTGAAATATTGCACTAATTAAAATGAGAAGACTCCTCCATTGAGGGTGGCAATGTCCCTAAGCAACTGTACCTGGGCTGGATAAGGGAGCTATCTATTTATGACACAGTGACTAAGCAAGAGAGAAAGCCAGGATACAATAGTTGCCCAGGGACTTTGCCTTCAGTTGCTAGCTTGACTTCCATCCTAAGCTCCCAAAATGATGGTCTGTGATCTGACAGAATAACCCAAAGAAACTGGTTCATTACCTGAGATGCTTTTCATTAGAGGATCTAATCACAGCAACAGAGGAGCAAGTTAGAACAAAAATGGCACACCAAAATTACTTTGTTGCTGCACAGAACCTGGAAAAGGTGTCTTTTGGAGGAATGTCAAAGATATCAGGATTTAGATGCCAAAATGCACAAAAAGCTCTGCACAGAGCTTAACTGTCTGTTCTTGTAGGATCAGAAATAAGGGAATCTTGAAAGTGATGCATACAGTGAAGACTGGGGTCATAGAATTTAAAGTTGAAATAACTCTCATAAAAAATTAGGCTGGAGGTCATTGTGTGATATTTTGGTCCAAATCTTTCTTATTCTGCCCAAGCCCTGAGAAAATAGATAAGGCAGAATTAAAATATAATGACTATTTCTTAGATGGAATGTTGAATTTGTTGGATGGTTATTACTGGTGATTAATTCAGATCTACAGTATATAAAGCAAAAAGTGGAGCAAAAGGAAGTGAAAAAAAGATAGTTTCAGATGGCAGTCAAGTCTTGAAATGGTCAAGGAGATTATCACCATTGAAGAAAAGGCCCCTGTTTAATAGTGGAAGTCAGCAAAGTGCCCTAAGGATAAGACACCATCCTGTTAACCCTACCATTTATTGAAGGAATGGACAAAGTGATTCCTTGTCCCAGGATGTAGCTTCATACCAAACCCACTGCAACTATGATCCAAGCATGACAGAGTTCAAACTTGGCAGGATCTCCCATTTTATGCTTGTTTTGGAAACAAGAAAAAAAAATCAGGTCTTGCATCCTTAGTCTGTGGTTTTAGTTCATCATTGTTTGACAGAGTGAGAGCCCCATTGAGGAGACTGAGATTCATTGCATAAGGCCTTGCGGATGAATCCTGGGTTACATTTTGAGACCACAAGATGTTAAGAGAATCCAAGCTACAGGACATCTGCCATGGAGCTGCATATAGGGAGTTGAAGTAGTGAGTCACACACACACACACACACACACAGAGAGAGAGAGAGAGAGAGAGAGAGAGAGAGAGAGAGAGAGAGAGAAGTGGAGAAGTTGCAGGGGAAAAGGAACATTTAGCTGTTTGAAATTGAAGCCCCATGTGTCTGCACTACAGAATTAGATGGTTGTCCTGATTGGTTTCAGTCTTTCCTTGGTCCAGTCTTCTCTCACTATGTCCCCACTCATCTCCTTTGGAATGGGAATGGGTGTTCTATGCCTTTGTATATTGGGAAGATGTGACATGTTTTCTGATTTAACAAGGTGTCGCAGTCAAGTGATTGCCTTGAGAATCAGAGGAGATGCTGGGCAATAAACAGTCTAGAGGCTATTGAAGACTCTGACAATCATTGAAGTTATATTAAATTCATTTTCATCATGGGATGTCAAAGAGTCCATAGTGACCAGGGTGAGAATGAAGTTGGTTGAATGAAAAGCTCACAAATACGATGATGTATTTGAAGACTTGTCTCTCCTTGGTGGCTTTCCTTGAGGTGTCTGTGGAATCTTTAGTAGGCAGAGCCTTTCTGAATGGAATTCCTCATCAGTGATGGGATTTGCATGTCCATGGCCACAAGCCATTTTCTGTTCTTTGTATCCTGCTTCCTGACTTCACCACCTTTATAGATGGCATCACTAAATCACATAAGACACAGCTGAAGCAATTGCTATTCAATGATAAGACATTCTGCTAGCCTAATTTTTTAAAATTGTTTTTTTATGTGTGTTTTTTTGAAGACAAGGTTTCCCTGTGTAGCCTTGCCTATGATGAAAGTGACTCTGTTGATCAGGCTGGCCTCAACTCAGAGATCCAAATAATTCTGTCTTCTGTGTGCTAGTATTAAAGGTGGGTGAACTTGCCTTTTAAAAATATATATTGTTGACTGATGGGCCTACGATGTAGGTTTTTGTATGTCAAGCATATGCTATTGTGCTGACCTTCAGCTACATCTCTAAGTTTTAAATTTGGCAAAGGGTATTATTCTCTTTCCCAGGATGTAAGGGTTCATGGAATCAATATCACTGGATTGCAGTAATTGACATTCTTCCAACCTATTACATTTGTTTTGAATTCTCTTGAACGAATATGATTATTTTGCCTGTATGTATGGATATGCACCATTTGTGTGGCTGGTTCTTACAGTATTCAGAAGATGATCATAGAAATCCTGAACTTGAAATAACAGATAGTTGTGAGCCCCCATGTAATTATTGGCAATTGAGCCCTATTATCTGAAAGACCAGCAAGAGCTCTTAACTGCTGAGCCATCTCTCCTGCCCTATGTTGTTTATTTATGATCAAATTTACATTGGTATTATTTTCATCTGTCTATCTGTAACTGCCTAAACATGCAATTATTTTTAGTAAGATCTTATTGTTACAGTTAGACTGAGGCACTTAAAGTTTCCGGAAGATGAATACAGACCTGGAGTGAATGCATAACTCTTTGTAGGAACTTCAGTAGAAACCTCTGGCTTTTTCCTTACGTTATGCCCAGATCACAGAGACTCCCAAAAAACCACCATGGAGACCAAATCTTATATGTATAAGCAAAGAAAGTTCATTCAAGATAAAGCTTGGACTCTTCACGTGTCCAGTGAATTGGCTCAATCAGAGAATCTTGAGCTCGCTGGGTTGGGGTGAGGATCTCTAAAGTTTAGGACCCCTGATTGGCTGACATTTATCTAGAGCTGTTTTGGAAAAAGGGGATGGATGTGTTCTCTTTGCTAGACGTTCGAATGTTAGGTAATTTCTCTTAGATGATCCACTCCTGGCTGATCTTTCTTGGAACCAGGTATTGCTTTAGTGTAAACTAAAACTCAGGCATTTATTGAGCTTTCATGGCTGCATCCTATATTCCTTCTTCACAAGTACTAATGGCAAGACCCCATCATGGATCCTGCTTGCCTAGTGGTTTAAAGGGATTGTATTAGAAACTAAAAACTATTAGGTGACAGAGTTTTAGGAAAGTGGCCATTCTCTGCTAACAGGCCTTGTAGCTCTGATCTTGTAAAACAACCAAATTATAATCTTGAATGTCCTTTTTGGTTCAATGGTTCTGCATAAAGAACCAAAGTATCTTATATTTTTGTAGAGCCATTTAAGTTAATAAATTTATTGACAACCCTGAGCCTATTTTTCTGGCATGTCAATGGGCAATATAGGTAGTCACTTTGTCCCCATTCCGGGGAGGACCCCTTATCTCAGGATTTCAACTTATTTTGGGCAGCGAGCATGGGACAATGTGTTCTTTTCTGTAACTACTTAGAGATGACTTTGAGGCACTGTTAGCAGGGCCTAAGATGGCCGAAAATCTAGTCCAAGGTAAGGAGAGAATTTGAGCATTGGGGCTTCTATCAGAATGATCTGGTTCCTAGACTGCACTGAAGAGATAGGGAGCATTTATGTATGTTTGATTGGTACACATCGGTTTTTGGCAAGTCCAGGGCTTGCAATCATTTGGAGCAGGTTGTAGTCAGCAGCCGATGCTTGGGTATGTCTGTCAGTCAAGTGGAAACCTGTTAAGTCAAGTTTGAATTAGGAGCAGAAGTTAAAATTTATGAACTTAAAGAAAAATATTGAAACTTTCAGGCCTATAGTCTTAGTAAGTAGAAAGGGGAGGAGATCTGAGACCAGGGGAAAGAAAATATTATCCTTAGGAATAGACAGGTGGGGAAAACTTAGGCTGTGGCTAATCTGGAATCCTTTTGACCTAGAAGAAGTGGATACAGGTTTTTCCTGAAGCCTATATGAATTTTTATTTTACAAAAGGACATGAAAGTTTGAGATATATTAGTATTATCAACCTATACTGAAATCCATATTGTAGAAAAAGCAGGTGATGGGTACCTGTAAAACAGCAGGAACAGACTCATACCTCTGAGTCCTATCAAAAAGTACAGAATTGTGTTAGAAGCTTATACATTTTTCCTCTGTTCTGAAAGTCAGGTATAGATTGGACAGAGGTATCTCGGCCTGATGACAACCAAAATAAATTTAAAATCTTTGTGACTGAGCAGTAAGTAGTCACTACTCTCCCAGCTTCTCAGAACTCTTTTAAATGCTAAACTCTGAAATTTTGTACCACAGAAGGGAAAAACAATCTGAAAAATTTTTATATTTTAAATTATCTATTTATATTTGTATAACTTGTACTTACAATTATTTTCTGAGACCCTTAAACCTTATAGGCTTTTATATCCTCATATCATTAGATCTCTTTTTCAGACCCACATCAAGTCATGTTTTTTTATATAAAATGAGCTAGCAATCTGGCTACAGACTTGGGAAAGAACCCGGTTGCCTGCCGCTAAGCTTACAAAATTATAGCTAGCCCAGCCATCAATACTATCAGAGATCTAAGAAGGATAAATTATATCTGAGTATAGACCAAGCAGCTTCTGAATCTATTAAAAATGACAGAGACCAGTCCATATCCTGCTGGCCATTCCCAGGTCTCCACACCATTGGAGGCTGAAATATCAGAGCAGCCGTCTTCACCAGGCTCATAAGGTAAGAGTCTTTTTTGTGGAGGAACATGGGTAAGGCTGACCTTGTTTTGTGTAGACAAAAGTGGTGCAATCTATTCTCCAGTGTCCTCCTGCTTGCCCAGAGTCTGGGCCACGTACTGGCATCAGGTGTTGCATTGGTGCATGTTGCCTAGTGGTCATGTTGTTAAACCCAGGTGGAGGAATTGTGGTGCCCCGTAATCTTCTTTGGAGACCTTGGGTCACTGCCAGGATCTGGGAGTCTCTCTCTGATATAATAAGCTTTTCAATAAACATTTTAAATGTCAAATTCTGCAGAACTCTGAAGTATATGAGGGATGCCCAGGTATATCTGAATATATAACTTGTTTTAAGAGTACCTTTTGAAAAAATATACAGTGAACTAAGTAAGGTTTATCCCCGTAATTAACTATATCAGTAGTAAATCCCATGGCAGCAATTAACAAACTTATTAATCTGTATTTGTTAACATTCTACAATAGGTTACTAACTTTTATAAGACTAGAACTTTACATTACATTTTGGTCAGTTTCAGCTTTAAAAATAATGATTTTTATTTAAAAATCTTAGTGAAACATAAAGCAGTTATATGACTCAGTATATCCATATAACTTAAGCTTAGCAAAGTTAGCCAAGACAAGGAGACTAGACATACATTCCTAAGCCTGAATAGACCTTCAGTAAGGAGAGACATTTTTAAGACAAAGTTTTTTTTTTTTTTAACTTTTTTAGTGTTTTGACCTTTCAATATACTTTCCCATGTTGTGGTGGGATCCCATTTCTATTTCACAACTGCAGTTTTGTCATTGTTATGAATCTTAATTCAAACATTTGACATGCAGGTGGTCCTAGGCTACCTCTGTAAAAATGTTTTTAAAACCCCAAAAGGTTTGAGAACAGTGGGCTGGGAAATTGCTTCAAGACCTTTGTGAGAGTACGTAGGTCATTGTCTTGTGCATTACAAGAAATGAA
>JAQHUG010000210.1:1854011-1874737 GCA_028555095.1 Dicrostonyx torquatus
ATGGGCATTGTGTTGAATCTGTAGATTGCTTTTGGTAAGATTGCCATTTTTACTATGTTAATTCTGCCTACCCAAGACCATGGGAGATCTTTCCACTTTCTGGTGTCTTCTTCAATTTCTTTCTTCAAAGATGTGAAGTTCTTGTCATACAAGCCTTCCATTTGTTTGGTTAGAGTTACTCTGAAGTATTTTATGCTATATGTGGCTATTGTGAAGAGAGTTGATTCTCTGATTTCTTCACCAGCCCTTTTATCATCTGTGTACAGGAGAACTACTGATTTTTTTTTTTTTAGCTAATCTTGTATCCTGCTACATTGCTGATAGTGTTTATGAGTTGTAGAAGTTCCTTGGTACAATTTTTGGGATCACTTATGTAAACTATCATATCATCAGCAAAAAAGTGAGAGTTTAACTTCTTCTTTTACAAATTGTATCCCATTGATCTCCCTTTTGTGTCTTATTGCTCTAGCTAGGACCTCAAGAATTATATTGAATAGATATAGAGAGAGTAGACAACCTTGTCTTATTCCTGATTTCAGTGGAATTGCTGGGAGTTTCTCTCCATTTAGTTTGATATTGGCTGTTGGCTTGCTGTATATTGCCTCCTTATGTTTATGTATGTTCTTTGTATCCCTGCTCTCTCCCAGACCTTTATCATGAAGGGATGTTGTATTTTGTCAAAGGTATTTTTTGGCATCTAATGAGATGATCATGTGATTTTATTTTTCATTTTGTTTATATGGTGGATTATGTTGACAGATTTTTGTATGTTGAACCATCCCTGCATGTGTGGGATGAAGCCGATTTGGTCATGGTGGATGATGGTTCTGATGTGTTCTTGGATTTGATTTGTCAGTATTTTATTTAGTAATTTTTCATCAATGTTCATGTGTAAGATTGGTCTATAATTCTCTTTCTTAGTATTGTCTTTCTGTGGTTTGGGTATCAGGGTAATTGTAGCCTCATAAAAAAAAAGTTTGGCAATGTTCCCTCTGCTTCTGCTGTGTGGAATAATTTCAGGAGTATTGGTATTAGTTCTTCTTTGAAAATCTTGTAGAATTCTGAGGTGAAACCATCTGGTTGTGTGCTTTTTTTATTTTTTGGGTTGGGACACTTTTGATAACAAATTCTATTCTTGAGCAACCTATAATTGCTCTTTAATTTGCTTATCTGGTCTTGATTTAATTTTGGTAAGTGATATTTACCCAGAAAGATATCCATTTCCTTTAAGATTTCCAATTTTGTGGAGTACAGGTTTTCGAAATACGACCTGATGATTCTCTGTATTTCCTTCGTGTCTGTTGTTATGTCCCCCCCTTTTCATTTCTGATTTTGTTAATTTGAATATTCTCTCTCTGCCTTTTGGTTAGTTTGGACCAAGATTTGTGTATTTTGTTGATTCTCTTGAAGAACCAACTCTTTGTCTCATTGATTCTTTGGTTCTATTTTGTTGCTTTCAGCTCTCAATTTATTTCCTACCATCTAGTTTTCTTAGATGAATTTACTTCATTTTGTTCTAAAGTTTTCAAATGTTTTGTTAATTCACTAGTGTGGGATTTTTCCCATTTTTAAAAATGTATGCATTTAGTGCTATGAACATTGCTCTTATCTCTGCTTTCATTGTGTCCCATAAATTTGGGTATGTTGTGTGGTCATTTTCATTGAATTTTAGGAAGTCTTCAATTTCTCCCTTTATGTCTTCCTTGACCCATTGTTTATTCAGGTGAGCGTTGTTTAATTTTCATGTGTTTTTGGGTTTTCTGGAAATAGTATTGCTGTTGACTTTTAAACCATGATGAACTGATAAGGTATATTGGGTTATTCCAATTTTTCTGTATTTGTTGAGGTTTTTTTTCCCTGAGTATGTAGTCAACTTTTGAGGAGGTTCCATAATGTGGTGAGAAGAAGGCATATTCTTTTCTGTTTGGATGAAATATTGTATAGATGTCTGTTAAGTCCATTTGAGTCATAACATCTGTTTAGTTCTGTTTTTGTCTGACTGACCTGTCCATTGGTGAGAGGGGAGTGTTGAAGTCTCCTGCTATTAGTGTGTGTGGTTTAATGTATGATTTAAGCTTTAGAAGTGTTTCCTTTACATATGAGCGTGCCCTTGTATTTGGGGCATTGATGTTCAGTATTGAGATTTCCTTTTTATGAATTTTTTTGATGAATATGAAATGACCTACTTTGTCTTTTTTGATTGATTTTAGCTTGATGTCTATTTTGTTAGATATTAAGATAGCTATACCCACTTGTTTCTTAGGTCCATTTGATTGGTATAGTTTTCCCCAACCTTTTACTCTGAGATGAGGACTGTCTTTGAGGTTGAGATGTGTTCCTTGTTTGCAGAAGGATGGATTCTGTTTATGTATCCAGTCTGTTAGCCTGTGCTTTTTCATAGGCGAGTTGAGTCCATTTATATTAAGAGATATTAATGACCAGTGATTGCTATCTTCTCTTAATTTGGTTGTCATTGTTGGTGATGTTAATTTGTATGTTTTTTCCTTCTTTGGAATTTGCTGCTATGAGACTATCAATTGTCTGTGTTTTTTGTTGGTGTAACTAACTTCCTTGGGTTAGAGTTTTCCTTCTGGTATTTTGTGTAGGGCTGTGTTTGTGGCTAGGTATCGGTGAAATCTAGTTTTGTCATGGGATATCTTGTTTTGTCCTTCTATGATGAATGAAAATTTTGCTGGGTATAGTAGTCTGGGCTGTCATCCATGGTCTCTTAATGTCTGCATAATGCCTGACCACGACCTTCTGGCTTTATTGTAAACAATGAAAAGTCAGGTGTAATTCTGATAGGTCTACCTTTATATGTTATTGGTCTTTATTCTTTGCAGCTCTTAATATTCTTTCTTTACTCTGTATGTTTAGTGTATTATTATGTGACGAGAGGACTTTTTTCTTGGATCCAGTGTATTTGGTGTTCTGTAAGCTTCTTGTATCTTAATAGGCATATTTTTTTCTTTAGGTTGGGAAAATTTTCTTCTATGATTTTGTCAAATATATTTTCTGTGCTTTTGAGTTGAACTTCTTCTCCTTCTATACCTATTATTCTTAGATTTGTTCTTTTCATGGTGTCCCATATTTCCTGGATATTTTGGGTTAAGGTTTTGCTAGATTTAATGCTTATTTTTTAACTGATGAGTTTATTTCTACTATTGTATCTTCAGCACTTGAGATTATCTCTTCCATCTCTTGTATTATGCTGTTCATGCTTGCATTTGTGGTTCCTGATTGTTTTCTCATAATTTTTGTTTCTATAATTCCCTCAGCTTATACTTTCTTTATTGTCTCTATTTCAGTTTTCAAGTCTTGAATAGTTTCTTTCATGTTTGATTTCTTTTTCTCTGTTTTCTTTAAGTGATTTGATATTTTCCAATTTTTTTGTCTTTTCCTCCATTTCTTTAAGGAAATTTCTCATTTTCTCTTTAGGAGTTTCAAACATTCTCTTGAAGTTATTTTTTAGGTCATTTTCTTCTGTTTCATTTATATTTGGTTGTTCAGGTCTTGCTGTTGTAAGGTCTTCAGGTTTTTCTGCTGTTGTGTTGCTCTTTGTGGTGTTGTGTGTGTTCTTACCTTTTCTACTCATCCTTCCCTCTAATAGGTGTAGTTGGGGCTGTCTGAGATACTGTTGATTAATCTTCTAGGTGCCAGTGAACCCAAAGTTCAGATGGTTGTTTCTCATGGTACAGTCAGTGCCACAGTTCTAGTTACACCATTGGTTACTCCGTGTTCCTGGAGATAGCTCATCACTTCTGTGCTTTGTTCTGCTCCCTTGGAGTTTGCTGTCTCAGGCCTACTTTGGCCTATGTTACTGGCTTTGACCTGTTTCTGTAACTCCTGGTCTGGATCCCCTCCTGCAGAAGTCCCTGGCTTAGAGTTGGTCCTGCAAAAGTTTCTGGCTTTGTTCTACTGCCTCAGAGCTCCCTGGCTTGGGTCTGCCCAGAACAGCAGAGGACCTGGCTCAGGCTTACTCCCTCAGATATTCCAGGCTCATGCTCAGACATGCAGAGGTTCCAGGTCCCTGCCTATCCCCTTTGCTGTTCCAGATCAATGCCTGGACCCACAGAGGTCCTGGCTCAAGTCTACTCCCTCTGAGTTCCCAGACTCATGCCTGGCCCTGCAGAGATCTCTGGTTCCTGCCTATTCCCTTGAAAGTCCCAGATTCATGCCCAGACTGGCAGAGGTCCCATCTCAGGCCTAGTTCTTGGGAGATCCTAGACTCACGTTCAGGCAAACAGGGGTCCTGGCTTAGTCTACTCCCTTGAAGGTTCCAGATTCACATCTGGGCTCTCAGCGGTCTCTGGCTCAATTGCTCAGCAGTTACTCCCCTATACCTGTTCCAATGGAGTTTGCTATCTCTGGACCAAGTCGGTGGCTCTGACATCCATCTTTTTTTAACTCCAAAAAAGTGATAACCAGCCATGTGACTGATGAAAAAATGGTGGCAATCCAAACTGGAATTATGTCATGTAGTTCCTTTAAAATTACCCAGGTAGAGATATTTAATTATCAATTTTCAGTGTTACTAGTTTAACTTTTAAACTAGTTTTAATTTTAACAGATTTTTAACCATATTATCAAAACAAACATAAATTTTAAAGTAGTGAATTTCAAATAAACCAAGTCTAACATTTTTCGCTGTTCTGATTTGTTTTCGTCTCCCTGTCACTGATCATAAATGCAACCACAACAACAGTGGGTACTTACAGTTCTAGTCTTGCAGCAAAGCTTACAAACACACAAGAAAATAGACAAAACTTTTTAACAAGACAATTCTTTTCCACCAGAATTAACCTAATATGGCCAAATAAATTTGCATTAACACACAAAACCCTGTACCAGCATGAAGCTCTGAGACTAGCCGTAGTTTTTTTTTTATCTTACCCTAACCAAAAATAATTTGTAGCCAATCCCTTTAAATGGTGACAGATATTCATAACCCATGGGATGCTAATGACCAAAGCAGCCCTGGTGGAGAGATGTGACTGAGCTTTAAGAGGACTTCCATTGCAGGGCTGGCTACCGTGTTATACAACAGGGCCGCATAGCTTACCAACCATAGGTAAGGATTCCTCGCCACCGGCAGGCCCACAGAGACAAATCTCGACTAGTTTTGGCTAGAAGTCAAGGTGGGGACTCCATGCCTGCCCTCATCCAAATTATGGTCCCTTCTCGCAGGGACAGGTGGGGAATGAGCTGCTGCCATTGCCTGTTAGCCCAGCCAAGACTCTGCCTGGTGAGTGTAGTCCCTGCCTGCAACAAGGGGCAGGCATGGAGCAGACAGGAAGACAAACTGTCCCTTTGTGTGTAACCGTGGCTGTGCATACCTGGAGTGTGTCTCTGTGTGCACGTATGCGTGTCAATTGCTGCCTTTACCATTGCCAGCCACATCCTTGATCCTGTTCGTGTGGCTTCTCCCTCTAGCCTTTGATGGCTCTCCAGTCCCATCCCTAAAGTCCTGTAAATGATCCAATATTAAATTCAAAAGAATTGTGCTTTGAGTAGGTCCCATTATATCAGTCTTGCATGTCAGAAAAAGGAAGGACAAAAGCCAAAAACACAACAGTACACCAAACTTTCCAGACTCTGCATGTCCAATGTATTGGCATGATTAGAGAGCCTCTTTTCTAGTTCATACAATTTCTCTCATATGTACACAGTACCAGTGTTCTGCTTGTCTCTCTATGTCTGTTAATTGTCATATCTTTTTCAAGGTTATATTCTATTCAGTTTATATTCCTCCTAAAGTCACTTGGTGATTACATTAGAACTTCTGTGTCATGGAATAAGTGTGAATAGCCCAGAATTACATGAATATGTTGTTGAAGAAGTATACATTTACAATGTTGTCAATATCATGCTTTCTTTTCTACACATGTATGAGATATTTTAGAATGCAGTGATCTATGATGAGGTGCATATTGACTTTACTGAGGAAGAGTCTGCCATGCTGGATCCCTCCCAGAAGAGTCTCTACAAAGATGTGATGCTGGAGACCTACAGGAACTTCATGCTATAGGTAATTCTGAACTTCATACTTTAAAATAATGGGACAACTGGTTCTTGGTTATTGATACTCTTCTGTAATTTTGACTGAGAAAGAATAATGAGGTAAATAACTCAGGTGTAGTTTTTATGTATTTGATGATAGTAACTTAAATTCTGAACAATTTCAACTAATGTATCATACATTTTCTTTTATTATATTTTCGGCTACATTTGGGAAGGCCATAATATTAAGGAAGATTATCAAAGTTCTAGAAGACATGGAAGATAATTTTCTTATGTAAGTGGATACAAATGTGCCTCTGAAGAAATTTTAATTTGTTGTGGAAGTGTTAAAGCAAAACAATAGTATAAATAAGCACAGCTTAAAATGCATTGATGATTATTATATTCTCATAAAACCATGTACCTCAATGGCAGATATGTTTACAAGACATTCTTTTAAGAAAGACCAGGAAGTCATGCTTTAACAAACAGCACTATTTGGATCACAACTGCACGATACATCTTCTAGTCTGTTTAGTTTCATACCATTTAGATGTTGCAAAGGAATACATGTTGAATTGGTGGCAAGTATATGTCCAAAACCTTCTAATAAGCAAATAGCCCATAGTAAAGCTACTGTTACACATTTACTGGTAGTGATTTTTGCTAAGTTTAGTGAGGGGTAAGTTTATGAGTCAAGAAGTTTGCTGTGGAGAAACCTTAATCCCTATGTCACCAGTCTTTGAGGAACAGAAAGTCAAACTGTGTGAATGCAATGGGAAAACCTATTATTTTTGTTATTTTTCCTTTACTAGGTTCTATCATATGTCACTCTGGATACAAGCTATATGAACTTAAGGATGTGGAAAGAAGCAACATACCTCTCTCTCTTTCCAAGAACTAGAAGATATTAGTATCACCACTTTGAGTAGACTTGGTGAATGTGGAACAATTTTACAATTAATTAGTTTTTCAAATCCATTGAGAATACACCAATAAACCCACACTGCGAAAAGCACTATATGATTATTGGAATGTGTAAATACTTCTGTTTGTCCTGGTTCACTCTACAAATACAGAATCTCACTGTATAGAAAAATTTATGAATGGAATAAGTGTGGTAAAGCTCTAAATTCTTCCACTTTTCTTTAAATGTAAAAAAATCATATAAAAAGATGCTGTAATTGTGAACTATGTAATAAAGGTTCTTACCATCATAGGTATCTTCAAAGATGCAAAACAACCCTTAACAAAGGGGAATGCCATGAATGTAAACAAACTGATAAAAAGTTAAGATCTGATTCCTCTTTACAATTAGACCAAATAATAAAATTCATACAAATATAAAGTTTCAACAGTGCAGTGAATGTGGTAAGGTTTTCACATGTGCCAGTTCTCCATACAGGTAGGAAAGAAGTCATACTGGAGAGAAATTCTTTTAAGGTATCCAATATGGAAAGGAGTTTATGCCTCCTGTAAGGAGAGAAGAAATTTCAGGCATAAAGACTGATTGTCTGAATAGGATGAAGCCTGCAAAACCCTCAGGATCCCAGATGGATGGTGAGTCCAGATGACACCCAGGTTGTCAGGAGATCCTGAGACTCAAACAGAACTCACTCTAAGGCTGGGGCAATCAGGCATTTACAAACAGTTGTGGAGTGTGGAGGAACTGTTAAGCAGGGAGCTTTGGGTGTGAAAGCCAGAGGATCAGATGAACCCAAGAGCAAGGCTTGGTGTGGACTTGAGGACAAGCTGGCTCCTACTGTGCTTTCTATATTCACTCAACTGTTGTGGGTCAGCAACACTTTCCTTTTATTAACTACATGTAGCTTTCAGTGACAGCACCTAGCAGGCTCCAACTTTGTGGTCCCCACTTAGACCTTAAAACTCCTCAGTACCTACCCTGTCAATCCCAGAAACCTGCCTGGCTGGTAGGAATAAAGATATTCAAAAGAGCCATTTATATCTCACCATGTGACTAACAACTAGTGACACAATGGACCCCATGAAATTCTTATTTCCTCAGGAATCTTATTCTGGAAAAAGACTGAGTCCTCCTGATGAAAATGTGTCTACTGAAGAAACATTTAATCCTTTATGATGACCTTGCAGGAAATACAGGAACTGAGAATGTGGGAAGGTTTTAGAGATTCATTCATTTAGAAAATTCATTATATGGCTCCATTAGATTACTTTTGTAAATATTTACCCTTCTATCTAAACCTGATAGGACTCCAAAGAATGAACTTGTTTTACATTTATATTATGGGTCCAAATAAGTTAAAAACATTTTCCATCTTCATCAATAATTTTTTTGAATGGTCTTACTATAAATCCCTGTCTGTATAGAATAGGATATAGAGGATATCAGAGAGATCTGCCCAGTTTGCCTTCTGAGTGCCTCCAGATCACAATTGGATAACTTGGTTCTATTAATTGGTTTTCTAATGATGACTGGTTGAGCCTGGTTAGGGTATCCAGGACACAGTTCTGGTCCTAACTCTAGTAACAGAAGAAGGCTCCCATCAAATGTAGCCCTTCTGCCTTAAAGTCTACTGTTTTACAACCACGAGCAATATTGTTTTTATCATTGAGTCTGTTACAACTCAAGAGACCTGGGCAGAGTTCTGTCCTTATTCCACAGATGAGGAAGCCTAGACTCAAAGAGATAGTGGTTTTTTAAAATATAGTTGGTGCAAATGCTCGCCTTACTCATCCTGTCATTCTAATGCTTCATTAAATAAAGTTGAAGTCAACTAAGGCAGGCATGGTGACACAGGCCTATAATCGCTGTACTTGAAAAGGGGGGGCAGGACTTTCAAGATTTCAAACCATCTAAGGTAATAATGGTCAATGAGTTAAGGCAGGAAGACCACAGAACCAAAGATTTGCTTGAGCCAGTGTCTATAGTCTTCACTGTTGTTCCAGAACTTTGGGGTCATGATACCAGAAAGTGTTAGCTGAAGTATTTATTATCCCAAGTTTTCAATTCTTGATGTTACCTATTGAAGGCCATGGAGGTCACTTCTTGGCCAGAATCTTGTTACATATAAAGAGTGGAATTCTCCTGAAGCTAGGAGATTTAGCCTCAAACAGGGATGACCTCCTAATTGCATATTCACTGTAAGATGTTCAGCCATAAAACCATACACACACAACCAATAGAAATGGACTCAGCAGGTTTTATTCAGATATTTATGCATACCTAATCACACATGCTTAACAAGGAAGAAATTGGAAGAATTTGGGAGGGGATGGAGAAAGGACAAGGAAATTTATGTAATGTATAAATATGTATTTATGTATGTGTGTTTGTGTATATATATTAGTGTTATTTTATTTGTATTTTAACAAATAAAGCATGCCTAAAGATCAGAGTGCAGAGCTAAGCACTAGAGGTCAGGCAGTGGTGGCACACATCTTTAATCCCAGGATTCCTGAGACAGAGGTAAAGGGATATCTGTTAGTTCAATGCCACCCTGGGCTACCTAACACTGAATCTGTCTAGAAGAGAACCAGAACTCAAAGGTGATCCAAGCACTTAGGATCTGATGGCTTTAAGCCCAGCACTAGGGAGATGGAGATAAAAGTTATATGAATGGGTAGAGAGAGGAATATAAGGTGGGAGAATACAGATCAGTGCAGTCTAGGCAGTAAGTCTGAGGACACAGTCTTGAGGAGGCAGGATCGCCCTTTCAGTCACAGCATTGGAAGAGGTGAGAACTCTCTATTGGCTGACCACTCTGCTTCACTGATCTGTCAGCTTTCACCCCCTATCTGACTCTGAGTTTTTACTATTAAGACCAACTAAAATTTATGCTACACCTAGAGCCCACTTTGAATTCACCAAAAAGCCATTTGCCCATGGCTTTGCAGCTACAGTCAGAGCTACAATATGCCAGAGTGTAGCTGGCTAGGTTTTCCTTTCTTGTCTCATGGTGAAGCTTCCCCTGATCTCCCTTCTCAGGCTACTGCCAAACTATGTAGCTGCCTTGAAATCTGGTGATCCATTTACTGTTTTATGTAGCAGCAGTCAGCCTCACATCTTCCTTGTCATCATTGGCAGATTTGGTGAGACAATTGGGAACTTTTTTTAGGTTTGAAGCCTGTACTGGAAGTAGCTCTTGTAGACCAGGCTGGCCTCAAACTTAGAGATCCACCTGCCTCTGCCTCCTGAGTGTTGATATTAAAGGCGTGTGTCATCACCACTCAGCTCAATTGGAAATTCTTAAAGCAAACAATTAGTTAAAGGAGAGATTTTACCCATGTTAAAAACTGGGACACATAATTATGATAAAGTTCTGTATGTGATGTGGGATTTCCCTCTGTATCCTTTTTTTTTTGACTGTTTTAAATGTCTGAGTTTTTTTCTCTTTTTTTCTTTATTGATATTTATTGAGCTCTACATTTTTTTTCTGCTCGCCTTCCTGCCTCTCCCCTCCCCCTTCAACCCTCCCCCAATGTCCCTATGCTCCCAATTTACTCAGGAGATCTCGTCTTTTTATACTTTCCCATGTATATTAGGTCTATGTAAGTCTCTCTTAGTGTCCTCATTGTTGTCTAAGTTCTCTGTGATTATGGCTTCCTTTGTTTTATGTTTAAAAACCACCTATGCGTACATGTGACAATTGTCTTTCTGTGTCTGAGTTACCTCACGCAAAATAATGTTTTCTAGTTCCATCCATTTTCCTGCAAAATTCAAGCTGTCGTTATTTTTTTCTGCTGTGTAGTACTCCATTGTGTAAATGTACCACAATTTCTTTATCCATTCTTCAGTTGAGGGACATTTAGGTTGTTTCCAGGTTCTGGCTATGACAAACAACGCTGCTATGAACATAGTTGAGCACATGTCTTTGTGGCACGATTGAGCATCCTTTGGATATATACCTAAAAGTGGTATTATTGGGTCTTGAGGAAGGTTGTTTCCTAATTTTCTAAGAAATCACCACACTGACATCCAAAGGGGTTGTACCAGCTTGCATTCCCACCAGCAATGCAGAAGTGTTCCCTTTTCCCCACAACCTCTCAAGCATAGGTTGTCATCATTGTTTTTGATCTTGACCATTCTTACAGGTGTAAGATGGAATCTCAGAGTTGTTTTGATTTGCATTTCTCTGATGACTAAGGATGTTGAGCATTTCCTTAAGTGTCTTTCAGCCAATTTTAGATTCCTCTGTTGAGAGTTCTCTGTTTAGGTCTATACTCCATTTTTTATTGGATTATTATATATTTTTTGATGGCCATTCTTGAGTTCTTTGTATATTTTGGAGATCAGCCCTCTGTCTGATGTGGGGTTGGTGAAGATCTTTTCCCATTCTGTAGGCTGTTGTTGTGTCTTGTTGACCGTGTCCTCTGCTTTACAGAAGTTTTTCAGTTTCAGGAGGTCCCATTTATCAATTGTTTCTCTCAGTGTCTGTGCTGCTGGGTTTCTATTTAGGAAGTGGTTCACTGTGCCAATGAATTCAAGTGTACTTCCCACTTTCTCTTTTTCCCTCTGTATTCTTGAATACCATTAATGAATAAAGAAACTGCCTTGGCCTGTTGATATGGCAGAACTTAGGTAGGAGGGGAAAACTAAATGGCATGCTGGGAGAAAGGAGGCCGAGTCAGGGGGACGCCATGGATCTGCCGCCAGAGATAAACATGCTGGAACTTGACTGGTAGGTCATGACCTCGTGGTGATGCACAGATTGAGATGGGTTAAATTAAGATGTAAGAGTTAGCCAATAAGAAGTTAGAGCTAATGGGCCAAGCAGTGATTTAATTAATAGAGTTTCTATGTAGTTATTTTGGTTCTGGGCAGCTGGGACGAACAAGCAGCCTTCCTCCTACAAATACATGATTTAAATATGACCAATTAAATAAACAACTTACCCAAAATTGATATACTGCTAATTATCATTTTAATAAGCCTTGATGCTGCTTTGAAAATTCTTAGTTTCTCTCTTAAAAAGTTGGTGGTATAAATGCCAAGATACAGGCCTTAGAAAAACTTAATAAAATCATATAAATATCATAGAGGTATTCAAATCCAGACAGAGGAATTTAACACAGAATCAATTTCAGCATTGTATTATGAGATTTGAGAGGAACAGACTAATGTTTTCAAATAACCAACCTTAATAAAGTCAGTAACCTTACAGGAATTGCCAAATGATAGAGGCTCTGTAGGAGCTTATTGGACTTCTGTGGTAATGCTAGATTTAAAAAGATTCAAGGAAGTGATAATCTCATGTGGCATGCATTCACCTTTTGTGAAGCAGATGTTAAACTTGTGGGCAACTTGGAATAGAATTATCCCTCAAGTTTGGAGAGACTTGTTTATAGCATTCTTGGAATCTGGTCCACAATTACAATGGGAGACCTGGTTGAAAGTAGAGGATAACACCATTGAACAACAGAAGAGAGCTAGAGCAAGGGAAATTTCCCTAGATTAAATTATTGGGAGTAGGGGATCATACTACTATAGAAATGCAATACCTATATTATGGCCATATTCTGGCTTTATGCTATACAGTAACTTTGAATGTTTGGGACAGAATTAAGTAAGTAGGAAAGGAAATTGAGCCATTAATATCATACATATTATATATCTAATATCATACAAGGCCCCAAAAAAACCTTCAATGATTTCTTAAAAGATTGATATTAGTTGTAAATAGAATAATACCAAATTTAGAAGCTAGACAGAAAATAATTGAGTCTCTGGCCTTTGAAAATGCTAATTTCAATGCAAAATGACAACTAGGACTTTAAAGGCAAGATCAGCAACCCTTGTAGTAAAAATCTTAGTCATATGTGCAAGTTCTTCATGTAACTTGTTTGTGCCTCCAAACATGGTCAACCAAATCACAAATGTATCACTTTCATTTGATAATAGATTTCTGCTATGAAGGCCCTAATCTATGACTTGTTTGGTCAGATAACACCCTGCTCACGATGGGTAGAGCAGCTCAGTTTGCCTGGTAACACTGGCAAAAAGGGCCATTGTCAAATTCTCATTTTCCAATAAGGTCAAATAGTATGCCAAGTTCTGTCTCTGAAAGAAAAAAGAGGTGTCTGCAGAACGGTGGAGAGCTTTGCTCCAATATCACCAACTTATCTTCCTTGATACAACTACAAGGGATCACAAAAGGCTCCTAATATCGTTCCTCACTTTGAGTACCATTAGGTCTGCTGAATCACATGATCTAAGTGATAGAGAAAACTACACAGCAGCATGGACCTATTGAAGTCCTTCTGCTCTTCCAGAAACCAAAGTTAGCAGTATTCCAAGTTGTAAATGGAAGTTTCTGCCCCACTCAGTTCCACAGTGTTCAGTTCCAAAGAAACACACAGAGGCTTATATTAGTTATAAACTGTTTGGCTTATTAGCTCAGGCTTACCACTAAGTAGCTCTTGCAACTTAAATTGGCCCATAATTCTTATCTATGTTTAGCCATGTGGCTTGGTACCTTTTATCAGTGAGGAATTCTCATCTTCCTTTCTTTGTGTCTGGCTGGTGAGTGACTTTCCCCAGAATTCTCTTAGTTTGGATACCCCATCTACAGTTCCTGCCTTGTTACTACCCAATCAGCATTTTATTAAACAAATAGAAGTGAAAATCTTTTCAGTGTGCAAGGGCATTATCCCACAGCATTTTCCCTTTTTTTCTTTTCAAAACAAGAACTCTGAATCTAGTCTTCTTTGTTTAGCTTTTTCATGTTATCCATAACAACTTGTAACCAAAACTCTAAATAATAACAAACATACATAATCTACTTTTGGGAATGTATTTTAAGTGACTTCCAGCTAATTGGGGGCACTGATAATCTTATGAGAACCCAAAGAAAATTTAGGATTGTGGTCAAGTCCTGACTGGGGTATTATATGAGGAGAGATCCTCTCAGCCAACAGGTTTGAGGCTGTTCTGGATATAGAACTCAGAGGAAACTGCAACAGAGGTACTCTGAAATGTTGGAACAACTGGGCAATCCCTTTCCACTGGAGAATTTTCAGGAGTTTTCCTTGATCAAACCTTGTTTTAACCCAGAATGAATATATAGCCTCTCATTTCCTGTGGAAACAAAAGCAAAACTTTTTCTCCAAAGTAACATATGTTTGACTTAAAATTTGAAGTTAAGGCATTTTCAAAATATAAAGGTTGGATTAATCTAGCAGCATTTATAATCAATTGTCTTTTAGCAGCTGTTGCTCCTTCCTCTGCAGTCAAACAACTCAATGACAATACAATAACATACAGTATCCAGATTCTCTGTGTATTTTCCATCTTTACATGATTTTATTTCTTTTGCTCTATTTCTTTTGTTTTTATATTTTATTTTTTGTTTCTTTTGAGACAGAATTTTTCTGTGTATCTTTGGCTGTCCTGGAACTCACTCTGTAGATCAGGCTGGACTCTAACTCACAGAGATCTGCCTGCCTCTGCCTCCCAAGTGCTGTGATTAAAAGCATGTACCACCATGCCCCACTACTCTATCTCTTTTTTTTTAGGACTTTATCTTTTTTCTTTCCTCACCCAAGCCTACATATATTTTTAAACACACTGTAAACCATTTATAACTTATCTGAATCTGTCTTTACTGTATCTTTATATTTTTCTGACCACACAAATCTTGATTCTGCTAAGCCATAAGGCTAAGCTTTGTTGTCTGGCTCCACCCCATTCCTTAGCTTCCTAAGAGTCTAGCTTCATGGTGGAGGTACTGGTGCGAGGCACATTTACTGTTGCAACTTTGTGGAGTTACTAGGTCCATGCTACCGCCAGGAAGCCTGATGCCAGCTACTCATAAACATCATTTGTTTGGTGACACTGCTTCTTAAAAGAGCCTCAAGGTTATTGCCACTAACACGGAGTTAGGAAGCCTCTTTTAAAAGGGCTGCACCTCTGCTTACAGCCAGCAAACAGAGCCTACAGGAGAAAATACAGTTACCAAGAAACTGCACTTGACTCTATTCTTATCTGTCTAGATAAGACAGATTACTTTTTTTTTAAAGCTTTCTTAGGGGATTCTTTTGTGGGAATCCTTGCCAAACCTTTGGGTGACATTTTTAGATGGAAATTTCTGTCCTGTCCAGTCCTGTAGCCATTCAGTTCTAAAAAACCACATAGAGGCTTATATTAATTATAAACTCTTTGGCCTGTTACTTCAGGCTTATTACTAACAAGCTCTTACACTTTAAATTAATCCATAATTCTTGTCTATGTTTAGCCATGTGGCTTGGTACCTTTTGTCATTGAGGAATTCTCATTTGCTTTCTCTTTATCTGACTGGTGACTGACTCTCTGTTTTCCTTTTCATAGAATTCTCTTAGTTTAGTGGCCCACCTATCCTTTCTGCCTGGCTACTGGTCAATCAGTGTTATATTAAAATAATATGAGTGACAAATCCTTACAGTGCACAAGAGCATTACCCCACAGCACCCATTCACTTGGTATATGGGCCAGACTAACACACCCAAGAGAGGAATGTGCTATCTTAAGAATCTAAACAGGCCCAGTAAACACTGCCTTCTTTCTTGATGGTAGAAGGACCAGGTAAAATAACTTCTCTGTCACCTTAAAGAAATACTTCTGAATTCCACACAACCCTAATATCCTAAGAATTTCAATGAGGTAGAAGTTCCTTGAAGTTTGGCTGGATTTTGTCCCATCCTCTGAGGTGCATATGTGTTAGCATTGAGATCAAAATGGTTGCTTCTTCCTGCTCACATGGTCCAAACAAAACAATGCCATCAAAATAGTTCACCAATGTGATATATTTTTGAAGACAAAGGTGATCAAGATCCCTTCAAATTAGTTTATTAGGGTGAGGCAATATATTATTGATGTAAAACTGTGAGAGTCCAATGCCATCTCTCCTTCTACAATTTTAACTGGACTGGTTAATGTGTAATTAGAAATTAAAACATTTAGCTTTTGCTGAAATATTCGTCAATACACAGACTTGTTCTCAGAATGTGTTTTCATATTACTTACAATAGAACAATTAGGAGTGAGCTTACTTCACATTACTCATTATTGGCCACTTTTGTTATTCAATGAAACTATACTTTTTATGCCTTAATGGAAAAATATGGTTTTTGTCCCTTATGGATTGTTTTTGTTCCTCATACCAACAAGAAAGAAGAATAATGTTTAGAATATGACGATGATAGTTCTGCGCAAATTGTTTAACACACTGATTACATCCATGTGACTTCTTTCAACCAAGTGAAGATTACTCTTCTCCACAATGGCTTTGCCACATTGATTACTTTAACAGGGTTTCTCTGCAGCATGAATTCTTTCATGACGGAGAAGATACTGCTTCCTTGTAAAGGCTGTACCACATTGATTACATCGATATGGTTTCTCTCCAGTATGAATTCTTTCATGATTCTGAAGCATGCACTTCTGTGTAAAGGCTTTACCACAATAATTACATCCATATGGCTTTTCTCCAGTATGAATTCTTTCATGCCTGCGGAGATTAGACTTCACTGTAAAGGCTTTATCACACTGATTACATCCATAGGGTTTCTCTCCACTATGAATTTTTTTATGGCTGTGAAGATAACTCATCTGTACAAAGGTTTTACCACATTGATCACATTCATAGGGTTTCTCTCCAGTATGAATTCTTTCATGACGCTGAAGACCTCTCTTTTCTAAAAAGGCTTTATCACACTGATTACATTCATAGGGTTTATCTCCAGTATGAATTCTTTCATGCCTGTGAAGACGTCTCTTCTCTACAAAGGTTTTACCACACTGATAACATTCATAGGCTTTCTCTCCAGTATGATGATTTCTTTCATGACAGAGAAGGTAACTCCTCCTTGCAAATGCATTTCCACATTGTTTACATTCATATGGTTTCTCTCCAGTATGAATTCTTTCATGCCAGAGAAGAAAAAGCTTCCTTGCAAAGGCTTTACCACATTGATCACATTCATAAGGCTTCTCACCAGTATGAATTCTTTCATGTCTGAGAAGTGTATATTTCTCTGCAAAGGCATTACCACATTGATTACATTCATAGGATTTCTCTCCAGTATGACTTCTATGGTGAGAGACAAGATTCTTTTTCAGTGCATAGGCTTTACCACACTGATTACATTCATAGGGTTTCTCCCCTGTATGACTCCTCTTATGACAGAGAAGATTCTTATTTAGTGTATAGGCTTTGCCACATTGATTACATTCATAGGGTTTCACTCCAGTATGAGTTCTTTCATGAGCACGAAGATAACTTTTGCATACAAATGCTTTACCACATTGATTACATTCATAGGCTTTCTCTTCTGTATGATTTCTTATGTGAGCGAGAAGAGTCTTCTTCCGTGTATAGGCTTTGCCACACTGATTACAATCATAGAGTTTCTCTCCAGTATGACTTCTTTTATCTATTTGAAGGTAAGTGGGACATTCAAAGGCTTTGTCATACTGATGGTATTCATACCTTTTCTCTCTAGTTTGAGTACTCTGTACTTGTTGAAGACTGTGACATGGAAAGGTTTTATAAATTTGATTACATTCATAGTATTTCCCTTTCAAATGACTTCTCTGGTGGACTTTTAAAGAGGAATCAGATGTAAAGGCTTCATCATATTGATTACACTCAAAGAAATCCTCTTTATTTTTTGTTGTTTTGTGTGCTTGAAGATACCTTCCATGTCTTCTAGAAATTTGACCATGTTCTTCAATATTGTGGTCTTCCCATTTGCAGCCTAAAATATAGTACCAAAAAAATGTGTGTGATATATTACTAGAAATTAGGCACAGTTGAAATTACTATATTTCATGAATCTAAGAAACATGCCTAATTTATTCATGGGATTCTTCCTCTTGCATATTCAAAATCACAGAACAGCAGCTAATCTCCAAGAAAGACTTGTACTACTTAAGTTAAAAATTGACAAAAAGTTCACATTCTTACCTATAGCAGTGAGGTTCCAGTAGGTTTCTAACATCACATCTTTGTAGAGATTCTTCTGGGAAGGATCCAGCAAAGCCCACTCTACATGAGTAAAATTCACATACACATCCTCATAGGTCACTGCATCCTAAAGTATCCCATATGTGATATAATAAATGAATGTTGACACTGAATACATTCTAAATATATACTTCAATGAAGACATATTTACATAATTCAATATGTTCATTAGATTTTATGACATGGGCCATTAAATACCAAATGCAATCACCAACTCAATTTAAAGAAAAGGGATAAGCAGAAGGATACCTACCATTTATGTGCCCACTGAAGAGAATATAGCATTACAGGAGAAATGCCTTATACTATACACAGAGACACATGCAAACAGAGTGATGATGATTTTTAGTGTCCATCTGCAAAATCTTTCAGAATAATTAACTTCAAAAAAAGGATTGACAATCTGGCCCTGGTGGTGTACTCTTGTAATACATCTTAGGAAGCAGAAACAGCTGAAATTCTGATTCCAAAATCAGTCTGGTCTATATAGAGATTTCCAGGACATTCAAGGGTACAGAGATCCCATCTCTAACATAAAATCAGAAAACACTCAGTGGCTCACTCAAAATTTCTCCATACAGTTAAACATTCACTATAATTCTGTACTTTTCTATCATAACCTAGAGTGACCTCTTTTAAACTCTAATGCTAATAATTCCTAGGAAGGAAAACATTTCTACAAAGTTACTGACAGATAGATCAAAGAGATCTCAAAAGCACTGGCAAAGTAAATGTGAATCTACAGCAGTAAAAGAACAAAAAGTAATGAAGTATAGAAAGATGTATCAGCAGATAAAATCACCTGTTGGTTCTGAAGAGGTCTTAGCTAACCTCCCAGCATTCACTGGAAGCTCTATTCCTAACTCCAGGTCAAGAGAAATCAATGCTTGTATCTGACTTCAGTGAATACCAGGAAGATGAGCGAAACACATCCATGTATATACATATACATATATACATGTATCTATATATACATATAAAAGATACATGAGAGTTGAACACTATATATATATGCATATATATAGTCAAAAGATTCAGACATTTGAAAACAGCTTAAAAATGTAAAAACATATACAAAGTTAGAGATAATGTTAGATACCTGGAATTCAGTAAAAAAAAGAAGATCATGATTAGTTGCAAGATTGCATTCATACTGTATCTGAAAAATGACTTCCCCTGCCAAAGTTCAAAAGTTGTGACTGAGTATAGTTCAGCACAACAGCAAGAGTGTAACGTACAAAAACACCTCAAATTAAATGCACCTAAAATATTAATATAAAAATAATAGGAAAGAAAAGTGGATTAGCAAGGAAAAACAATTGTTTCAATTTTACCTTCAATTATTTAGGAATGGAGTCTCTAGTGGAGGTGATGGTGTGTCTACAAGAGAAGTGGGCTGCTCAGTTTCTACCACACAAAAAAGGGTGGTGAAAAACACAAAATTCTTCCCGGAGACTATGTTCTCCAAAAATGTTTCTATCCCTCAGTCACCAATGAAGGTCTACACCATAGACAAATGCCCAGATTTTTCATTCAACCCTCTATATTGTGTCACAGGTCATGATATACTGACAGTCAAACCATGATGCAAAATTTATTTAGTCTAATTTGAAAGATTCCCATGTTATGTAACATTCCCTACACTGCTGAAATGTCCAAGGTTTCTCTCGCCACTCAAGGCAATATCTTGACTGTGGAGACATCTTGCAATATGAAAACATGAATTAAATCTATTGACCAAACAATGCCACAGACTACACTTTTTCCTTTTTAAGAACTAAGGGAAGATTTAACCATGGCAAGATTGAAACCCTACAGGGCAAATGCCAAATCCTGCAGCTGTGTCACAATCTGGGGCTTCCGTTTCAAAGGGTTTAGATGACTATTTCTCCTTACAACTTCTCATACATCTCTGTCTTTTGCTACTTCCACTTCCTACATGCAGATTCTTATAATACGTGTCTCAAGTTTGCATAACTTAGCATGTTATTACCTGAAAATGCAACCCAGACTTCATCTCATGATTTCATGGAAGGAAGTATCAGAGCACCAACACAAACCCATAAGCTCTAGACCCAATACTAAGGGTGCAGGTTATTATTATCATTAATACAGGGTGTCCTATAGCCCTATGTGACCTTGAATAACGTGTAATCAAGATAGCACTGAACTGGCAGGCAACACCAGCCCCTGCTGCAGGAGCCCCTCGACTCCACACATCCCTGTCCCCCCACCCCCAAGTTCACCCTTTCCTCTGCGGGATCTGCTCCACAGGCCAACAGGAGTCCCTGTTTCTGTGCTGAGGTCAGAGACCCAGAGGAGAGTCCCTGTTGCTGCACTGAGCAAAGATTGGATCAGGAAGCCAAGGCTCTCCTGGCTGTATTTGAAGGAAGACATGGGCAGGCGCCAATGCAAGAATTTCTCCAATAACATTAAAAGCATCATGAAAACACCAGAATCCAGTGATCACGCAACAAGAAGACTTGAACACCCTATTCCAGAAGAAGTAGAAGAAATCGACATTAAACGTGACATTATGAAAGTAATAGAGGCCCTTAAAAAGGATGTGAAAAACTCCTTTAAAGAATTGGAAGAGAATGCCAGGTGCTGGTGGCGCACGCCTTTAATCCCAGCACTCGGGAGGCAGAGGCAGGCGGATCTTTGTGAGTTCGAGACCAGCCTGGTCTACAAGAGCTAGTTCCAGTGCAGGCTCCAAACCACAGAGAAACCCTGTCTCGGAAAAAA
>JAQHUG010000210.1:1877060-1888648 GCA_028555095.1 Dicrostonyx torquatus
GGGGGGGAGGGTAGTGGGAGGGCGGGAGGGGGGCGCGACTGGGATAAGGGGAGAAAGTATAAATTTTTGAATGAAACAAATAAAAGAAAAGAAAAAAAGAAATGTCTTCTAAGTTAAAAAAAAAGATAGCACTGAACTTAATCTTCCTGTCTTAATTTACAAGTCATAGGATTATAGGCTTTATCCACCACTGTGGGCTTTAGGGCTGAAACATTTCAAGAGTTTAGAGCAGGGCTTCCTTGTTAAGTGACAGACAAAAAGGAAATAAAAGATACATGAGAGTTGAACACACTTGACAAAGGGAGTAAGAGGTAAAAAGGCTTCAAGGGGAATGCGTTTGACAAACCGCAGCGCTGAAGCAAGCTTAAAGCAGCACCAACACAAAACTAGGAAAGGCTGTGGATCTGGGAGGAGTGGATTTTCCAAGGAACTTTCCTATCAGGCCTTCAGTTGTGAGAATAAATTCTGTTATTGTTATTCAGGTCTGTGGCGCCAAATGATTCAGTGATTAAAGAGTTGTTTCTGAGGATCCAGGTTGAGTGCTTGACACCTGATGGATACTCAAGGATCAGAAACTCCGGGGCCAGAGGATTCAATGCCTTCTTTTAGGATTTTTTGATTGCAGACAGCAAATGGTACATGGACATACATGCAGGCAAAACATCCATATACAAACCATGAAATATTAATTCACAAAAAACCTGACTGCTGAGTTAGAACATGAATATTTGGAGAACTAGAGATGTTGTAGGTGGTTAGAATCAGAAACACCTGAGAACAAAGGAGGGGTTCAGTGGTTAGCAGCACTTGATGCTCCTCCAATGGACCTGGGTTTAATTTCCAGTACGCATGTGGTTGCTCCTGACCACCTGTAATTACGGTTCTACAGAATCTGACTCTTTTTTGATCTCCACGGAACCAGGCATATACATTACACACAGGCATATAAGCAGGAAAACCATGCAAATATGGCAAAATGATAATTAAATCTCTACTAAAATGAAAAAGATTATAGAATCTGAAGATGTAGCTCAATGGGTAGCATACTTGCCTTGCACACATGACTCCTTCGTTCCAATTCGTATTAGATAAAGAGGACAAAATAAATGTGGTAGCTTGAAATAAAATGCTCCCCAAATGTAGTGGCACTATTTGGAGGGGTGACTTTGTTGGAGGAAGTGTGTCACTATGGAGGAAGGCTTCATGGTTGCATATATGATAAAGATACCACCCAGTGTATCGATAACTTTCTGATCCCTTCAAGATATACAACTTTCAGGTACTTCTCCAACACAATGCCTGCCTGCATACTGCCTTGTCCTAACATAATGATAAAGGACTGAACCTCTGAATTGTAAGTCAGTGTGGTGATGTCTTATTTGTATTCTACAAATAAATCTTGAATGAAGATCAGAGCCATTAGTTAACCATAGAGGTCTGGAGGTATGTACAGACAGACAGGAAGTGATATAGTTGGGCGGAGAGAAGAATATAAGACAAAAAGAGACAGAAAGTCCTTAGTAAGGTAAGAGATAGCTGTGACTTGCTCCTTTGTCTGATCTTTTAATCTTTGCCCCAATAAGTGGCTCTGAATCTAAATTACAAAGACCAGTTAGAACTTGAGCAGCAATGATGCCCAACTTTACATCATGAATACACAAAAGAAGCGGCTGCCTGTGGCTTTGTACCCACTGGCACACGTAGTGACTCCAGCCAGAGTCACTGCCCCACTGGCTAGGTTTTCTTTTGTTTTTTTCCCCCAAGCTTCTGAACGAGTTTGGGATTTTCCTGTTGTACCTTCTCTACAACAGTCTCCAACTGCCAATCAATCTCCAAAAGCACCCAGGCTCCTAATACACTGAACTTACCCACCCTAGACCAGTCCCACTGCCTTCGGGTAGCTCCCACCATGTGCACTTTTGCACAGTCCTGCTTATATTTTTCCAAAAGCCAGCTCTGTCTACCGCATGGGTTGTGGGATTTCTGTGAACTGCCTCCTTGAGCTGCTGCCCCAATAGGCAGCTGCCTTGACACTTTCTCAGGCTTCTACCACTATTGCAACTGCCACATACACTCAGGTCATGGCTACATGCTGACAGCTGCAGCTGACCCCAGCCAAGCTGTGCACTGCCTGTGTTTTCCAATTGGATGGGCTACAGTGGCAGCCTCATGCTCCATCAGCAGATTTGATGAAACAATTGGGAATTCTTAAAAGTTTAAAGGAGTTATTTTTCCTGCATTAAAAATGGAAACAATTACACTGGCAAGTTAAGTCTGCATGATTATACAATACATGATTTAAAATTGAAACAATTAAACCAATTAAATGAAGGGATAATCAACTTAACTGGACTGACATAGTATTAATTATCATCTTGATAATTTTTGGTCAATTTTTAAAAACGTTGGTTGACATTAGTGCAAAGATACATGCTTTAGAAAAACTTATTAAAACAGATAATAGAGATATTTAAATCCAGACAGAGGAATTTATTAGAGAACCAATTTTAGCATTGCATATAAGGTTGGAAAAGAATAGTCTAAGGTTTTCAAACAATCAACTTTAATTTATCCAGTCATCTCACAGGAACAACTGCCAAATGGCAAGTGTTCCCAAGGCTGTGCAAGAGTTAAATGGACTCCTGTGGAAATGTTGGATTTAAGGAGATTCAAGGAAGCAATAGTCTCACATGGTATGAATTCACCTTTTGTGAAGCAGATGTTAAACTCGTCATCAACTTAAAATAGACTATCTCTAAAGACTGGAGAGACTAGGCCCCCGTACCAAATTTGGTTCATTCATTTCCTGTCATCATGGAGGAACCTCCTTTACAGATCAATTAAAGAACCTAATACCTACTGTAAGAAAGCATACTGTGCTGGATGATAGGACAGCTCTAGAACAGAGAACAAAAGTTTAAGGAGAAAGCATAAAGTGAGTATGCTGGCAAACTTCTATAAATTAACAAAGAGCAAAATTAAAAGTACAAATAAAAGACCTTGCCATTTAAGGCCTTATAGACACAGGTACAGATGTACCAATAATTTCACCAGAATCTTAGGAAACAAATAGGCCTCTTCTGGAAGTAAGAGTTCAGGTTTTAGGCTTTGGAACATTATATCAGGTAAAAATGGAGCACAAGATGGGTCAAATGTACAGGTAAGAAGGACAGAGAGGAAAATTAAAGCCATATGTGGCAAGCATAGCAATGAGCTCATGGGAACATAATTTGTTACAATGTAATACTCAGATTAATATACCCCCCATCTCAGAAACAAATCACAAATTAATGTATGTTTTTGGGGAAAATATTACAAGATCTTATAAAGAACAGTCACTGACTATTCAGGTTGTACAAGAACAGGGCACAACAAATGCAGACCTCTCTCTAAAAAGCTGACAGACAAACTTGTATGGGTTGCACAATGGCCTTTAACAGCAGAAAAACTATAGGCCTTAGAACAGCTGGTACAGGAGCAATTAAATGCTCAGCATATTGAATAATCACCAGTCCTTGGAATTCTCCTGTATTTGTTATCAAAAAGAAATCTGAAAAATGGAGAATGCTAGCAGATCTAAGAGCTGTTAACAAGATTCAGTCAATGGGCTCTCTACAGTCTCGAGTTCTTTTGCCTTCTCATTGCCTAAACGATGGCCTCTTATAGTTATGGATTTAAAAGTGTTTTATTCACTATACCCTTACAAATAAAAGACACAGAAAAATTTGCCTTCAAGTGTCTACTTATAATAATTCTCAGCTGGTTAAGAGCTATCAAAGGAAGATTCTCCACAGGGAATGTTAAATAGCCCCACCCTGTACCAATATTTTTGTACATCAGCCAATGGAAATGATACACAAGCAATTTCCTCAGTCTATAGCTTACTATTACATGGACAACATCTTATTGGCTGATTGAAATATAGATATTTTAGAACGAATGTTTGAAGAGGTAAAAAGAATTTTGCCTAGCTTCGGATTAAAAATTGCTCATGAAAAATACAAAGAGGAGATTATATTAATTATTTAGGGTCTAAAATAGATCTACAATATTAGATACCAAAAGGTGCAAATCTGGAGATATCAATTGCAGACTCTTAATGACTTTCAAAGATTGCTATGAGACATTCGTATCTACTGCCTACCATTTGGGTAAAACCTGAACTGCATAATTTTTTCAAAACCTCAGATGGTGACAAGGAATTAAATAGTCCAATAGAACCATCAGCAGAAGCTCAGAGAGAATTGGCTTTGGAGGAAAAGAAATTATAGGATGCACATGTGGATTGTTTGGATCTAAAGCTTGATTGTTTTTTGTTTCTTTCCCCTCTAAGCAATCTTCTACAGAAATATTAATGCAGAGGGAAGATATTATCTTAGAATTGATCTTTCTATCACATAAACATAGTAAAAAATTAAAAACTTATGTGGAAGATTCTAAAAGGAAAACTGAGACGGCATGATTTAGCAGAACTAGACAGCAGAAAATGTAATACCATTCACTAATGATGAAATTGGCAAATAATGAGTAGAAAGTGAACCTTGCAGAGAATGTGCAGTATTTTTTTAGGCAAGATTAACAACAAATATCATAAATGCAAGAGAATTCAATGTACAAAAAACTAGTTGGATCTTTTCCACATTGTATAGGGAATACCAATATCTAATGCCCCTACATTCTATACTGATGCAAACAAATCAGAAAAGACAGGTTATAAATCAGATATGTTGCTCAAATCCCTTATGATTCTCTCCAAAAGTCACAATTATATGGTATTCTCATGGTACTAGCGAGAACCTCTCAACATAGTTACTGACACATAATATGCAGAAAGAGATGTTTTACATATTGAAACCAATGAATTTATACCAGATGATACATAATTGACTTTATTATTTATTCATTTAAAAGAAATAATCAGGAATAGAAATCACCCCATATTTTATAACACAAATCCAATCCCATATGTTTTTCCTGACCCTCTAGCAAAAGGTAATTAAGAAATTGATCAACTATTGATAGGAAATGTGCTTAAATCTTCATAATTTCATAAAGAAACATCATATGAATAGCAAAGGCTAAAAAAGAGATTTTTCTACCAGTTGGCAACAAGCCAAGAAAATTATAAGTAAATACCTTTCTTGTTCTTTATAAAACAAAACTCCAGCCGGGCGGTGGTGGCGCACGCCTTTAATCCCAGCACTCGGGAGGCAGAGGCAGGTGGATCTTTGTGAGTTCGAGACCAGCCTGGTCTACAAGAGCTAGCTCCAGGACAGGCTCCAAAACTACAGAGAAACCCTGTCTTGAAAAACCAAAACAACAACAACAACAACAACAAAAAACCTCCAAAACCTGCAGGAAGAAACCCAAAGGGTACTGAAAGGAATGACATATGGCAAATGGATATCTTTTGTTTTGTAGAATTTAGAAAACTAAAATATGTTCACCACACCACTGACACCTATTCAGATTTCCAAGGGGCTACTGTTTTGAGTTCAGAAAAGGCTGGTTTGTTAATCACATGTCGGGGACCGTTGCCCCAACATAGAAACTGATGTTTTTCCCCAAATGTGTGCTAGGAGACGCGCGGAAAGAAACAGGCTTTCACACCATCACAACTTAAAAGGCTTCTCTCATTCTTTAGCGAGGCCTTATGTTTATTGAATCTCCCTAAAAATCATTCTGCTCTCTAGGCTCTCTTAAAACCATTTCTTCTCTGAAACTGCTCTCTATTTTCTCCTCAGCTATGTTCCTTCTAATCTCTCTTTCTCGCCCTGTTCCTTTCTTCCTCCTTCTTCCCCTCTTGGGGACTTCTTTATCTATTCCTTTTTCCGGGGCATCTCTCTCACCCACACATTCCCATTCACACATCAGCTCGGAGATAACTACCTTTCCTGGGGCAATCTACAAATGAATCAGAGAGGCTGGAGCGAAAACCTCGGCTATTGTCTTTCTAAATAGTCGGGCGCCATGTAGAAACCATGGCATCTCCTGGCTAGCAGGTATCATAGCCCACAATCACACATTTTCTGGAAGTTATGGCCATCATGGTTATACCTCTACAAATTAAGACTGATAATGCTCCAACATTCTAAGGAAATGAAACAGGTTTTTTTCTTTTTTTCTTTTTGCTTTTTATAATATAAAGCATATTACAGGTATACCACACAATCCTACAGGGCAAGCAGTTACAGAAAGATCATGAATGGAACTCTAAAGGATATGCTAAATACACAAAAAGGGGTAATGAAGACCCCCAGAAATAGATTACATAATGCTTTATTAACTTTGAATTTTCTAAATGCTAATGAGAAAGGAACATCAGTTGTGGAGAGATATTGGATAATAGAAAAAAAAACACAGAATTAAATCAGTTGGTATACTCTAAACGTGTTGTCCTCAGAATGGAAACCAGGACATGTGTTACATTGGGGAAGACATTTTGCTTTTGTTTCCACAGAAGAAAAACTATCAATACCATGAAAACTGAGAAAGATTTGATTTGAACGAGGGAGATCTCTTAATTAAAAGTGACAATAGTTCATCAAACAACATGCCCATTCAAACAAAGCTAACAGAGAAAACTAACAAATGCTTTCCATTTGATCAGACATAATTTGTCATAAAAAAACCTCCCCAAAATTAGGGCTGGGGAAGGGTTTTGTTTTTGTCTTTTCAGAAGAATGAAGGCATCCAGCTAAGTAATCTGAAGACTATTGGACAAATAAGACATCTGAAGACAAAGGATGAATATTCCAAAAATAATGTCCCAAGAAAAGGAACAGATTGGCCTACTGGTATATCACATTTCCAACAGAAAAAAATTTTATAAATCTTCCCAAATCTTTACATCTGCTGTTTTTTACAGACATATAATGTAAATGGTCATTTTGTAGGCCTAATCCAATAAAATACATTAAAGCTGGCTTTGGATTTGGAGTGTGGCTCTCTTCTTCTCTAAATTCAAGAATGTTTGTTAAGGCAAAATTCAGAATCTCTGTTTCATGTCAGAAGAGCCAAGAAAAACCAAAATTAGGGAATTATTTTCTTGCCAATAATAATGCTATAATCTTTTGGTTTTAGTTTAAATCTTTGACAACTTTTCTTAGTGGTCATTATAGAGATTAGAGAAATAAATAATTCTAGGAAAAGGCTTCACCTAACTTCCTGTGCATGATTTTGGATTTGAATCTCTATCAACTAACTAGGAATTTAGGTTTTGTACTCTGTATATATATAAATAAGTATAGTCCTTTAACCTTTTTTGAGATCTACTATATATGACATTTAAAATATTTAAGTTTTCTATAGTGAACCAAGAGCGTGTCTACCAGTGACCGCTGACGTGTACAAAAGGAGGATTCGTCTCCACAATGACGATTCCACCAGGACTATGACAACACTATGCTGAAATACATCAACTAAGGATTGGCTTTGGACTACAAACTGCTCAGAAAAATTGTGAGGTGGCTAGCTGAAATGATCCAGCCATACAGACTACTTTAACCAGGACTTGAGAGTAGCCCTGCACTTTCCAATTATGCAGAGACTGGACAACAAATGATACAGGTACCTCTCCCAGGACATGATGTGTAACCCAAATTTTTCTTTTGAGAATCACCTAAACATGGTGCTGCCCTCAGTCAGCAGAAAGTAACTTTAAGAACATGACATTCACATTCCCAAGAGGGGGTGGTGGTGGCTTTCAGTCTTTCATTGGGTTATGGACATTTGTTATTGTTTAGGAGGGTTGGTTACACATTGCTATTGGTAATGGTCAGAAAAAAAGTGAACAAAGGAGATTAGATTCAGAGATTGTTTTGAAAAGAAAAAAGGGGGATATAGATATAGGATATAAGGGTAGATCATTAAGTTTACTCTGAAAAGACAAAGGGGGGATATAGAAATAAGACAAAAAGGTAGATTATTGAATATACTTTTAAATAAAAGAGCAACTACTTGTTTTAAATATTTTACATTGAAATGGATATTTGTACATTGATACAAATTAAAGACTATTTTTAGTAATACTGTACACACATTTCTAATCTTGCTTAAGTTATTGTACCTATCCAACTCATTTGATAATGTAATGTAATTTTTTTTTTGCCCTTGAAAGTCATTATTACCAAGTATTTAGGACGATAAGGAAATGCAAGTTAGTTACCAGCCACCGATTACAACCAAACTTGAAGTCATATTAGGTATATTTTCAAGGTCAAACAAGATATATTTTAGACAGGTCATCTCCAAACAGTTCTGAGATCTATAGGATACGGCATTTAAGATGTTTTAAAAATATAGGTTCTTTTCTTTTTCTATGTCAATGAGGCATGTCTCCTCCTGGTAGTCTACTTCAGAGAAAATGATGGACAATGAAGAATCTCCACATGAAGTTTACTTCGTGGCAAAAGGTAGCCACTGGGAAAAAAAGTTGTCTTGCCTCAAATGTTGACAGTATGTTATACAAACTGGACAAGCAGGACACAAAATAAAGGACTACTGAACTTTCCCAAGACAAGGTAGGAGAGCCTGTCAGAATATCCTGCCTCACAGGAAAGTCTGCCATATGTGCTAGGCCTTTAGGGCAAAAAAGGATGCCCCAACATTGCAGAGGAATCATGGATGACTGTCTAGGTTACCAGCTGTTTCTGTCATTTCTCATATTCTTTGGACGTGGCTTGCTTGTACTTTCAGCTTTTTCAGGTAATGTTATATCCATCTTAGGTCTCTGATTAAGTTAAAGATTTTATAGCTATAGCTTTCCTTGTTACCAGATTCAGAAAAAAAATTCAAATTCACTAAAGAGTTGTAAAGTGTATAAGGTTTAGAGACATTAAAAGATAGTTTTGGTAATGCAAATTAGAAAGTAAATTATGTACAACCTTTTGGACTCATCAAAATAGGGTAGATATACAGTGTCTTCTCTGAATTTGTTAACTGCTAACGAACTAGACATTGTTGATGTATTTCTTGTCTGTATTATACATAGTTATTGTACTTATTGTATACAGCTTTTCTTATAATAAACTTTTTCATTTTACACAAAAATGGGAAATGCAATATCTTGTTTGTACTCTACAAATAAAGTTTCCCTCATCAGAGGGTAGAGCTAGCCAATATTTAATCACAGAGGTATGGATGTCTGTATAGATACACAGGAAGTGATATGGCTGGGTGACGACAGCAATATAAGGTGGGAAGACATAGGAAGTTGGCCAGTTTTGACTGGGAGCTGGCAAGGGAAGAGTTAACTGTGGCTGGCTCCTTTTTCTCTTTGATCTTTCAGCACTTGGACCCATATCTGGCTCCAGATTTTTATTATTAAGACCCATTAGAACTTGTGCATCAAGTAAGCAACATAAGGAAATGTTTCTCTTTAGAAGAGTTACCATGGTCATGGTTTCTCTTCACAGCAATAGAAACCCCAACTAAGAGGGACAGGGATGCCCGTCATCTCAGCACTTGAGAGGGTGAGCTGGAGGGATCAGAAGTTCAAGGTCCTTTTTGGGTACACAGGAAGTTTGAGGTCAACATGGGCTATGAGATCTTGTCTCAAGAAATAAAGACCCAACAAGAATCACCCAAGACTCTCCCAGGACAAAGAAGAGCAAAGCATTTGGATACATGTCACAAAGTGTTGTGAAAGACCACAAATGTGGAATGGATATTGATTTTACTTCTCATCAAAAGAGTTGGCAACCTCGGTTTGTGAACTAAAGTCTTGTCTTCAGCAGACTCCATATGCACATTCACAGCCGAGTTTACAATCTCCATAAACTGTTTAAATATAGCTACAATGAAGCTTCAGTTTCTGAATGTTATTAACAGCAGAAGACAGGTACATGTTTATCCTGGAGGAAGAAGGAAAGGCTGGACCCAAAGAAATAAGGAATTTAGTCTCCATAAGCAGGAGTCCATAGGATCAAATAAACTGTGCTGGTTTGTGGGGTTACACCCACCAGATCACTATATAATATTCTGTTGAGTATTAGGCTAAACACTGCAGCCTGTAGAACTTCAGGTCTCGGTAAAATTAACCGTTTAGTGAAAGGTCTTTGTCAGGTAGCCGTGGAGACCCAACACCTGATCTTACTAACTGGAAAGTGGAAGTAAGAGAATCAGAAATTTGAGGTCAGCCTTAGTCCCATGAGACCCTATATAAAGTCTATCTAATGTAACACATGGAAGTGCCATTGATTAAAAGGAGCTCTAGGAGAAATGGAGAAAGAATGCCACATAAAAGCACCTCATTTTCATTCTACTAGTTATATATGTATTAATACCTATTCATAGCTTGAGTTATTCATCACTATTTAGATCAGGTTAGTATTGAACTTCTTGCACCTGCTTTCAAATGACTAGGATGACAGGTCTGAGTCCTCATGCTAAGCTAAATAAATGGACTAATTAAATCAAAATATGATACAGAGATATATGGCAACTTCTTGAAGAAAAGCAAAAGTCGTATAAAACTGATAGATTAGTTTTGAAATCTTTTAACTCCTACCAATGAAAAGTCTGTGACTCAGAAATCACTATGTAGTCTCCTATTAGTATAGGAAAACTTTACATTTTAATTCTAAAGGATACACTGTAGAATTTGCATAGCGTATGTCCTGGTGAGATACTGGTCCTATCTGAGGAAATAGTGTTCCCGGTATGTGGAACAAGGTCTCACTCTGTGCTGCAGACTTGCCTCAAGCCAGTGGTCTCCTGCTTTCACCTTTCAATTTCTTGGATTGCAGGTGTGAGTCACCATGACCGGCTGAGGAAAATTCTGTATAAAAGCTGATGTAGCAGCAGACAGTCTATCGTGTGTGAAACACTTAGTTTTGATTGCAAGCCCACAGGGAAAAAATAACTAGTGTGGCTTGGTTGCTCATTCAATATGTCCTTAAGTATGCAAAATGAATGTGAAGCTCTTCAAACAAAACAGAACCAAAAGAGATGAGGAAGAACAGCGCATATTCATCAAAGAAATAATCTGCCATGATAATGTTTCAATTTCTCACATCTACTTCCTAAACACATGGGCACCATCATTTGTAAAAGAAACAACCCTACAGGTTAAATCACATGTGGACACCAATAGTGGAAGATGTCAATACCCCACTCTCAAGCATGGACAGGCCAGCCCTACAAAATCTAAGCAGAGAAATACTAAAGTCACCACATGTTAAAAAACCAAATGTATCTCAGTGATGTTTACAGGGCATTTCACAAAAACACAAGAAACACATTCTTCTCAGCATTGTAAGAGGACCCCAAACCTTAGCACTGATTCCATGACAGAAGGGCCATTCAGGATGTAAAACTCAGCATATAAACAGCACCACATGCCAAAATTAAAAACAAAGGACTAATCCATCAAAGTCCATAGTTAAGAGAAATACTCTGCCTCAACATAAAGCCAGCCACACTGAGCCCTATAGAAGAGAAAGTGGAAGTACACTCGAACGCATTGGCACAGGGAACCACTTCCTAATAGAAACCCAGCAGCACAGACACTGAGAGAAACAATTGATAAATGGGACCTCCGGAAACTGAAAAACTTCTGTAAAGCAAAGGACATGGTCAACAAGACA
>JAQHUG010000210.1:1900632-1914534 GCA_028555095.1 Dicrostonyx torquatus
TGTTGGGCTTAAGCTATTTCGATAAACTGAGTTATATAAATTTTTGTATTGATACTAAAAGGAACTTCAATTGAAAAAAATTACTGTTTTGTAAGGCTCACACTTTTTTTTTTCTTTGAGACATGGTTTCTCTGTAGCTTTGGAACCTGTCCTTGAACTAGCTCTTGTAGACCAGGCTGGCCTCAAACTCACAAAGATCGGTCTGCCTCTGCCTCCTGAGTGCTGCACCACCACTGCCCAGCTGTGAGACACACACTTAACAGAGATAAAACTACAAAGTCCTTTTCACTTTTCCCAAGGTCAGGCATTTGGAAAAAGCTCCCAGTTTCTCAGGTTGCTTGGAAAAGCTCAGCCCCTGAGAAGGGTGTCACCTTCCTTATCTCTGGCAAAAGGAACTTGTAGCCCTTCCCTAACATTCCTTTACCTCCCTGTGAAGCCCAAGAACTTGCCAAGGGCAATGCTAGCCCCTAGGCTCCCTCCTGTTCCCATTTCACTCTGGGACCTTTTCCTTGCCTTCTCAGGAGACAGCATTAACAGCTGGATACAAACTTGTTCTTTATTTACCCTCCAAATGACAAATTTAGTATCTTTATTAGTTTAAATTCAAACTCATTATTTTTTAAGGCTAAACCTGACAGATTGTAAAATTTTCGTCTTAGGAAAGCTGCAAACTGTTAAGAAATACAAGTTAGTCAGCGACCCTTAAAGTACTGATGTAATCAATTATAGGAATAAGCATTATTTAGTTTCCTGCATATGTTTTTAAAGTCAAACTTAAAACAAGTAACTAGAAACAAGTTTATCTAATCAGATATATCTAGGCAGCCCTCATGCTTCAGAGATCTGCAGAATATGACATTTAAAATAATGATTAAAAAGCTTATTCTATTAGACAGAGACTCCGAGATTCTAGTAGTGAACCAAGGTCTCCAAAGAAGATTATGGGACACCATGATGTCTGCACGTGGATTATGATGATGCTGACCACTGGGTGAGTATAACACCTGCTTCCAGCTGGACCTGCTTCCAGGATCTGGTCCAACCTGTGGATGAATAGCAGGACACTGGAGAATGGATTGCATCATTTTTGCCTAGACAAAATAAGGTCAGTCTTTTCCATGTCTGTCTTCCACAGGGAAAACAAATTCACCTTATGGGCTTGGCCGAGACTGTAAGACAGCTGTTCCAATACTTCTGCCTCTGACATAACATGAGTAGCGTAAGGAGAAAAAGAAGTCTGAAGCATTTTCATTCTTCTATATTCCTTAAGCTACATTCTTATCAACATTAAAATTTATGTAAGTCCTCAGACTTACATGTCTTCTAGTACACACCTAAACACCCCATCTTAACCCTAAAACATCTCCGTAGATCCTCGGTGCTTTAAATGTCTCACCGTTTTCTATCCAAGCATTAACCACAAGACACAGGCGGATAACGGAGAGCAGTCATTCTAAAATAAGTTTCTTTAAACAAAGGAATAGTAAAAAAATATTACACTGAAGTCTGTTTTATGAGTTTAGCCTCTCCCTTTTTGGGAGTCTGGGACCCAGTAGTAGCTCTAAGTGAGGCCCATTGCCTCGTTTTTACGTATGAAGAAAACTGAGGTGGCAGCTTAAGTGTTGGGAAAGGAACAGCTTGCTTGCTGCTAATAAAGCAACAGTCAGTCAATATCCTCAGAGATCTGAGGATACAGTATAACTCAAAATGTAATCTAAATTGTCTATGCAGCAATTAAAATGACCATGACCCATAACCTACTCAGGTTGTCTTAGGCTCGAGGGTCTCGGATGTTTCATGGGGACACAGTTGGAGGTCTTCTGCTGTCACACAGAACAACACTTCATCTTTAGCTGTTGCATGGAGCGGCATAGGCCTTTGGCTCCAGACATGGGTCTAAGATTTATTTCTGTATAGGAGCAACTTGGGGGACTAACCTTCCTTTGACTAGGCAAAGTAGAGCAATCAACCCCCAAATAGCCACAGTTTAGCAGAGCCCTGGCAACAGGTGAGGCATAGTGCAGTTTGCCCAGTGGTTAGTGTTAGCAGAATCTAGGTAGACTTACTGAGTCCCATCTAAGTTATTTGGATACCTTAAAGGTTCCTTCTAGGAGTGGGCAGTTCTGTCTAGTATGAGAAGCTCAAAGAATTTAAATGCCCTGTTCCGTAGATCTCTGAAGTTTTTACAACCATCTATCTATCACGTATATCTGAAAAAACAAACTTCATTTGCTTCTAATTACTTGTTTTAGGCTTAAATTAGAAAACATATGCAGCAGGATAAGGAAGGCTTAGTCTTGTATTACATTTATACGTAGTATGACTATAACTATAGTTCTGAGAACTTTAAAGAGTTTTCGTCAAGCCCTTGATGTAGTTGTAGGTGTTTGCATAATTGACTGACCTTGGGAAAGGGTCTTTCTCGGAGAACAGAAACAGCATTACAGAATATTTCAGTTTTTTGTAAGACAAGTTTATCCAAAAAGCTAAAGCTTAAAGCACGCAAAGACAAAGCTAGGCATATTCTGTGACCCTGAGAAGACCTTAGGAAATTATAAATCTTGATTTTCAAATATACCTTAATTGTCAAACGTATGTTACTTATCTAAATTTCCTAGCAACTTGAAATTAGACATCAGTAGTTAGACTAAATCTTAAATCAGTTTTTATTAACATGAATAGACCTTTATATCTTTAAAAGCTTACCACATATAGAGTATATTCTAAACCAGAGTTGAATCACCTAAAATTTTTATCATCAGATAAAAACCCATATTAATCAAAAATATTTGAGATTTGCTGTTGCTTCCTTAGTCTAAAAGGAAACTCACTAGGATTAGGAAATTTTACATTTGCCACATTACACCAGGTAATCTTAGGATGGTGAAGTCACATGGCTTGGACTCTTTAACCTTAGTAAAAATGATTGCCAGCCATCTAGCTGCGTACACCCTGATGAGGTCATCAGGAAAGCTGTGGAGAGCCACATGGTTGTTATTCAAAATGTATTTTCCTTTATAAGAGTTGAATCTAAGCGACATATACAGTATATTCTAGAAAAGAGTTGAATCACATATATAGGATGTTGTACCAAATTAAAGTTTCTGTGTATAAGTTTTAACTGGGAGCTTTTTGCTATAAGTTTTAAATCAAATTACGTTGCAGATTTTTAGATTCTTTAAGCACACCCAAGAAAGTTACAAATCAATTTTTAGATAAAGACTGTTTCCATAATACTCTTTAATGGCCTTTTGAGAAAAAAACTCCAGAGAAATCATATAGATGAAAGGTTTAAGGGTGCGGTGATGTAGAAACTTAGAGATAAAAGAATTTGGGATCATTCGCCTGTGTGATTGCAGAAGTCGATATCTGTGAGAGTTTGGAACGCGACTGTGCCATCTTTAATCAGCAAGCTATCCTTAGGACATGCAATGTTCAGATAGACAGCGAGGCTTAAAAAAAATCCCTGAGTCTGCAAAAGGAATTGAGTCCCAAGAGAGAAGGTGGAAGGGTCACAACAAGACCTCTGTTACAGGGACAGGTAGTCAGCTAAAAGACAGAGAACAGGGTACTTATAAGGGACATGGGGGAATAAGCAGGACCTCCCCCCGAAGGACGATTCCAATACAAGGTCATGGAAAAGCTGGAGGACTCAGCAGGCATCTCTTGGGGGAGGAAAGGAAACTCACAATACAGGAGCCCAGTCTAGCAAAAGGAGAGATAGAGGAGGTAGTCCCAAGAGCAAGGGTGTACGGAAAGCTCCCAGAAACAGGAGCATGTCAGCACATGCGCAGGTGACAAGGTTTCTGGAAAGTGGTGAGAAGTACCCTGAAGGAGCAGAAAATTGTCTTGGTGACAAAATATTTAATGAGGTATCTTGATGCAGACTGAGAACTATCACAGAAAAATCTAGAAACACAGAAGAGAGGTATCATTTTCCACGTGGTAGTGGCCTGGTAGGGCGAGAAGAAGGTTTCTGTCACACAAGTGTGGCTTTCATAGTAAAAGTAGACAAAGAAGAGAACTCATTTTTGAACTTGCCCAGTAGAAGGGGACAGATAAGTGGTTAGAAAGGATAGAGAAGAAAAGGCTTTGCAGGAAGTGTGCCCACATGGTGAAGAAACATACATGTCAGCAAAATGCTCACACAGCTGAAATAAAATAACACACCTCCTCACATATCATATATATCACCACAGATAAAACAGCCAGAAATCATAGATATGTGACAATTATCTGTAGGCAAAACTTTACATTGGTAAATAAATCAAGGAAATAGATAAAAGGCTATGATTTCATGATTGTAGACAGGAGGCCTCAACAATATGTCAGTACAGGTTTGAGTTACAAACTCAACAGAAGTATAACAAGAAATCTAACTGTTAATGCCACCAACAACAGAAATTTGATGACAAAAGGTCACCATGAAACACAATTAATCCACACAAGGTTGAATAAATGACACAGGTAATGTCATCAACTGACTTAAAACCTTCCCATACACATGCAATAAAGACTGTACTTTTTGGAAAAGAATAAAGATATCAACAGCACATCAGAAAAAGCTTAGCACTAACGACTCAATTAAATTACAGTGAATGCTGACAAATGAGAACATGAAGCCCACATAGAAAGAGTGGTATAAGCTGAGCAGTGGTTGTAATGATTTCTGTCCGTTTAAGAGACAAGCCACGCCCACTCCCTTCCTTCCTGCAGCCTCAGACACTCTCTCTCTCTTCCTGTCCCCTCTCTCAGAGAGGCAGCTTCTCACTCTCCTCTCCCTCCCCTTCCTCTCTTCTTTCTTCCTCTCTTCCCCCCCCCCGCTTCTCCCCTTCTCCCTTTCCCCCCATAACTCTAATAAATGTTCAACTTTACTCTGCACGGTCTATGTCTTGGCTCTCACCCGCCCTCAGCCACCACATGGCTAGTGGCTAGCTGCCAAAAAGCTGCCGGGGACCCACAACCACATGGAGACATAACCGGCATGGTGCCTGCCCTACCCGGGACTGGCTGGTACTGGCTGTATTGGGACCCACTGGCTGTTTTGGGACCCACTGTCCCCTGCCTGCTGGAAACCTGGGACAAAAGCACAACAGTGGTGGCACACAGCACTTGGGAAGCAGAGGCAGGTGGATCTCTGTGAGTTCAAGACCGGCCTGGGCTACAAGAGCTAGTTCCAGGACAGGCTCCAAAGCTACAGAGAAACCCTGTCTCGAAAAACCAAAAAAAAAAGAAAAAAAAGAAAAAGAAAAAGGAAGGAAAGAAAGAAAAGAAAGGGTGGTATAAGTAAAGCAGATCTTGTATAAGAAGATGGCTCACTCTTGTCATAACACCGTAAAGGCATGGAGTCATGTAGGAATTCTGAATGCCTATAAAAAATGCCCAGAAAACAAGACAAGAATCTTGGGACTTTGGATTCTTCAAAACACATTCTTGAATGTGATTTTATACTCCAGCCAAGTGTAGCACACAGGAGGGAGTTTACTTTCAACTATTATTATTGCCGGCTGCTCTTATCCAGGCAAATGGCTTTGCCACTTGAGGATTGTCCTTGATTGTACACAGCTTGAACTAATGAGAACTTTACTCATGTGACCTTTCTTAATACTCAGAGTATATGCTCCCTGTTCCTGGAAATGAAGTGGATTGTTGTTTAGACTGTAGTCCATCAAGAATATCACTTCCATTGTCCCAGTTGTCACTTCCTTTAGAGCTGTGACAGCGTTCCACCGCTCACCATGCCCCCTGTGTATTCCACACAGGGCTCAATGACAAAGGCATGCTCCAAGTGCCTCATTTGGGATTGTAGACAGACTTCACTCCTAAGAAGTGTCACAAGAACTTCATTGGAATTTCTAAGAAGTGGCTTTTCTACTGAGACACAACTGCTTTTTCTGGATTCTTTACACATTGCATTGCACAGGAGTCAAAGGCCATAACTGAGTTTTAGGTGAAGAAGTTCTCTCTTCTGAGCCCATATGCCCCATCTCTGACCCCACCCAGTGTTCCACACTGGTTATGTTTCCCTACAATGAGCTTATACTCCTGGGTGGATAGTTGTGATGTAGGTGGCATAACAGAAGTTGTAACATATCAGGTCTTGCTGAGTGATGTGAATCAGAGGGCCAGAATCTAGGATGCCATGCTGTGATGGAGTCAGCTGGGTACAATTGATAAAGTCACAGGCTGGTCTCCCAGGGCACGGTGAGCCTTCTTAATCACCCTGCAACCTAGGGAAAGTGGCCCTAAAGCTTGAGATTATTGAGGATGGAGACTGAACACATGAGCTGCATCTTCAGAAACCCTGTGATTGCATCACCTGCATATATAGCAAAGAATTGCCACACCACACCTCTGCACCTGAATAAAAACCAATTCAGTGACAGCCATGACTGAAGCAGGGACTTGTTCTTAGGTGCCTTGCCCAGGGGATGCAGCAAACCATCCCTGTCTGTATCCTGACTGTCCTCTCTGTAAGTCCTATCATCCAACCCTGTCTCAAAGAGCCAGTACTTCTCAGCAGCAAGCTGTCATTCAGTCACACAGTGCCTCCTTCTCGGAGCTGGCCAGGATAGCCTTCTGAACCTTCAAAGCTTCCTTTTGTATAATGACTTCTTTGGAAAGTTCTGTAATCTGAAAGGGGCAGGAGCTTCATGAGCAGCCAGGGACCTCTTCACTGGCCAGCATGATACAGGGTCACAGATTCAAGACAGGCACTGAACCAAGTCAGAACTTGTATTTATATACCCCAGGTGCTGAAGATGTTCTCCCTATGTTTAAATGTTTGAGAAAGGAAAAAATATCTAAAGAAAGCATTATTTTGTACCCTTGAAGGGATTCCATATCTCATTTTATGCTTATCAATAAACATAAAATATAAAGTTTTAATGACTCATGACCCCAATTACTCACAGCACACAGAAGCCAGACACTATGTGGCCAAACCTCAGCAAATACTTTGTCTATCTGACCCATCATAAAAAAACCACAATGCATCCCTTGTTCATAAGGCATATCTCAGAGAGCGCTGAGTCTGGAGATGCCTGGCCATTCCCAGTAAGCATTCAAGTCAATTCGTATTTTAATATAAATTTATGGGATGGGCAGCATTGACCTGTTGACCTCCACATATACACATGCATGCAAATTGCACACACAAACAGTAAAACTGGGATCCAGTAAGTTGATTCTTGTGGTAAAGACACTTGCTATTAAGCCTGGGACCCATATGGTTGAAGGAGAAAAAGGATTCAGAGAAATTGTTCTCTGATCTCCACACATCCATGCCCTCACCACTACATTAATGAAAGCATTCAGTCTTACAAACTGGGAAGCGTACACATGGGAAGCTTGGCTTCAAATGATTTCTTGTGACCCGTTTTCTGCCTGGTGATTTTGAGTGAGTTCAAGAGAGATGTGAGCTCACCACACTTGTTACCATGGTTGCAATAACCAGTTGGAGGTCAACATCAAGAACTGTTCCAGCAGAGGCTTTCTTCCTTCTCCATGCTTCGGTTTCCCACGTGAGAAGTGGGAGGATTTTGCAATACTTTGCTACCTGGGAGTCTGGTGATTCCTCCGCAGGCTTTACAGTGGGCAGGAAAAAAAAACAATCCATGAAGAGACAAGAATAGAACTCGGTTCAGCCCGATTTTATTGGATCTGGCCGAGATCATGTTACTTTAGTCATAATTAAGCACAGTAAATGTTTAGAAAAAAGTACTCAGATAACAATTAACTCAGCCCAAGCACATAATTTCAGACATGTTTACACTGGCATTCCTTACAAAGTACACCTGGTTTCTTTCACAAGAATGGGTATTACTGACTCCAAGACAGTGCCACAATTACATCTCCAAGGACTTTGAGAGGCAAACGTAATGCCATAATGCTGGAGGGTTGCAGTATTGGCCTGGCCCTAAGATAACAGAGCTCACTCAGGCTGATGTAACGCAAAGTGACCCCACTCACAAGAGTGGGTTTTGTGGTCTAAAAACAATGCTCAAGGTTTAGGGGGAAAGGATCTGGATAAGTAAAAGAAGTAAAGCCTAGATTCTGGGAGATACAGCCAGAGGCTGTCTCATCAGACAGCAGAGGATCACCAGGTTGTAGCATTCCAGGAAGAACAGCTCCACAGCTCATTCCAGGAAGAGGCAAGCTGTGTGCTTACTCTTCCAGGTTTCTCCAATGCTTATCAATGAGCCCAAGGCTCTTTGTTATCTTTATGTGAGGTTCTTCAATTTTGTGTAATCTCATTTGAAAGGGCCGGAGAGAATCCTCCTTTTTGTCATCCTCCTTGTCCTTTTCCAGGAACTCTGGCTCTGGCACCAACACGTTCACTCCCTCTCTATTTGCGGCCGCTGAACCTGTAGTTGGGTCACGACCAGGTGCATCTCTCTTCATAAACAATGCCTCACACAGCATTTATGACCATAGTCCACATAACACTCTCAGAACATTTAGACTCTAAAGAGGAGCAGATCCTGGGCCTCTTCCCATCCTTCCTTGTTGAATTGATGTCGTTTCACCTCCAGGAATGTTCTGGATTCCCAATCACATTAACATTCTGATCTGGTCATGCACATTTGGCTACTATCTGTATGTCTCTGGCCATGCAGTTAAGACTCTGCTCTGTGGCTTCCTTCCTTGGTGGCCCAGATCTGTTCTACAGGTACATAGGACACTGACACTAACCATCAGGAGATCCAGGCTATAGCATGTTTGTTTTTGGGTCACAGCCTCACTATGGACCCGTGTAATGGAAGCTCAGCTACATCAAAGTCCAGTCGGAGAGAGGGAGGATTGAGAATGTGAGCAGAGAGGGTAAGTGGATGGTGATGTCCATGGGAACAGCTTACCTGAGCTAATGGGAGTCTTCCAACTCCAGTCTGACAGTGAGGGAAACAGCACAGGACCAATTAATGAAAAGACCTCCAGATCGGGGAGACTCTCACTCAAGTCTCAGGATAACACGACCCCCCAAGAACTCATGAGAGACCGTCCTTGCTGCAATCACACGAGGTTTATTGACAAGTACCAGAGCTCTGGGGCCAAGACTCATACCCCATGCAGGGGAGGAGTTTGACCCCAGTAGCTGGGAGAAGGAGTTTTGAAGGGAAGAAACCACAGCCCAGTAATCCAAAAGGGGTGAGGGTGTCATTAGAAAATTCCGAAAATACCAGTGGTAATCACAAGGGGGTAACTCCCAGTTTATCAAGATTATTCTCAAGATTATAATCTAACTTTATCTTCAGCTAGTTCTTAAAACAGAGTCACTGACCCAGCTAATCTAGATTTTTTGGCTCTTCTCTTCCTGCTAGAGAGGTCTGGATTTATCCGGGTCTTTCATTAGAACCTCTGAACGTGGATGACAGTTGTATGACTGGTGCAGACCAGGATTTATCCCTTCTGCTTGTACTGGCTTTTTAGAACCCATTCTCTTTGAAGGAATTCCCTGCTCAGCCAGGATATAGTGGGGAGGGCCTTGGTCCTCCCTCAAAACAATGTGCTAGACTTTGTTGTCTCCCCATGGGAAGCCTTATTCTCTCTGATTAGTGGAAGAGGGGTGGGATGGGGAGTGGGAAAGGTCGTGGGAGCAAGAGGAGGGTAGGAAATGGATTTGGTATGTAAAAGGAGAAAAGATAATTTATTTTAAAAATAAATTAAAATTAAAAAATAAGCAATGGCTATAATGGGCATACCAGCACAAATTAAAACTGATAATGCCCCAGTTTATGTTTCTAGTAAAATGAAACCATTTTTTATGTGTTACCACATCTCACATGTTGCAGGGATACCAGGAGAAGCAAGTGTCAAAAAACTAACCACATGCCAAAGGAGATGCTTGTTGAACAGAAGGCAGATATGAGGACTCCAGAGATAACCTGTGTACTGCTTTACTAAGTTTAAATTCTAATAAATTTAATGTGAATTAAATAGATCAACAGCTGCTGAAAGTCACTGGATTGTGTGAAACAAACCTTATGAATTAGGTCAGGCCATGTAATACCAGGGAAAGTAGTAAGTTAGGGCTGAGGTTACGCTTATGTTTCCACAGGTGATAAAGATTGAGGATCCCACCAAAAATGATAAAATCTGACATAAGAAGGAGGAATCTCTATGATGCTTCAGCTGCTTAGATGCCTTGGGGAAAAAAAAGGCCTTTGGAGCAGACAGTGACTCCTCCCACCTGGGCCCCGCTTAATTGTGTGTGAGAGACAAAGGAGAGGCAATATTATGTTGACTCACAAACCTGAATGCTAATATCTATTCCTTGCTATACTTAATTTTTTTTAATTATACAGAGTAAAACTATATACATTCTCCAATTCCCCAGTTAACCTAGCAGTAAGTTGTGAAAATAGATATACTCCTATAATGGTTAATGAATCTTTGTGGCTACCTGGTCCTTATGACAGTAGATGTCTTGCTCAATCCATGGAGTGCAAGGAATTCTTTTTGGCATGAGAAATGAAACTCAATGTCTAAATATCCCAAAATAATCATAGCAAGTTTTATATGCTTCAAGCATCTGGTTTTATTTATTTATTTATTGATTGATTGATTTTATTGTTTTGATTGAAATATATATTCTTCTCTATTCTCCTCCTTACCACTCCCCTCCCCATTTACCCTCTCCCATGGTTCCCATGCTCCCAACTTACTCAGGAGATCTTGTCTTTTTACTTCCCATGTACATTAGATCCATGTATGTCTCTCTTAGGGTCCTCTTTGTTGTCTAGGTTCTCTGGGATTGTGAATGGTAGGCTTTTTTTTTTGCTTTATGTCTAAAAACCACTTATGAGTGAGTATGATATTTGTCTTTCTGAATCTGGGTTGCCTCACTTAATATGATGTTTTCTAGAAGCATCTATCTGCCCACAAATTTCAAGATGTCATTTTTTTTTCTGCTGTGTAGTACTCCATTGTGTAAAAGTACCACATTTTCCTTATCCATTCTTCGGTCAAGGGGCATTTAGGTTGTTTCCAGGTTCTGGCTATGACAAAACTGCTATGAACATAGTTGAGCACATGCCCTTGTGGCTCAATTGAGCATCCTTTGGATATATATCTAAAAGTGGTATTACTGGGTCTTGAGGAAGGTTATTTCCTAATTTTTCTGAGAAATCGCCACATTGACATCCAAAGGGGTTGTACCAGCTTGCATTCCCACCAGCAATGCAGAAGTGTTCTCTTTTCCCCACCACCTCTCCAGCATAAGTTGTCATCAGTGTTTTTGATCTTGGCCATTCTTACAGGTGTAAGATGGAATCTCAGAGTTGTTTTGATTTGCTTTTCTCTGACAGCTAAGGATGTTGCTTCAAGCACTTAGTTTTAAATGGTAGGAGATTAATGCTACTAGGTTGATAAATCCACCATTCTGTGAGATGTGGCTTGCCAACAAGTAATATGACTTGATACATTGGCAACAATATCAGAATGAGGGACCTTGTGTGCTAATTAATGTCGCCCAAGGAGACATCCTACACTGGAGCCCTTTTGGCTCACCTCAGGAACAATATTCTCACTCCAAGTTAAGATGGAGAAGGTATAGTTTGAATGGAACTGTAAAAATTAGTGCCTCTGTTAATGAACCTATCTGATGGTATGGAATTGGAATGTCAAATTCTCTCATGCATTTTGGAAATTCAATTCTCACTAACTTGTGGAAACTGGCCAGTGCTTTCCACCCTCCTAGGGCATGGGAAGGAAAATTAAACATTAAGGATGATTAGCATACTTTTGTCTTACAGACTAAACCGCTTCTAAAACAGCCCATACAATTGCACCCTAATAATTACAGCATGTCTTGTTAACACTGTACCCTTCATTCCTGTGTTAATTCTAGTACGTTTTTAAATTTGACTTTTGAATGTTTACATATTCTTAGAGCAAGGCCAACAATCTGTACACAAGAGAGGTTGTCCAGGTCATGACAAGACTCTCCTATGAAGTGTGGTGCCGAAGCTTGCTGTAAGAACATTGAGAAGAACAATCAAATGGTTAGATTGGTATTGGCAGTTATTATGGGACTTATTCCATTGACAGCTAAAGCAGCAACAGATGGAGTGGCGTTTCCAAAAGTAATCCAAATTGCATAATTTTTTAGAGATTGGAATAAAAATTCAACAGAACTTTGGTCTGAGCGAAATAAAATTGATTATGAGATAGTGAATGAACTAACTAAGCTAAGGCAATCTAATAATATATTGTTAGGAGAGCCGATAGAAATTTTGAAGGCGCAGATAAAATTAAAATGTAATTGGAATGTTCTTCTTATTACATCATTCCCTTAAGATTTAGTGAAAGAAAATATGATTGCGATGGTTAAGATGCATTTGTTGGGCCACCCCAATTCTTCTCATATTGTTTATGATCTACAGGAAGAAACTAAAGAAACCTTTGCCAAAAAGTTACCTGATATCATAGGAATGGATATAATGGACAGTCTTGCAAACATAGCACCATTCAACACTATGAATTACTTTAATAGATTTCTTGTCCTAGAAGGTGTTGCTCTTGTTCTAATACTAACTTTATTGACTTTAAAATATTTTTGGGTCTACTTATGTAAGATTATAAGACAGATAGAAAAAAGTCTGTATATACAGCGAGGCTGCATAATTGTCAAGATAATTAATTTTTGTACGAAGAGAAGGGGAATCTGTGGCAGAATTGATGCTGTCTGGCTCCAGATTGTTAGTGCTTTGCTCTAATCCTTACTGGGCTTCACCTGGTCTAGTGCTGGTACATTAGCACCTAGCCATAATCCATGTTTTTGATTAGCAGATACCCTTTGTTTCTCTTGTTGCTCTGTGTGAATCTTTTCTGAGAGTTTCTTAAGGATACAAAGGCTATGCAAAACTTGGTTCAGGAAGACTGAAAAACTGTGGTACTTGATGAATCAAGAATTTGCACTTGGCATTGTGTTTTGGAAACTTCATTCAGGTTGTTTTGAGAATATGGTTATCAACTTGCTAAAATGTAAATAAGGAGAAAAATAAAAATGCCCTGGGTAAACAGAAACCACTTCAGTCCTTTGGGGCTGAATTCCCATGCAGCCCTGAAAGGCTCTTTATTATTAAATTATCTCTGAGTCTTCTTTCAATGAACCCGTATGAAGTCAACAACTATGTTACAACATATGTGCCATTTAACTGTTGAATACATTTTGATCCTGATAACCTAAAGAGAAAGTACCTTCCTCTACAGAACAATCTGGTCACATTATAAGAGGGGCAAGTACTTAAGGGTACCCTAGTCACAAAATCATAATTACATTTAGCTTTTCTTTCTAAAAGAGGAAATACATTGTTCATGTTTCACTAATACAGAGTTTCTTGATCCACTAGCAAGACTTTTTCACTTACAAATGAACCAAGCAAGCAGAAAAGAAAGAAATCACTAAGCTCCAGGGTGATATTGTAAGTAATCTGTTCCTGAGATCCATATAACATGAGGAGGATCATAGTCCCCATTGTCATTCTACCTTAATGTTCACCCATGGATAAACTAACACTGTCATGTGGTTCAGCTTGAGGTATATAAAACACATCTACGATAATGCTTCTATTAAAATATTTTAATCGTGTTTTCTCATACTTTTCTTTGTCCTCTTGTTGTAGAGATGATATTAAAATATTTTAATTGTGTTTTCTCATAATTTTCTTTGTACCTTGTTGTAGAGATGATATGAGATCAAGAAATTTCTGTTAATCTGATTTGTGTTACTGGGTCATGTTCATTGATATTTGGCTCCAGAATTAACTTTTAAGGTTTTGATGTGAAATTTCCTTAAGAGTTCATGTGTTTGAATCCTGGATCCCAAGCTGGCAATGTTGTTTTGCAGTTGTGAAACATTTATGAAATATAACCTACTTTGAGAAACAGATTGCTGTGGAG
>JAQHUG010000210.1:1938233-1952618 GCA_028555095.1 Dicrostonyx torquatus
CACACACACACACACACACACACACACACGAAGGGGATGTTATATTCCATATAATGCCAGACATCTGATCCATTTACCTCCTAAAGCTTGATTCCCACTAGAACTACAAGGAAGATTAAGGCATTAACACATAACCATACTGAGGAAAATGGTAATGGTGGGTTTGAGAAAAGGTACGGTACCATCTTCAATAGGAAAAAAAGAAGCTTGGATATAGAAAGATAGCTATGAACAATACATGTTGTGCTAAATTCCCAATGAAATAATAGTTTTTCACTAGTTTTAAACGTTATACAGCAACTCAGACTTACAGGACACATTTATTGTGTGGGAACCAAAATGTATGACAAAAGAAATTTAAGGAACCAATATGTATTTTTAGCTTGTAGTTTCTTTGGATAAGGTCTGCAAGAAGGGAAGTCATGGCAATGTGACTCGCAGTTAGATAATATGGCATAGGAAATAGTGCAGTCACCTGTGGATCTACTTGACTTTGGCTCTGTACACCCTCATCTTTTAACTAATCCACTACCACACTTCTGGAAAGTTAAAACTCAAGTTTCCATCAAGCTGTATGTTCAGTCCAAACTGAGCAATAAAATGTTTTCATGCTTCCCAGCTCTTAACAATTCCCCATTGTATACAGTGTATATGCAAATATGTTCCCTTATATGTGGACGTATATTTTCAAAATATATTTATTTATCCTGTTCAGGACTGGGAAAGCATAAAATCAGGTACACAGTGGGAAAAAACAGGGAATGAGGAAAGCTTCCTAAACCCAACCAACTCAATTTAAAAAATACCAGGATTATTCAGTTTACCAAGTGTTTGCTCGTTTGCTACTGTCGCAAAAAACAAAGCACCTAATGGGAGAAAGGGTTAAATTCATGCTGTATGTTTAGTATTCAATCAATTACTGGGTAATTTCGAGGCCTAACCTGAAGGAAGGCAGGAACCTGGAGGCAGGAGCTAAAGCAGAAGCCTCGTGAGAGCAGCTTACTAGCTTGCACCTGTTTTCTCAACCTGCTCTTTATGTAACCCAAGAAAGCTGCCTACACTACAATGTTTTGGAGGCATTTTCTCAATAAAGATTCTGTCTTCTCGGACATGTCAGTGAGATGCTACTCGTGGACCCAAGCCCTCTGTTGTTACCTTTCTGTTGCTCTAGTAAACACTATGACCAAGACACCTTATAGAAATGAGTGTTTATTTGGGACTTAGAGATCTAGAAGGTTTAGAGTCTTTACATTCACAGCAGAAGAACATGGCTGCAGGCCGGCAGGGCAACTAAAACAAGAAGCTGAGACCTGAGGTCTCTTCTCTCGGAAAGCGAATATGAAGCAGAGAGGGCACTAGAAATGGTTCAATGGCAACTGATGACGTAAGTCCTCCAGGAATGCCACAGGCTTTAAACTGGCTATGTGGTGTCACCAACAGGGCATACAGTATTGAGATGCCTAGAACAAAAGAAGTGTCTTATTCAAACTGCCCCATGAATCTCCATTCGACCTTCAGAAAAAGAAAAATCAAAACACTTGTAAATTCTGTAATTTACTTCACTCAGACTTCCTTTTGGAAATATACCAGATCTCAACTGTTGTTTTACTTTCAAACAGTTCCTTGAAACTTTGCAATATGTACACGTTTGAAAACATGTTTCAGAAAGATTAAAAAAATCTTGATTACCTTTTCCAGAGACTTCTGGTAACAAAAATGTGTTTGCAGAGGATCTGAGTTGGGTCCCCTTCACCCAAGTCTGGGAATGCGCAATTGCCTGAAATCTATGCTCCAAAGAAATGGTTCTCATGTTCCTCACCCCATGATACTGTAATACAGTCCCTCAGGTTATAATAAAATGATTAAATGCTTAGGGGTTCTTCAATGTGTCTGATTATGGTAGTTTACTTGAATTTAAAAGGCATGCTACTATTGATTTGAATCAAATATCTGTTATTGCATATACAATATATATATATACATGTATATGTGTGTATATATGTATGTATCTTTGTGTAATGTGCATCTATATATGTATATGTTATTCCTTTATCAAATACTATTTTTCAAAGCCAAAAATGAAATTCTTGCCCAGCAGTAGTGGTGCAGCCCTTTAATCCCAGCACTTGGGAGGCAGTTGCAGATGGATCTCTGTGAGTTCGATGCCAACCTGATCTATAAGAGCGAGCTCCAGAACAGCTAGGGCTGTTACACAGAGAATCCCTGTCTCAAAAAACCAAAAAAAAAGAAAGAAAGAAAGAAAGAAAGAAAAGAAATGAAATACTTGTGTCACTTTGCCAGTTATTGCATGGGTCTTAGAATGCTGACATCACAGTGGTCTGTCACCCTGACTACTGCAGAATGCTCAGACTTCAGTTACTGGTATGCTAACTTCTGTAGCCATCTTTGATGTTTGTTGCCAAGAAAGGAAAAGAGAACTTCACATTCATCGAAAGGCTCGCCATTCCAGGCTCCACTGTAAAGGTAATTTTGATCTTTAGGATAGTTTATGTTATCAGGTAGGATTCTGTCTTGATTCTTCAGACCACGTTAACTCAGCAATGGCTCATAAACACTACTCAGTGCCAGTTTCCTAAAGAGACAGATTCATACATGTCAGGGGAATTATATTCTATGCAACAAGGGAGTAGGTTGTCACTAATTCTATGAAAATATCTGTCCAAGTTACAAGTGGAGGCTCTTCTTGGCTCTATGTAATTGCTTCATACAGGCTTCCTCTTTATACACGAGTGCTTCTTATACATCTCCAAGCTCACACCTACCCTCTTGTCCCTTCTTGTCCTCTTCAACTCCTCCTGCATTATGCTAGAAATTTAAAAAACACAAGTTTTTTTTAGAAATGTGTCAAACTCTAGCTCAAAATCTAAGACTGATCTGGTTTCCAAAATATTGTTAAAATTTCCACCATATATTGTGTTCTTTAGAACCTACTTTCCAACAGTTCCTTTAGCTTCAGATTGGATATGAATGGCTTCCCAACATCCTCATTTACTTCCATATTTGTGTATTATGAAACTGAATTGGCACAGTAGTTATCTTCACACTTTTTCTGTACACATGTGAGGCCAACAGTTGTCTGTTGTCTCTTTTTGCCTCTTTGATTCACAGGATCTTAAGTACTTGCTAAGGAAAAGTTAGGATGTCTCTCTACATATTCCTTTAAAGATGTAGCATATATCTCGGGCAAGCTAACATTCTTTTAAAAAAATAAATTTTAAATACATATGTTTAGTGCACAGAGAACAATAAAGAAACTACTGAAATGGCAGTTCCATAATCATGGGGCTGGTTTTTGTGGTGAATAAGAGTAAGAAAACTCCAAAGGCATCTGAAAGAGTTTAAAGCAGAGGGAAAACAGCACAGTCTGGACATGTCAGACTCTGTGACAGAAGTTAGAACAGTGGCAGACAACAGAGGAGTTAGTTTCTTCTGGGATCTAGCACAGTGCAGCAGGAGATAAGGAAGGGACAAGAGGCTAGGTGTAGGCTTGGAATGTATAACAACTACTTGTGAATAGAGAATGAAGGAGCCTGGAGGCAAGGACTGTGCCATAAGTAGGCATCAATGGAGAGCCTTATATTCCTTCTGCCACAGGCAAGAGGAAAATAATTTCTTTTGCCAGACAGGAACAAATCATAAGTTCTTCACTAATGCTGACTTTAATCTAGTCTTAGTTTAAGCTGGGCCAACTCTGAATTTCTGAATATTTGTACTTCTGAGACCTAAGATATAAAATGTAAATCATTAGGAGAACTTTTATTGTCTTAATATCAATATGATGACTTCATTAATACTGTCCCCTTGCCTTCCTACCTTCTACATCCTCTAATATTTCCTTGCTTGCTCTCCTTCAAAATCATCATTTCTATTTATTAATTATTTCTACACACACATATTGCTGTGTTCTGAGGTAGGTTGATTCTCAGTTTTCTGAGAAACTTCCATGTTGACTTACAGAGTGGTTGTACAAGTTTGCATTTCTGTAAGCAATGGAGGAGTGTTCCCCTTACCTCACATCCTCTCCAACATCAGTTATCAGGGTGTTTTGATCTTAGCCATTCTGACTCATGTGAGATGCTACCTCAGAGTCGGTTTGATTTGCATTTCCCTGAAGGCTAAGGATGTTGAACATTTCCTTAGGTGTCTTTTGGTCATTTGAGATTCTTCTGAATTAATAAATTAATAAAACCTCAGGGTCAAAAACTGGGGTTCAACCTGAAGATCCAAAAAGCAAAACGGGCATCCACTAGCTTTTACCTCAACCTCAGTTCAAAACTGGTGGTCCTGCTTCCAGGAATCTCAGAATGAGACTGTGTGTCAGAGCTGTCTTGGCCTGTATTATATTGCCTTCCAGGACTAGGATCAAAGTCATGCACCACTGGGGTTAAAGGCATGCACCGCTCAAATTTCTATGGCAACTAGCATGATTGCTGGATTAAAGGTGTGTGACATTGTGGCTGCTGGGATTAAAGGTGTGTGACATTGTGGCTGCTGGGATTAAAGGTGTGTGACATTGTGGCTGCTGGGATTAAAGGTGCATGCTATTGTGACTACTGGGAGTAAAGGTGTGTGTTACCATAATCTGGTCTGTAAGGCTGACTAGTGGGTCTGTTTTACTCTCAGATCATCAGAAAGTCTTTATTTATTAAAATATAATTGAAATGCCACTAAATTTTCACAAAAATTTAAAAAATGCTATAACTAATATAAGAAAACTATATACAATAAGTACAATGACTATATATAATATGTACAAGCAGTAAATACATCAACCATGTCCAGTCCATTTACATTTGACAAATTCAGAAAAATATTTTATATCCATCATACCTTGGTGAGTCTGAAGTCTTATACCTAATATACTTTCTATCATAACTTGCTTTCTGTGTCTGGTAAAGTATAACAATAGGTATCTAATCTTCTACTCCTTCAGAGATTCAAGAGATAATATTAACTGTGTAAGCAGAAAGTGCAAGAAAGTGACTTACAAAAAATGTGAGCAATGACAGAAAGAGTTGGCTGCCTGAAGAGTCATCCCAAATTCCTCTGCAACATTGTGACATCCATCTTCAGCCATAGGCCTAACATATTTGATAGACTTTTCTGTGAAGCAGAAACTTCTGTGTCCTGCTTGTCTCATTAGGACAGAACAATGTCAGCAGTCAAGGCAGGGGCATTTTCTTGCCCAGTGATTTACTTTTGCCACAAGAAAGTAAACTCCATGTGGCATTTTTTTGATGCCCATTATCTTCTCTGAAGTAGATTACTGCTGCCAGGAGCAGATATGTCTCATTGTCATAAAAAGAAAAACCTAGGTTATTAAAATATCTTAAATGACATATTCTATAGATCTCTGAAGTGTTTGAAGATGACCTATTGATCTAAATTATATTTTTGTTTGACCTTGAAAACATACCTAATGTGACTACAAGTTTGATTATACTAGGTGGTCAACTGTAAACCTGTATTTCTTTATTATCGTAGTTTTCAAAGAATAGAAATTTGCATTGCATTGTTAAATGAGCTGTATAGGTACAATACCTTAAACAATATTAGAAATGTATGTACAGTATGTTTTAACAAATTCTCAAATTTGTATCAATATACAAAATTTGCATGTAATATACAAAAGTAAAACCAATGTAAAAACACTTAAAACTAATAGTTGCTTTTAAAAAATAGATTCAATAATCTATCTTTTATTTTATATATATCCTCCCTTTTCTTTTCAGAGAAAATTCATTAATTTGCCTTTCTATTTTATCATATATATACATATATATATTCCCTTTTTTCCTTTCTTTTTATACCCCCCCCCTCTCTTTCTTCTCCCCCTCCTACCTTTTCTTTTCTTTTTAAAGACAGGGTTTCTTAGTAGCTATGATGTTTGACCTGGAATTTGCTCTGTAGACCAGGCTAACCTTGAACTCCTAGAAATCCACCTATTTCTGATTCCTGAGTGCTGGGATTAAAAGCATGCACCACTACTTCCTGGCTTTAAAAACAACAACAACAACAACAAAAAAAAAAAACCAAGAACCTTAAATCTAATTTTCTTTGTTTAGCATTTTTTTCCCTGACCATTATCCATAACAACTTGTAACCAACACATTAAACAAAAACAAACATTCATAATCCATTTTGGGGGAATATGAGTGTAGTTTTCTAGGCTAATTTCTGCTGATTGGGGCACTAATAATCTAATGGGGACCCAAAGAAAATTTAGGGTTATAGTCAAGTACTCACTAGAGTATTCTGTGAGGCTGGGTCATTTCAGCCAGCTGTCTTGAAGCTGCTCTGGATGTAGAACTCAGAGGAAACTGCAACAATGTACTCTGAAATGTTGGATCATCTGTGTCATCCTTTCCTATTGGAGACATTTCAAGAGTCTTCCTTGATAAAACCTTAGTTTTCTTAACCAAAAATGAATCCACATCTGATCAGACCTTATTTTTCCTAGCCAATAAATCCACAAATTTTCATTTCATGTAGAAACAAAAGCAAAACCTTTTCTCCAAGGTAACATAACTTGTGACTTAAACTTTGAAGTCAAGGCATTTTGAAATACATAGGTTGGATTAATCCAGCAGCATAAAGAATCCAATGTCTTCTAGCTGCTGTTGCTCCTTCCTCTGTAGTTAAACAACACAATAACATGCAGTATGCAGGGTCTCTCTGTATTCCCATCTAATCTGGGGCACATGGGAGCTGGGAGCGCTAGTTTTTCTCCTGAACCCAGACGGTTAGGTTTCGGTCCAGTTCTTAGAGCTGGAATTCCAATCCCAACTCTGGATTGGGCTGGTGGCAAAAAAAAAAAAAAAAACTTAGCAAATGGCATTTTCAGCTGACCAGGTTGGAGTAATTTTGAGTAGCTGGTACCCAAAACTGATCTTAAAGTAGTGCTATCAGCATCATGATGTCATAACAGCAAGATGGAATTGTTATTGTTGAGCCCATCTTCCTGAAAACTTCAAAGATTACTGCAGGAGTATTTAATGTTCATTGTGGAAAACTTAAACTTAACATTATTCATATAGACATATATTCAATGGATGGTACAATAGAGACAAAAATATTTATGGGGAAAAGTAAAATCTTTCCTAAATTTCTTTTTCTTTTTGTCCCATAACAGATGGCTCTTGATATGAGACAAAAACTCTAAATTTTTCTTTTAACAATGTGCTTGGATTTAGAGATAGATTGACTCCAAAGCCAGCTTTGATTTTTTTAAGTGATTTATGCTTTTATTACACTGAGAAGTATATATATATATATGTACATATATATATATGTACACACACACACATATTCCATATAATTGTGGGGAGCCACGCCCACTATTCGCCATTACAAGATGGCGCCCATATCCTGTGTTCCCGAATAATAAACAGGTGCATTGCACATATGCGAAGAGTTTTTCCACCTCGTCCCATCCCGCCTATCTCGTGGCGTCATATAGTGTGATGGGTTGCAGCCAACCAGGGGCTGACACGTCCTAGGCGAGGAGAAGCCTCTATTTAAGGGAAGGGTTTCCCCACCTCTGGGTCTCCGCTCTGGAAGCTTATGCTCTCCCTCTCAAGAAGCAGTAAAGCGTATTGCCCTATAGAGGGCATTTATGGAATGTCAATTTTAAGCATTATCAGATTTTATCACTTTTGTTTTATTACTAAAAATGTTGGTTAATCTGAGTGCTAAGATACACCTCTTAGAAAGACTAAATAAAATAGACCATAGAGAAATTAAAATCCATATAGAAGAATTTAATAGAAAACCAAATTCAACATTGCATTATAAGAATAGAGTGGGACAGCGCAAGGTTTTCAGACAATAAACCTTAATGAGATAGTGCTCTTATACCCTGTAAATATTTGTTATTCATATTGGCTTAATAAAACACTGATTGGCCAGTAGTCAGGAAGTATATGTTGGGCAACAAGACTAGGAGAATTCTGGGAAGAGGAAAGGCTCAGGCTGCGGTTATCAGTGAGAAGCAGAGGAAGCAAGATGAGAATGCCTCAATGATAAAAGATGACACGTCATGTGATTAAACATAAACAAGGATTATGGATTAGTTTAAGTTGTAAACGTTAGCTAATAACAAACTGGAGCTAATAGGCCTAACAGTTTATAATTAATATAATCCTTTGTGTGTTTCTGAACTGTTGTTGGACTGGGTGGGACAGAAACTCTATCTGCAAATGACACCAACGTGAGGCAAATACATCCACATAAAACCTGCTTGAGCTTCCTCCCAAGGACAGTGCAGGGAGGCACCTGGCTGACTGGACCGCCCTTTGTTCTGCCTTTTGCCCATAATTAGCATATATGCTGGCTGAGAAATTTAAACTTGGGGTTGTTTGGTATTTACCTTCAGTCCTCCCAGTCTATCCTATGTTTCTGTCTTCATTTCTCTTAATCTGCCATTTTCTATAACCTCAAGCCCCCTACCAGGTACCCCTTGCTGGTCCCTGTCGGAATGGGCTCCAACACAACACTTCATCCAATGTGGCCACTTCATTCATGGGCTGATTCAGGTATATGATAGATGGCTAGGGAATGAGGTTGACTTCTACTCACACAACTAATCATATGATCTGCTAGATTGTTGTAATCCTTTGCTGAGGTTATCTTTAATGACTGTGTATATGTATAATTCTCTTTGTGCCCTTTGTGGTTTTGAAGAAATGTATCTTATTCTTCCTCTTCAAATATTTATCTTGTAAGTGTATGGGACACAAAACACTGTAGCAGGATAATGGCCACAGGATCATGTTTTCAGGAATTCTTTAGGCTGGAACATCACACACACACCGTCACTTCTTTTTAGCAGTGAAAATCTGTTATGCATAGCACATTTAACTTTATGTTTTCAGGGGTCACAAAACTCAAATTCTGAGAGACTTCAGAGATCCCTTGTGGCCTATTTTGAAGAGTTCTGCTTCCTTGAAAGCCTAATTGCAAGTAAAGAGATATTTCTCAAAGGCAAACTTTTTGAAATAGTATGATCAGGAACTAATTAAAAATTCAAAGCCTCATTGCTGTGATTCTCACATAGGAATCTGTCAAAGGCTCCAAACAGCATACATATATTCCAATGGGACCTTGAATAATTTTGGTATGCTAGATAATACGCCATAGTAGTCAAGATCTTACAAAGAATAATTTTAGCCTTGGAAAGATTCTTCTTCTAGTCTTGACTCCACTCATAATTTGGTGGTTACTTGAGAAGATGAACATCATCAGCAAACTCTTAAACAAGTTAACCAAAATAAGAGAAAGAAGATTCAGATTAATAAACTTTAAAATGAAAGAGTAACTATTAAAGTAATGCCAATCAAATTTAGAAAATCATGGGGCATATCATAAAAACTATACTACAAAATTGGAAAATGTAAAAGACTGTGGCCCATTCTTTACTGATATAGAAAATAGAAAAACATTTAAAAATATATGGAACCTCAACAGACTCACAGCAGTTAAAGTAATATTGGAGAAAAGGAATACTGCTGGTGTTATCATTCTTCATTTCAAAACATCCTTCACTGCCATAATAACAAGTATGTCACAGTACTTTCTCAAAGCAGACATGAAACAAGAACAAAATGAGCTATAAGACAAAGTACATTCAAAAACAACCACCTGAGTTTTAGTGAAGACACTATGAGTAAATTGTGAAGAAGAGACATCATCTTAAACATGGTACAAGAAACTTTGATTTCCATAGGTGGATTAATAGTACTTGGACCTTATCAATCTTCCAGCCCAAAACTGTACTGGAAATGGATCAAAAACATTCCCCTTGGGCTGGAGAGATGGCTCAGAGGTTAAGAGCACTGGCTGTTCTTCCGGAGGTCCTGAGTTCAATCCCCAGCAACGACATGGTGGCTCACAACCATCTGTAATGAGGTCTGGTGCCAACACTGTATACATAATAAATAAACAAGTAAATCTTAAAAAAAAAACTTAAAAAAACATTCCCCTTAAGACCTGTTACCAACAACAATATCATCTTCTCTAACCAGCCAGCAGGCAAGCTTTTAAACTGGCTGCTCCAACATCCTCACACCTTCAATCAGATCCTATAAGCTACAACTCTCACTCTGCCCCCAAACTCTCCTATCCCCCATGACCTCAGAGGAACTTTGAAATACAGACTGCAAATACACAGAGAGGACCAAAAGGTGAGTGACCACCCACCAGTTAGGACACCCTACTCTCTAGGCTCTCCATACTGAGGCAAAACCCAGGTCCAGTCCACAACCTGCCTCAGCTTCTCTAGGCAGTCAGCAGGCAAGCTTCCTGCAGATAGGTTGCTCCAACACCCCCATCCCATCAATCAGAGCCTGAAAGCTATAAGTCCCTCTCTGCTCCCAAACCCTCCTATCCCATGGGACCTCAGAGGAATTATGTAACACAGGCTGCAACAACACAAAGAGCTGCCCATACCATGGCAAAACCCCAAGTTCCTTCCTCATCTGCCTTAGATTTTCTAGCCAGCCAACAGGCAAGCTTGAAGCAGATAGGCTAATCCAAAACCCCCACCTTATGTATTTTACACCCTATGTATATGTAAGCTATAAGTCCCACTCAGCTTCCAAATTCATCTATTCCCTGCAACCTCAGAGGAACACTGAAACACAGGGTGCAACTACACAGAGAGAACCATGAGAGTGAACCCCAAGAACAGATTAAGAGAGCGGACCAAGAGAGTGGGCCAAGAGACCTCAGTGGCTCCCTGAGGCACAGACAGCAACAGTACAGAGCAGAACAAGAACAGCTTCCAAAGACACAGACAGCCACTGTAAGGATTGGACCAAGAGGCAAAGACACTGCAGGCATCAACTGGAGAAAGAGATGGGTAGGAGGCAATGCAAGAGTTTGTCCAACAACCTAAAGAGCAACATGTTAACAACACCAGAACTCAGCAAGATTTGATTATCCTAACTGGGAAGAAGCATAAGACAATGGTTTTAAATGAGGATGATGGAGACATGTAAAGAGGAAATGAAAAATTCCCTTAAAGAAATAGAGGAAAAGTCAAACCAAAAAATTGGGGGGAAAATCAATAATCTCTCAAAGAAAACCAAGAAAAAAACACACACACACACACACAAAATCAAGCAGGTGAAAAAAACAGTTCATATAGTTCAAGACATGAAGACTGAAACAGAGGCAATAAAGAAAGCACAAACCAAGGTAATTCTGAATACGGAAAATCTGGGTAACTGAACAGGAGCTACAGAGGCAAGTATAATCCAGAGAATACAAGATATAGAAGAGAGAATCTCGGGTGATGAAAATACGATAGAGGAAGTAGATTCATTGGTCAAAGAAAACATTAAATTAAAAAATTTCTTAACAAAAGCATCCAGGAAATCTGGGACACCATGAAAAGACCAAACCTAAGAATAATAGCGATAGAAGAAAAAAAGAATTCCAACTCAGAGTCATTGAAAATATATTCAACAAAATTGTAAAAGAAAACTTTTCCAACCTAAAGAAAGATATCCTTATGAATATCTTTATATTTATAATAAGGTTCAAGAAGCTTACAGAACACCAAATAGACTGGACCAAAAATAAAGTCCCCTCAACATAAAATAATTAAAATGCAAAACATGAAGAATAAAGAAAAATATTAAGAACTACAAAGGAAAAGGGTCAGTAACATGTTAAGGCAAACATATCAGAATTACACCTGACTTCTCAATGGAGACCATGAAAGGTCCTGGACAGGTGTGCTGCGAACACTAAGAGACCACGGATGCAATCCCAGACTACTATACTCAGCAAAACTTTCAATTATCAATGGAGAAAACAAGATATTCTATGACAAAACCAGATTTCAACAATACCTATCCACAAATCCAGTCCTACAGGAAGTACGAGAAGGAAAACTGCAACCCAAGGAAGATAACTGTTCCCATAAAACACAGGCAACATATAACCTTACAAAACCCAAAAAAGGGAAACACGAAAACACTATCTCCAAAAAATAACAGGAATTAACAACCACTGGTCATTAATACCTCTAAATAACAATGGACTCAACTCACCTATGAAAAGACACAGGCTAAGAGAATAGATACAAAAGCAAGATCCATCTCTCTGCTGTATGAAAGAAACACACCTCAATCTCAAATACAGACATTACCTCAGAGTAAATGGTTGGGAAAAGATTTTCCAATCAAATGGTCCTAAGAAACAAGCAGTTGTAGCTATCCTAGCATTTAACAAAATAGATTTCACACTAAAGTTAATCTGAAGAGATGGAGGAGGACATTTTATACTCATAACAGGAACAATCCATCAAGACGAAGTCTCAATCTTGAACATCTATGCCCCAAATACAAGAGCACCCACATATGTAAATGAAACATTAATAAGCTTAAATTGCAAATCAAACCCCACACACTATTAGTTAGAGACTTCAACTTCCCATTCTCTCCAATGGAAAGGTCAACCAGACAGAAATTTAACAAGAAATAAGAGAACTAACAGATGTCATGACTCAAATGAACTTCACAGACATCTATAGAACATTCCACCCAAACACAAAACATTATAACTTCTTTTTAGCATCTCATGGAACCTTCTCTAAAATTGAGAACATACTCAATAACAAAGCAAATCTCAACAGATACAAAAATTTTTGAATAACCCCCTGTATCTTATTGGATCATCATAGTTTAAAATTAGAATTTAGCAACAACACTAGTTGCAGAAAGGCTACAAACTTATGGAAATTGAATAGTGCTCAGCTTAACTACTCCTGGGTCAAGTAAGAAATAAAGAAAAAATTAAAGACTTCCTAGAATTCAACGAAAATGAAGGCACAACATACCCCAACCTCTGGGACAATATAAAAGCAGCACCAAATGGAAAGTTCATAGTACTAAGTGCCTAAATAAAGAAAGAGAGAAAATTTCACACTAGCAACTTAACAGCACACCTGAAAACTCTAGAATCAAAAGAAGCAGACTCATCCAGGAGGAGTAGGAGACAGGAAATAACTAAATTGAGGGCTGAAATCAATAAAACAGAAACAAAGAAAAAATACAAAGAATCAATAAAACAAAGAGCTGGTTCTTTGAGAAAATGAACAAGATAGACAAACACTTATCCAAACTAATTAAAAGGAAAAGAGAGAATATCTAAATTAAAAAATCAGAAATGAAAAGAAAGACATGAACACAGACATTGAAGAAATCCAGAGAATCAATATGTCATATGACAAAAACCTGTTCTCCACAAAATTAGGAAATGTAAAAGAAATGGACAATTTTCTTGATTAGGTATCAACTTACCAAAATTAAATGAAGACCAAGTGAACAATTTAAATAGACCTATACCCTGCAAGGAAATGAAAGCAGTCATCAAAAGCCCCCCCCCAAAAGCCTAAGGTCAAATGGTTTCAGTGCAGAATTCTACCAGAACTTCAAAGAAGAGCTAATACCTACACTCCTCAAAGTTTTTCACATAATAGAAACAGAAGGAACATCGCCAAACTCTATTTATGAGGCTGCAGTTACCTTGATACTGAAACCACACAAAGACTCAATGAAGAAAGAGAATTATAGCCCAATCTCACTCATAAATATAGATGCAAAAATACTCAAAAAATGCTGGCAAACTGAATCCAAGAACACATCAAAGAAGTCATCCACCATGATCAAGTTGGCTTCATTCCAGAGATGTGGGAATTGTTCAACTATCAATGTAATCCACCATATAAATAAACTATCAATGTAATCCACCATATAAATAAACTGAAAGAAAAAAACATATGGCCTTTTGACTGTGGCAGGCCCTTGGAGAGGGCTTCTGATCTAGCCATCCAATCCAGAGGGTAAGTGGGTCCCAGCCCAGCCACCTAGGCGTCCAGCCCCAGGAGGACTAAGGACACCCTCCAATCCCCAAAACTTTCTGGCCACTAAGGGAGCTTCCTCCACCTATTGGTTTTCTCCTTATCATACCCAGCTTACATCCAAGCATCCCTCCCCATCGGTGGCAGGGTCCTAGGTTCCCAAAAGGAACTCAGCCTGCTTCCAGGCTGAGGCCCTGAGGGAAAAGGGGGTGTGTACAAAGCCACAGTGCTTTGTGTGGTGCACGGAGCAGAGAAGCCCACCCTTTTGTCTGCGACAGGCCCTTTTAGAGGGCTTCAGACCCAGACCCATCTGGAACCAAGGAGCTTGGCAGGTTCTTGGGCCAGCGAGGGCCGCTGATCTAGATCCATCCAGACCGAGCAAGTGGCCACTATCGAGTACCAGTTGATCCAATAAGAGGGGAAAAGATGGGCAGGTACCAATCCAGGAGTTCCTCCAACAACCTGAAAAGCAACATGACAACACCAGAATTACATTT
>JAQHUG010000210.1:1964107-1978801 GCA_028555095.1 Dicrostonyx torquatus
CCCACAGGGCAGGGTATCCTGCCCCCTCTTAAGGAAGCAGAGGGAGGGAGGTGGGGGAGTGAGAGGGCCTGTGACAAGGGGAGTAAATGTAAATTTTTCTTTTAACAATAAAAAAATCCAAAAAAGAAAAAACATATGAACATTACATTTTAGATACTAAAAAGGCATTCAACAAAATTCAACAGTTCTTTATGATAAAGATCTTGGAGAGATCAGGAATACAAGGAACAAATATAAATATAATAAAAACAATATACATCAAGCCAACAGTCAATATTGAATTAAATGGAGAGAGACTCAAAGTGATTCAACTAAAAGTATGAAGAAGACAAAGCTGTCCACTCTGTCCTCATCAGTTCAACATAGTTCTTGAAGTTCTGGCTTGAGCCATAAGACAACAAATGCAGATCAAGTGTAGTCAACTTGTAAAGGAATATGTCAAACACTCGTTATTTGCAGATGATATGCTATTATATATAAGTACCCCAAAAATTCTACCAGAAAACTCCTACAGCTGAAAAATACCTTGATTCATGTGGCAGGATACAAGATCAACTCACAAAAATCAGTAACCCTCCTACAGAAATGCTAAAGGAGCTGAGAAGGAAATAAGAGAAGTATCACTCTTCACATCAGCCACAAATAACATAAAATATCTTGGGGTAACACTAACCAAATAAGTGAGAGACCTATTCGACAAGAAGTTTAAGTCTTTGAAGAAAAAAATTAAAGACGATACCAGAAAATGGAAAGATCTCCCACGGTTTTGGGTAGATAGGATCAACATAATAAAAATGTCAATCCTATCAAAAGCAATCTATAGAATTAATGCATTCCCCATCAAAATCCCAATTCAATCTTTCACATACCTTGAAAGAACAATAATCAACTTGATGTGAAAAAACAAAACCCAGGAGAGCCAAAAAAATTCCAGTACAATAAAACAACTTTTGGATGCATCCCCATCCCTGAACATCGGGCCCTATTATAGAGCTACAATAGTGAACACAGCTTGATATTGGCATAAAAACAGACAGATTCATGAAGAAAATCAAATTGAAGACCCAGATACTAATCCACACACATTTGGACACCGAATTTTTTACAAAGAAGCCAAAATTACACAATGGAAAATAGAAAGCATTTTCAACAAATGGTGCTGGTATAACCAGATATTGCTATGTAGAAGAATGCAAATAGACCCATATCTATCCCCATGCACTAATCATAAATCTTTAGAGATCTTTAAAAGTTTTAGCCTTTAAAATTCCCTTATGGGTTTCAATTAAAAATGTCATGAATATCTGAAAGGGGGTTAAATGTCTGAGGTAAAGAAGTTTACTCACAGCAGGTTCCATCTATCCATAATTCTTTATTCTTCTCTCTTCAATTCATCATTTGCCATTGTTTCTTCTTGTTCCCCTTGTTCTTAGTACTACATTGTCTCTTGATTCTACATCGTTTCTCCTTGTCCTCCTCATTACAAATGTTCCCAGTCATATATGCCCTTAAAACCAATAATTCCCCAGCTCTAGCAGGTTCCAGACCCAGAATTCTTGTGACCCACAGAAAATAAGATAAGACTTCACACACACACACACACACACACACACACACACACACACACACACACACAGAGAGAGAGAGAGAGAGAGAGAGAGAGAGAGAGAGAGAGAGAGAGAGAGAGAGAGAGAGAGAGAGAGAGAGAGAGAGAGAGAGAGAGAGAGAGAGAGAGAGAGAGAGATCCATGAGTATGGCTAGTACACATCTGCTGTACTCCTTAATAGGAAAGCTAGTTAATAAATGGAATTAACCCAAAGCTACAGAGAAACCCTATCTTAAAAAGCCAAAACAGAAGAAAAGAAAAGAAATTAAATCAACAGGGAAGTCTAGAGGGGAAGGTTAGTATTCTATGCTACATTTTTAGGTGGTAGATAAAAGGTTAAAAGGTTTATTTCAGTGAAATTATGAATACGGCACTGATTGTTTAAATCAGTTTCTTTTCTCCCATGAAGCACAGAATTAGGTAACCAAGCAACATGCATAAACAGTCGGGGAGAAACTTATGGCTCTTCTTCAGATAGCACATACACAAGATGTTGCAGTTTCTATGGGTCTATTCTGGAGTTAGACTTACTGCTTTAGCTGGTAGATATAAAGAAGGAACCTAGGCCTCTATACTGTTAGTTACTGCTTCTAGTCATGATATAAAATCAGAACAGCAGCTTGGGCAGGGAGTAATTCTATGTATTTGGAGATCTGTGAATATCTTAGATAGAATGCCCTATGTCTGGACCCTAAGCATTGCTCAAATGCCTGCTGATAAAGATAACTGCAGGAAGGCAGATCTCTGCACTTATCTAGGAGAAAGGAACAAGTCCCAGGACCGAGAAACTGTTCTGAACTACAGAATTTATTCCCAAATATGTAACAGAAAAGGAGTTACTATAGCAAAGTATCTACAACAAAGAACAGCCACTTTATTCACAAAGCAATGATGCTTGAAAGCCTTGCTTTTTTTTGTTTGTTTAGTCAATACCAGAGCCTTGGTTCTGATAAGTCAATTGTAAAAAGATGGCTGAATAATTGACTGTATAATGTCGCAGCTTGTAGGACAAGTCCAAATGGATTGAAGACCTCAATATAAATCTGACAGCACTGAACCTGACAGAAGAGAAAGTGAGAAGTAGCCTTCAATGCATGGGTACAGAAGACCACTTACTAAGTATAACATCAGTAGCACAGACACTGAGAGCAACAATAAATAAATGGGACCACCTGAAACTGAGAAACTTGTGTAAAGCAAAGGACACAGTCAATAAGACAAAAAGGCAGCCTACTGAATGGTAAAAGATCTTCACCAACCCCACATCAGACAGAACACTGATCTCTAAAGTATATAAAGAACTCAAGAAATTACATATCAAAATCCCCAAAAATCCAATTAAAAAATAGGGTCCATAACTAAACATAGAATTCTCAACAGAGAAATCTCAAATGGCTGAAAGATGCTTAAGGAAAATGTTCAACATCCTTAGCCTTCGGGGAAATGCAAATCAAAACTACTCTAAGTTACCATCTTACCAATCAGAATGATGAAGGTAAAAAACACCAATGATAGCTTATGCTGAAGAGGATGTGGAGGGCCATCCACATGGCAAAATTGTACAACCACTCTGGATGGTTTCTCAGAAAACTGGGAATGAACCTATCTCAGGACCCAGCAATAGCACTCTTGGACATATACCCAAAGGATGCTCAATCATACTACAAGGGCATTGTTGAACTATGGCTATGGCAGCATTATTTTTAATAGCCAAAATCTGGAAAAAAACTCGATTCCCCTCAACTGAAGAATGGATAAAGAAAATGTGGTATGTTTACAGAATGGAGTAGTAATCAGTGGGGAAAAATGTCATCTTAAAATTTGCATGCATATGGATGGAATTAGAAAATAAAAACATCCTGAGTGAGGTAACCAAGACCCAGATGAACATGGCATGTACTCCCTAATAAGTGGATACTTGCTGTAAAGCAAAGGATAAGGAGCTATAGTCCATGATTCCAGAGAAGCTAAGAAACAAGGAGAACCCTAAGAAAAACATACATAGATCCACCTAGTGAGGGGAAATAGACAAGATCTCTTGAAAAAATTGGAAGTATGGGGGTGGGAGGAGAAGAGAGGGTGAAAGGAGCAGAGGTGGGGAGAAGAACTTGAGGGAACAGAATAGTCAAAATGGAAAAGGGACAGAGATGGAGACCAAGGAAAGAAGTATTTTGATTGAGGGAGCCATTGTGGGACTGGCAGGAACCCTGGCACTAGAGAAATTTCCTGGAATTCACAAGGATGTCCCCAGCTAAGATCCGAAGTAATAATGAAGAGGGTCTCTGATCTGGCCTTGCCTTGTAGTCAGATTGATATCCTAAATGTTACCATAGAACCTTCATCCAGTAACTGATGGAAACAAAGTCAGAGACCACAAGGGAGCACTGGGCTCAGCTCCCAGTCCAGTTAAAGAATGGGAAGAGTGGGCTGGAGTTCAATTCCCAGCAACCACATGGTGGCTCACAACCATCTGTAATGAGGTCTGGTGCCCTCTTCTGGTCTGCAGACATACACACAGACAGAATATTGTATATATAATAAATAAATAAATATTTTTTAAAAAAAGAATGGAAAGAGTGAGAATATGAGCAAAGAGGTCAAGACCATGATGGGTACACTCACTGAAACAGTTACCTGAGCTAATAGGAGCTCACCAACTACAGCCAGACAGGGAAGGAACCAGCATGGAACCAAAGTGGACCATCTGAATGTGGGTGACAGTTGTATGCCTGGGACACACTGTGTAGCCATTGGCAGTGGCACCAGGATTTATCCTCACTACTTATACTGGATTTTTGGGAACCTATACTCTTTGGATGGATACCTTGCTCAGCCCTAGATATGGTAGGTAGGGCCTTGGACCTTCCCCAAAGCAATGTGCCTTACCCTCTTGAGGAGTGAATGGGGGATGATGTGGCAAAGATGGAAAAAATTGGAGGAGGAGAGGAAGTGGAAACTCAGATTGGTATGTAAAATGAAAAAGGATAGTTTGTTTTCTTTTTTTTAAAAAAAAAATAGGCATGTTACTAATAAACCATTAGAGTACTCTTCAACTTAGAACGACACGGACTTTCTGAATAAAATGTGCTAGTAAAAATAGTAAAATCAACTGACAAGAAAGATTTCATGAGCTGACAAGTGTTTTGTGAATATACGTAGGTTAAACTCTATCACAATTTTCTAAAATAGCAAAATGATGTCTTTCATGGGGACATTGCTAATATTTCTGTTGGGTCTGTCAATCTGCAGTCTAAAGAATAAGACTGCTAAAAGCACCTTGAAGAGACTTCTCTGAAATATTGTCTACTGAGCATCCATAACAGTCATTATGACTACTCTTAGAAAACCAAACATCTATATTAAAAAATCCAGCATTTAATCACAAATTACTTTAGTCATTTTATGTTTTTATTATTTTTTTTTAGCTTAGGAAAGTAATAAATAAAAATATAATATTTCATTTAATATTAATTCAGTGAATATTACAGATCAGGTTAATTTCATTGTACTATCAACATAATCATTTTCATGGAGGTAAGTACTTATAATGACTAATAAAGTAGAGTTTTGCAATGTATGAATATAAAATAATATAGATATGAGCAACAAATTGATCTTTCAAAGTGAATGCAATTAAAAGATATCAATTATATACAGAAATTTTTTCTGGATAAATGAGGAGACAAGACCATTGAGTTTCTTCTTCTTCTTTTTTTTTTTTGGAGTTACTGTTAGGAAGTCTTTGGGGACTGTGTTATCATAGACCAATTTATCTAATATTGTCCTCTGAGCATTGAGACTTTAATCATATATATTAGTCAATATTTAGGTTGGTTTACAGACATTCTGTTTTGTGTCAAATATTAGTTACATTCACAATTGTGTCATTTTGTCATTTTATATTTCTCATCAAGTTCAATACCTGATATTGTATTTCTTTCAATATTGAAGTCCAAGTTTGACTTCACTATTATTTGGGCACCTTGCAAGAAAGTGTCTGTGGATTTGTACTTCATGGACATGGCTCAGCAGACAAACAGTATAAGCCAGTAAGTACAAAAATTACCATAAAGTTGGCAGGGTTCTTGGAAAAACTATTTTACCATCACAAAATCAAACAATTATTTGGGCAGTGGAGTGAGAGAAAACAAATATGAAAAATAGCAGTCATGAGAATCTTATGGATTTTTATTTCTGTTATTTTACTCAATATATAATCTTTTTATTCATACTATAAAAGATTATTGTTTAAGATTTTAATTTCATGTGTATTAATTATTTAATAAATGAAAAGTATAGTATGCTTTCTCAGTCAATGTATGAACATGTACATTTGATACAATAATTTGGAAATCACATAGGATCTTTAATAGAAAATTTATGTTATACACATCCAAACACATAGATAAAATCTCTCATGAATCATACAAATATTATAAAATAATATATTAACTGGGAGAGATAAATGATTCAGTTTATGCCTGCTTTTCACATTGTCTATATAATATTATTCCTAACTGACAAATTAAATATCATTATGAATTCATTTTATCGAAAAAAACTATTTTACTCATATCCCTTAAGACTAGAAATCAGAAAATGGAAGATAAAATACTTAGAAAATATCGTATTTGTATCCATGTAGTTTCATAAAGGGCTATAAACTTTAATTGTTTAATTCTAGCATTGAAATCAGGAAAATTTGAGACACCCTGTGTAATTAAACAGATGACATGTTTGACTATTTTATTGATTATTTTCTTTTTTTCTTTATTCTTTCCTTTTTTGTTTTGAATAATACAGAAACAGACAATGAAAGGGATCTTTGTAACAGCAGCATAGAAACAAATGTTTGAAGGCTGCAAGTGCTTAAATTCCAAATATTTAAACTTAAAGTGTATATAGACAAGGACACTGGGAGATTTTTAATTTACTTTTTGTTTTCTCTTTGAAAAATTTATATGTGGACAGGATGTTTTCTTTACTCCCCTTGGAATTTCCATCAGTACACCACCAACACATCTCTCTCCAAGCTTCATGTCCTCTTCTTTTAAATGCCCTTCCAAGTCTAATTAGTTGTTCCTAAGAAAACTCCAGTGTGGACCCATTTACACTTATCAAATATCAGCAATAGAGACCTGAGAAAGGAATAGCAATATAAATTCAAGATTAATCTCATTATATTACAGGATTCTCTCTACACTCCAAACAGAGCAAGATAAAAATAAACACAGACAACGTAATTACTGTGATTATTGAATTCAACCCAAAATTTGTTCAACTTTTTTTATATAAATATTTCTTTTTGACAAGGTGTCCAGGGAATATAGAGACACAAAATTTGACGTTCATCTCAGAATTCTATCTCATGGAACTCACAGATAACCCAGAACTGGAGCCCGTTCTATTTGGACTGTTTTTGTCCATGTATCTTATTGCAGTGATTGGGAACCTGATCATCGTCTTTGCTGTCAGCAATGACCCTCAACTACACACACCCATGTACTTCTTTATCTGCAACCTGTCCCTGGCTGATATTGGATTTATTTCTACCACGGTCCCGAAGATGATCGTGAACATGAAGACACATAGAAGAAGCATATCCTATGTGGCATGCCTAACACAGATGTCTGCATTTGCTATTTTTGGTTGTGTAGATGACATGCTTCTGGCTGTGATGGCTTATGACAGGTTCATAGCCATTTGTCATCCTCTTCATTACCCAATCATTATAACCCCAAAGCACTGTGTCTTGCTGGTTTTGAGCTCATTTTTGGTTAGCATTCTGGACTCCCAGCTGCACAATTTGGTTATCATGCAACTTCCATACCTCAAGGATGTGGAAATTGCTAATTTCTTTTGTGATCCTTCTAAACTCCTTAATATGACCTGTTATGATTATTTTATCAATGACATTGTTGAGTACTTTACTGGTGCTATATTTGGATTTTTTCCAATCCTGGGGATCCTTTACTCTTACTATAAAATTGTGTCATCTGTTCTTAAAATTTCATCTTCGGAGGCAAAGTTTAAAGCTTTTTCTACCTGTGTATCTCATCTGTCAGTAGTTTGCCTATTTTATGGAACAGGCCTGGGAGTATATCTTAGTTCAACTTTGTCATCTTCTCATAGAAAGGATTTAATGGCTGAAGTGATGTACACAGTGGTTACACCCACACTTAATCCATTCATCTACAGCCTTAGGAACAGGGATATTAAAGGTGCCTTGAGGAGGCTGCACTTGAGAACAAATTAATCTTATTTTCTATTCCAGAATTTCATAGGTTACATTTCAATACTTTATAGTGTACAAATATCGTTCTGGATTTATTTCTTGCAATTACCTGTCTTGAAGGATTTTCTTTCTTCTTTAATATACCCTCATTGGATTTGGTATGTATTTATGAATCCTATTTTCCTTAGAAGCACTATTATTAAATGTAGAGTTTTTAGGTATTTATTATTTTTAAGCAATTATCTGTCAAATGGGATATTGTTTATATTTAAAATTCACAGTGATTATACAAGTTTATATGATTTTTAATTAAAATTTTCAACTAATATAACTTTAATAATATTTATCTTTATTTACATATGTGTATCTGTGCCTGTATATATAGTGTGAAGGTCCACAGAGGCATCACTCAGGTGCTGGAATAGGGTATTAGACCCTTTCTGACTCAGTTTTATGGTACCTTCTGTGCATGAGAGGAATTGAACGTGGGTCCTCTGAACAAGCTGCAAATGCCCTTAATGACTATGATGTTTTAATAGCCCCACTGATACTTTTTATATAGGCTATAATTACTTATCCTCAAGTTTAAATTTCATTTGAATTATCAGGGAACCATTAAAACACTGATGAATGAATCTCATACCAGTGTCTGATTCATATAAATCTATCTACAGTGAGCATTATACAAAATCATATACATAGTCCAAATATCTGTTCTAATTTTTATGCTCAAACATGTCATTATAAACCAAGTTACTAATAGGAGGTGGACTATTTCTTTCAACCAGGCCTTTCAGCCAAACTCCCTTCAGAATCATACTTATCACAGTCTCTCCAATTTCTTCTTTCAATTTTACTCCTTTGTATTGAAAATTAAAATTGCATCATATTTTGATGCAAAGTCCAGATATATCAAGTCACTTCTTCATTGTCTACTTTCTTCACTTACTTCTGATTGTTGCCACTAAACTCTATCATCTTCAATATTTAGTGTAGAACAAAGCAGGAGAGATGTCTCAGTGGTTAACAACACTTGCTATTCATTCAATTAACAGCACTCACTTGGTGACTCAAGCCTATAGTCAGGGACCGTCACCCCAACATAGAAACTCGTGCTTTTCCCCAAATGTGTTCCCGGAGGTGCAAGGAAGAAACAGGCTTTCACACCATCACCGTTCAAAGGCTGCTTCGGACTTCTCTCCTTTACAGCGTGACCTTGTGTTTATTGTCTCTCCCTCAAGCCCTAAGCTCTGAATGCTTCCTGTAAAATGCTCCTCCACCCTCAGGAATTCTCTATTCACATTCTTTTTCCGGGGACTTCATTCTCTCCACACACACCTGCATTCCTTTACCAGCCTTGGAGTCAGCCACTTAACATTGAGCAATCTACAAGTGAAAAGGAAGGCTGGAGCCAAGCCCTTACCTATTGTTTTTCTAAATTGTTAGCTTTCTAGCTACCAAGTTGCATGGCGTCATCAGGCTGGCAGATATCAGAGCCCACAATCCATTCTCCTTTATTAAATTTTAATAACCCTGTGCTTTTTGCTACAGGACAGAAATGACCACGCCTGTTTTAGACAAAGCCATCTACCTTTACCCAAATTTTCCTGTCATCAGAAAACAAGCATCCTCGGCCTGTAACCTGTCTTAGGCTGTTTGGGAAAGAAGACGCTTTATATCCGTCATTGACTGCTGGTCTCTGTAAAGAAAGGAGATTAGTAAAACAAATATATCATTAGGCTATGTGTCTTAATAGCCAGACCTTTTTATCAGGCACCATCATAATGCTTTATGAGTGTGGCGGTAGACACGTAACAGCTGTCTTTAAAGCATTCGCCATTACAAGATAGCGCCGAGTTCCGTCTCAGTCTGGCGGTTAACGGCTCGTCAGCGCTCTTGTTCTTGCCCGATCTGCCCAGCAACAGCAATGCACCAATCCCCGTCTGCCTAGTGTACCACGCACAGGGCACGCCTACACCTCCTGTATATAAGCCGGCAGCCTACCGCACTCGGGGCCCCTCACCTCCAGCTCTCCCTCAACCAAGCAGTGCTTCAATAAAACGTGATTGGAGAAGGATCCTGTGTCGGTGGCTTTCTTCCCGCTGGTTGGGGCTCGCCGCATATGAGTAAGTATGCTCCCAAAGACTATAGTCTCCTATATTTAAGGACAGTAGCATTGCCCAAGTTGAAAATTGCTTTTCTCCCCTGGTTAGGAACACCATTCAGATCTACCATTCTCAGCACAAAGCATTTACTCTCATACATTCACCACGTCACACTACTTCTTTTCAGTAATTATTGACCGTGACAAATCAAAAATATTAACTTCTTTTCTCATAATCGGTCAATACCGAATCTCCCGTTATCTGCTTGTATACCATATTCTGTATTGTCGGTCAGTACCGACTCTCCAATTATGCTTTTTCATAACAAACCATTTTGTCGGTTAATACCGAACTTTTTCCAGATTTCTTTTTGGTCAATACCAACTCTTAGTACCATTTGGTCAATACCAAAACTTTTTCTCAACATCTTAAAGCATTGTACATCTCAGGTAAGAATATAACCATTTGCTGTTACAATACATTATTTTTAGTCTCTGAGCAGCTGTTTAGCTCCTCGGTTTGCCCCTCCTTAAGTAAAGAAGGTTTTTAGTTACTTTTTATTCATCATGTGTCTTTCTTTCCCTAAGGGGAAAGCTTAAGTCTTAGTTCTTAGATTCAATTTTTTATTTAAAAGTGAGTTCTGTATGTCATCTCAGCATTGGAGCAAAACAAGTTCAAAACGCTTTAAGTTCCAGACTCTGCAGAAGTCAGCTCAGCAGGATTCCTTTGTCCACAGTCTCTGGAGGTTGAATGTCTCCCTGCAGCGGGGCTTGGCAGCATCTGTAGATCTCTATTTGCCTCTCCGCTGTGTAGGGGCTGGGGACGCTGGGTCACAGGTTTCTGCTGTCCTCCTTGTTCCCTCCCTCCTGCTGGGCATTTGTCTGCTGTGCTGTTTTGCTGCTGGATACATCGAACTAAATGCTCTGGCAGCCATCTTGCTTGATCTTCTTCATGTCCGCTGTTTTTTTCTCACGAGTTCCTCCCGTCTGGTCACTTCTTCCTTGTTTTGGGGGTTCTCGGATCCACCTCACTTTCTCCTCCGTCCGTCTGTTCCTCTGTCCCGCGTCTCTCTGGATTCAGCAGCCGGTCTTCGCGGTCTCCTCATGGTCTCCGTCTGCGTTGGTCTTTCAGGGTTCCTCCTCGTTGCTTCTCGAAGTTCCTCCATGTTGCCTCTTCATCTTGAGTCGTCCGCACCACGCTGTCTTTTCGCATTTCTTCTTTTTCTCCGGCTTTCTCGGGGTTCAGTCATTAGCCCCACGTTGGGCGCCATTATGTCGGGGACCGTCGCCCCAACATAGGAACTCGTGCTTTTCCCCAAATGTGTTCCCGGAGGCGCGAGGAAGAAACAGGCTTTCACACCATCACCGTTCAAAGGCCGCTTTGGACTTCTCCCTCTTTACAGTGTGACCTTGTGTTTATTGTCTCTCCCTCAAGCCCTAAGCTCTGAATGCTTCCTGTAAAATGCTCCTCCACCCTCAGGAATTCTCTATTCACATTCTTTTTCCGGGGACTTCATTCTCTCCACACACACCTGCATTCCTTTACCAGCCTTGGAGTCAGCCACTTAACATTGAGCAATCTACAAGTGAAAAGGAAGGCTGGAGCCAAGCCCTTACCTATTGTTTTTCTAAATTGTTAGCTTTCCAGCTACCAAGTTGCATGGCAACGTCAGGCTGGCAGATATCAGAGCCGACAGCCTATCTATAACTCTGCTGCAGATATAGTGTCCTCTGCTTGTTTCTGAAGGTACTGCATGCACATAGCACACACACACACACAGGAAAAACACTAACACACAATATAAATAAATGTATATGTAAATTTAAAAGAAGACAGCTGTCTGCCTTAAACCTTAAAAACTCTAGTTTGATAATTCCTTCATAAGTTGAAGATCAATGTTTTAGACACCATACTGCAATGTATCTGTGACTAAAATTTTCCTTTAATTTTCTGACAATATAGCAGTCACTATACATCTAACTGCTTGATTCTGGTCTATATGTGAAAATATGTAGATTCCATTATATATCTTGAGAATAATGGAGTTGAGTCATAACATGATTAGAAAAATGCACTTTTGATTTCACTGTGATTATATTTTTATTTATATTAAATTAATAAGCCCTGTTGTAAACATTCATTCTTTTAGTTTCCAACAGATGTTTAAACAATGATACTTTGCTTCAAGTATTATGTGACATAACAATTACCTCCCTGACATGCTGTAAATTCTTGTTTTGCCACATATTCTTCATCTCATGGGTTGGAGAGATGAAGTGATGCCTCATGGGTATCAACAGCACTGTAACCCTTTTTTATTAATTCCTCAACAGATAGAGTGATGTAACACTGATGCCAAATAAACTCATTTTCTATATACAATATCTACCTTTGGTGCTTGTTTATAGTAGTGTAAAATGGATCATTACAAGACGGGAGATGGCCAGGGGTGGTGGATCATGCCTCTATATCTAACACTCAGGAGAGAAAAGTAAACAGGTCTCTAAGAGTAAGAAACAAACCTGGCAAACAAGGCGAGTTCCAGGACACCTAGGGCTATTATTACACAGAGAAACCCTGTATCAAAAGACCCAACAAAAAAAGATGGGAATTAGCTACTACTGCCAAACAATAAAACAAAAATAAACACTCAGATAATAATTCTTTAATTGAATTCTTCTCTGGACTACTTGACATAATATTTATAAATTGTATTCTCCATTATTGGGAAATATTGATTACTTTCCAAAAATTCAATATCAAATTCAACATGTAGAAAGAGATGTATTTTAATGTTAGGGAAATCCTTTGTTAAAATAACCAATAGCCCCCTAGCATACTCTGACAAAATAGGGCAAGAATCAATGGGTTATATTCTGAGATACAATCTGAAAACATGCATTAGCTAGATGACAAAACATTTGAGGCCGATGTGCAGTGTTCTACTTCTTATGTTTTGAGCCACTTTCTTTAGAGAGAGTCATTGGAGCCTGAAGGAAGAAAAGAGCCTCTAAAACTGCATAATACTCTTGGCGTTGGGGAATGTCAGTGGAAGAATTGATGAAAATAGTACCTTGTACTTTCATGCTGAAGTGCATCCACAATAGAATTAGCAAGAGCCTTGTTCATTAACTTTACAATGTATATCGAATATTATACAAGTAAACACAAAACATCACTTAGATTCTTATTTCACTGGAAAGCATTAACTGGATCTTAGAGAAGAAAAAAGACAGACAAATTCTTCAACTACCCCAGAGAAAATTATGTATCAGGCAGATATAGTTGTTATAGAAACCAACTCTGTACCTGCACCAGTGTGAGTGACTATATACAGACATTCTAAACCTGCAAGCAGGTGAGTGGTGACATAGAGCTACACTATGATTTTGTGCTCACAAGATTGACCGTTTAAAGACAAACTGAATCTGTTCACAGAAAGGTGACTTCGTGGAATTTTAATCAGATATTGCAGCTAGGTAAGAAATGCACAAAGACAGACAGCGCCTGCACTAGGGAAAAACCAAAGAAATAAGTATTCCACACCTGTACAAATACACATAACTACAGAAAGACGGACACTACAACTGCAATCAAAAGCTTCTCTAGTGATGAATGAAACAGGAGATTATCTATGAGTATAATAGAAGGTTTTCAGTAGTCATGTTGTGGCTACATTCCTTTTACAGAAGAGTAGTGTTTGGCTTTTCAAAAGACCTTGGGCAATTTATTTATTTATTTGGGCTTGTTTTTTTCTTTTCTTTTCTTTTCTTTTGTTTTTGAAACAGGATCTTCCTATTTATTTTTTCTTTTTTTTCATTCAAAAATTTACACTTTCTCCCCTTATCCCAGTCCCCCCCCCCTATCTCACTACCCTCCCCCCTCCGCCCTTCCACAACCCCTCCTCCCTCCCCCTGCTTCCTTAAGAAAAGGCAGGGTAGCCTGCCCTGTGGAAAGTCCAAGGCCCTCCCACCTCCATCTTGGCCCAAGAAGGTGTTCATCCACATAGACTGGGTTCCCAAAAAACCTAATCATGCAGAGAAGATAGGTCACAGTGTCATTATCGATGGCTACTCAATCTGCTCCCATTGGCAACCACATTCAGAGAGTCCGATTTGGTCATATGCTCCATCAGTCTCAGTCCAGCAGGATTGAGTGAGCTTTCATTAGATCAGGCACAGTCTCAGTGGTGGACCAGCCCCTCGCAGTCCTGACTTCCTTGCTCATCTTCTCCCAGCTTCTGCTCTTCGACTGCACCTTGGGAGCTCAGTCCTTTGCTCTGATGTGAATGTGAGTCTCTGCCTCTATCTCCATCCATTGGACGAGATTTCTATGGTGATCAAGATATTCATCAATATGACTACGGAACAAGGCTAGTTCAGGCACTCTCTCCTCTGCTGCCCAAATACCTAGCTGGGGACATCCCTATGGACCCCTGGGATCCCCTCTAGAGCCAAGTATCTTGCCAAACGTACAATGACTCCCTTAAGGTAAATAATCTTATTCCCTTCTCCAATAACCACCCTTCCCCCATCTCCACCCTCCCTCTCTCCCCAGCTTTCCCCAGCCCTTCCCTTCTTTCTTCTCCTTCCCGCTCACCCCTTCCCCTACCCCCCCTACAATCTACCCTATCCACCCCCCCCTGCTGTGCTTTCAACTTTTGCCCGGCGATCTTGTTTGCTTCCAATTTCCAGGAGAATCTATATATGCTTTTCTTCGGGTTCACCTTGCTCTCTAGCTTCTCTAGG
>JAQHUG010000210.1:2015174-2028231 GCA_028555095.1 Dicrostonyx torquatus
GCAGAAAAAAATAACGACAGCTTGAATTTTGCAGGAAAATGGATGGAACTAGAAACCATTATTTTGAGTGAGGTAACCTAGACACAGAAAGACAATCGTCACATGTATTCACTCATAGGTGGTTTTTAAACATAAAACAAAGAAAGCCAGCCTACAAAACCATAATCACTAAGAGAGACTTACATAGACCTAATATACATGAGAAAGTATAAAAAGACAAGATCTCCTGAGTAAATTGGGAGTATAGGGACATTGGGGGAGGGTTTAAAGAGGGAGGGGAGAGGCAGGGAGGGGAGCAGAAAGAATGTAGAGCTCAATAAATATCAGTAGAGGAAAAAAATACCCACTGCTATTAGCTGCTAAACCTTTTTACTAACTACCTTATATTTCTAATTTATTTTCAATCATTTTAATTAAAATACATTACACATCATTTCCTCCTTTCCTTGTCTTTACTCCATCTCTTACTAAATTCTTTCTTTCCAATGTTCTCATCATTTGGTATGTGTGAATAAATATTTTTAAATATGTGAATAAATCTGCTGCATCAGTTTCTTTTGGTTGAGTGTTTATGTTTTTACTTCTGAATACATTGCATTGGATAAGCAGTTCGGAAGCTCATCTCTGCCTGAGGTTAGTTCTCCCACTTGCAGAATTCCAGTGCTTAATGAGCAACAAAGGTCTGACCCTGAAATGACCTATGCCGTCTGGACAGGAAAAATAACCAAAATAAAAACTCAGGGTGTAAATACCTCAGTTAATATTTGTTGGTGCCATGGCCTAGAAGTTCTGGAGTTGCAGGGAAGAATGTGCACACTAGTGTCAGCCACTCTCACCCTCCCATGGTTCCCTGGACCCCCCACCATAATCATTTGACAAATGTCATGTTGGATGACTTTGAAATCCTGACATTTCTGCCTTTACTTTCTATGTACCATGTTCACAGGCCTGTGCTATCATGCCCTGCTTAAGTAGATTCAGTCTCTCTTAGCGAGTCATTAGAATGACAAGATAAGAAAGATAAGCAGTTACAGTAATATATATATATATATATATATTCTCTGTGAGACAGGGTTTCACCATCTGCAGAATACGGACAAAATTCTGCCCTAGTTGCTTGATGAGTTACAACAGACTCAGTGAGAAAGAACAATATTGCCCATAGTTGGAAGACAGTGGATTATAAGTAAAGAGGGCTGCATATGGTGGGGCATTTCTGTTCAGACCAGAACCTGTGTCCTAACGCCAGCCAGGCTCAGTCACTCATCCTTACCAAGCAAATTAAAAGGACCAAGTTATGCTTGGTGTTAGTGACATATGACTTTAATCCCAGCAATTAGGAGGCAAAGGCTAGTGGATTGAGTTCATCAGCCTTGTCTACAGAGCTATCCATGACTGAACAAAGAAACTTTGCCTTGAAAGAAAAAGAGAAAAAAAGAAAAAGAAAGAAAAAGAAAAACAATGTTGTTTTGCAATAAGCCCACCTAAAATTCAGGTACTGTAGAGACAGGTGGGAAAGTCTCTCTGATGTTCTTGAATAGCCTAGCCTCTCTATTTATCCCTAGGCCAGCTACTTATTCACAGTGAGAATATTCTATAAAATAAAAACAGAAAATCATATAAACTGGAGATAGCTGGTCCTCAGGTACAGCCCAAGATCTGCTGTCTGGTCTTTCAGTTTTCCGGCTTTCACACCTCCCTCCCTAACAGTTCCCGCAAAGTCCACAGCTCTTTGTAAATGTTTGATTTCCCCAATCTTAAAGGGACTTCGGTTTAAGTCTCAGATTCCCCTAAAACATGAATTTCATTTGGCATCACGATCACCCAGGGTTCCTGACTGAAGGCTTTTCACACAGCAGGGAAGTAGAGTGTGACTCCATTCAACACGTCAGTATTCTTGCCTGTGGGTTCCTTTTCTCTACTTCCAAAAAGAAAAGAGAAAGCGGGAGTGCACCTGAGTTTGTTCTTGTCCCATTGCTGCCTATTTACCAAATTTGAAAACAATGGCTTGCTGCGTTGGTTGTGTGGCTAGCCCCCATCAATGTCTTGTATGATCAGTTTCTCTCTTGATCATTTTTGTACACTCCTGTCAGATGTCATATGACTTTTTTGAGAATCATGGCGCTCTTTGTGGCAAGGTCCTGGAGAGCCCCACACATTGTGGAAAGTTCACTGAATAATTCCGGGTGTGAGGCCAGGAACATATTTGCAACGTTTTACTTTGGCTATACAAACTATATTGCTAGCTGGCTTTAGTTTCTTTTTCTCAGTCACAGATAAAATAGCTACTACAAAAGGAATTTCCCTCTTGATTACTCTCCTCTGAGCCAGAGGAAACAGTTAAGCAAAATACAATGGACCTGATTCATCCTCTAAAACCTTTCATGAATTCAGGCTTAAGAAAATGATATTGCCCCATCAGTGTGCCTGTAACCAGCATAAAAGAGCCACAATAGTTCGTGAAGTTTAATATTACATATTTAAATAACTATTCGGGAGAGAATGATTTTAATCACAAGAGTTTAGGAGAAATCCTAATAAATAAGTGATATCAGGAGTTAATGGGAAGAGTACTATCATAAAGACAGGAATAAAGTACTATCATAGCATCCCACAGTTCGCTAATGACTACGCCAGCAAACTAAGAAAGTGAAAGAGAACATGAGAACAATTTTGAGTTATGTTGCTTAAAGTATAACAGAAAAAAACCTGACATATCCCGAGGGGAGAGAGAATAGAACAGAGCAAAGAATGAATTAATCTACTGTTGCAGATGAGTTTATTGTGAGATCCAAGACTCTACAAGATTTAAATATTAACCATGAGAAACAAAACTGACTCTCAACCTGAACGATGCTGGAACCACAAATGCTGCCAACTGGGCACACTGTTCTACCTGGTAGGTGTGCCCAGTTAGAAAACTGCCCCTGTGACGGGCAACAGTGTTTATGCTTCAGACATCAGAGCTAAACTTCAAATGGGTAATGGTTACCAGTGGAAAAGTGGGAGACATAAGGGGGAAAAGGTGAAGGGGAAAACTTGTAAATATTTTTAAACCCAAAGTAAGTAAAAACTGAGAGGAAAACATTCATGCAAACCACTGAAACTTTATAAAGCCAGCCCACGCTGTCAGGGGGACACTTTCAGAAATCAAGTGGTTACAGTATCTTCCTTGCAATACACCTGTCCCAGCTCATTAAAACCATCTAGAGATAAGCATCCAGCAATCTGCCTTCATTTTCTGAAAATTTGGGCTCAAAAACTTCTTTAAGCCCCAAGTCTAAGTTTTTGTTGAAACCAGATTCCACTCAGATTATATCAGGAAGAGCTGCAGAATTTGAGTTATGCTTTTTCTTACTGATTTTTTTTTTTAGACAGGTAGCAATGACTGTCCTGTACCTCACTATGAAGAACAAGATAGCCTCAAAGTCAATGAGATCGGTCTCCGATTGTTTATCAAGTGCTGGCATTACAGAAACAGACAATACCCAGCTGGGGTATGTTTTTTTAAATGATCTGCCGGGCAGTGGTGGCGCATGCCTTTAATCCCAGCTCTCAGGAGGCAGAGGCAGGCGGATCTCTGTGAGTTCGAGACCAGCCTGGTCTACAAGAGCTAGTTCCAGGGCAGGCTCCAAAGCTACAGAGAAACCCTGTCTTAAAGAACCAAGAAAAAAAAAAGACTTTTATTTAAATCTGACAATATAAGAATAAAATGAGATTTGAAAAGGAACTACCATTGTTTGAAGAGCATTAGTACTTTTGAAATTCTAAATTAGTTTAAATTTATGAATCCATTTTCATGCTCTCTTAACTTCTACTGAAAATGTTTGAACTACGTTAGTGTGTATAGACCTTTGTCATGGTCTAGGGAACTGAGAGGACATTTAGAATTGGCTATTATATACATTTCCTATGTGAGTTCTAAAGATTAAACCCAGGGATTTGACTGTATGTGACCTCATTGGCCGATATTTAAGTTATATCATGGGCCACCATTTTAGGATGAATTCTGCTGTGGTCCTAATCACATCGGATCCATACTTTCCAGGGTAGGGATGTGAAGATTAAAAATGTTAGGTAGGAGGAAAAGAGATAAGAAGAGAGTCAGGAGGGCAACTCAGTCAATATTGAATGCTGAATTCACCAAAGTTTATTTTCCATACACTTTTATACCCCAATACAAAAATGAGGAAGACAAAAGACCACTTTAACATAATACCATTCTTAAAAAATGCATTGTTATTTAAGCAGTGAACCACCATAGACCAAGTATCCTGAAGGCAGCCACTCACTAAGGCAAACCTCCTTATTCAAAAGAAGGAGCAAAATATACTTATAGTTGAATTCTCGGACCTTTGGTCAAGGTTGAGAGGATATGCCTCTGTGGGCCATCTTAATGTCCAAATTACAAAATAACCACATCCTAGGTCAGGGTGTGTAACCATAGTTGTCAATGACATTGATCAATCTCAAACTGTTGACCTACAGAAAAGGTGGAGTAGGCTCACATTTTTGGGCTTTCACAGGTTTCAAAACTATTTATGTATTGCTGATGCCTAAATGTTCCTATGCCACATTCCATGTGTAGAAATAAGAAAGTATTTGTTGGAGTAATGTGGCTCCCCCAGACATTGCCCAGATATTAGGATTAGCAGCAACCAATTATACTTACTGAGACAATTCTCGAGTCCTCATTTGTGGTTCTGAGAAAGGGTTATGAAGAGGTGTTTAGTCTTCAAAATAAACTAACATGATCAAAAAAGACAGCAGTATATCATATTTATTTACAAATATGATTTATTACTCAAATTGTCCTATTTTCCTCCATCGTTAGATGACAATACTATTATAATCTGCAAAAATATTTTACTGATATAATATTTCAACTACTCTTACTTGACCATCAGTAGGACAGCTCAGTGGGGCATGTCTGTAGTGTGCAATGCTGAAACCTGACCATATCAGCATATGAAGATGGCCAACAGTAGGCCCCTCAAAGTTGTCCTCCATGCTAAACTGATCCCCTGATCACATTACAGACACATACAACAGAAATATTCTTGCTTTTTAAAAAATAAATCTCATTGCCATTAAATTATCTGGTATCTCATTTCCATTTAAATTATCTGGCATCCCTTAGAAGGCAGAACTTCAAGATGAAGTGACAGATAACTAAAAGGGACATGAAGGGGACAAAATAATATACACATATCCTTAGCACATCAGGCTCTATTAAGGTTATAGTATTGGTTATTGTTACCTTGTTTTTATAACACTTCTACCAAATAGATGAAAATCCTGATTTGGATACACAGAACACAAACCACAACCACAATTGGAGATTATATTTAATAATATAAGATTATTAAAACATTTGACAAAACAGCACACATGAGGGATACAACTTCTATTCTTGGACTTGTACTCAGGAGGCTCACACATGAGAATCAGGCGCTCAACTGTAGCCCTGAGAAATTACTGACATCCAAGTCATGCTACATAACAAACAACTTAAGGAAATGTGTGAAAATATAAAAAAAACAAAACCATGACGTACAACACACATTCACAGACACTCTTACTTGAAAGGTAGGTTCACATATAAACAGTGGACCACTAGATGTTGGGCATCCATCCCATTCCATACACTGCAGCAGAGAAATACCTATCAACCATGTGAAGCTGACACAGAATGAATAGAAGCCACAGACAGAATATAAGCACTGTCTCATAAACGTAAGGGAATGGCTTTGAAGAATACAGCTACCTTCAGTTCCTTCTCCAAAGGTTTCAAAACACCACAAGCACAGCTGAAGATCTTCACCATCACACTTGGGTGAACATAGTAAATAATTTCATCCTTCACGAATATAATAAAAACATGATGAAACAAGGCTTTTTTTCCCCCTTAAAACTGAAGGCAATTGTGACACTGAAGTCTTTGGCAAATCACTAACATGAATAGAGTTTGTGATCATGTACAAGTTCTATTTTCTGATGTGAAGATGAGATAGAAAGTCTTTAAAATCTTTACAAGCCAGAGACATTGTCAAACAATTATGACAAGTTCAATCTTAGGAACAAGAGCAAATCTTGACAACTTTTAAAACCTGCTATAAGAGGATTACATGAACTAGCATGTGCATGCACATACCTCCATAAGAACACACTGAAACCATAAAGTTATAATTAAAAATCCATTATGCAAAATTTCCACTCATTAATGTTTTTCTCATGTAAGTGTTCATTCCTCTATCATAGGTATTGAGGCATCTAAAGGCAGTTTTTCTTCATCATGAATTGAATCATGTAATAGAAACCAAGCATGTAAGCTTGAAGTCAGAGAAATCAATCTGTAGATGGTGATATCATTTGGGAATATTTAGGGAAACATATCCTGCTAGAGAAAATATATCGCTGGGGATGGTCTTGAGAGTTTATATCCACACATCATTTCCAGTATATACTCTCTACTCATGCTGCAGGTAGGTGTGAGTTCTAAGCTTCCTACTCTGGCTGCCAAGCCATTTTCACGGTGATCTTACATCGCTCTGTAACCATAAGCCAATTTAAATTCTTTCATAAATTGCCTTAGACATTATTCTATATCACAACAACATTAATATGCATCCACAAAGGTTTACACCTAGATTATTTATTTCATGTGATTGAAGAGAAGTATGAAATCTAAAAATATTACCTTTCATTTAAATTCATACAGCTTCTGTCCATATCAGTTTGCAGGTGTAAACAAAATACAGAGTGACATCATAATGAGTGAGCAGACTGCTGACACTTTTCAGATTTGTCGTCACAATAATTTATCTTGTATAACCGAATGGAAGAGTATTGACTAATGACCTTACCAAATTTGTGGTACTCAGACTGCCTTTGATATTATGTCCTCAAAAATTATTATGATATGCAAATGTCGAACAGACTGATTAAACACTACAGGTTTTATTCTTGCATAAAGACTACCATGATGCTTAAAACTTTACCACACTTACTTCATTTCTAAGGTTTCTCAGAAGTATGATTTTTTTTCTTGATTTCAAAGTCTACTGCTATATGCAAATGCTTACCACATTGTTTACATTTAAAGGGCATCTCTCCAGCATGTCTCCTTTCAGTAGTCAGAGACAGCTCTGTTGTGGAAAAGCTTTATCGCGTTCACTGCACTCATGGGTTCTCTCCAGTATATGTCCCTTTATGAATTCAAGGATGACAGCAATATACAAAGGCTTTAAGACATTGTGAACATTTATAGGTTTTCTCTCTAAAGTGTGTTCTATTCTGATACTGGAGATCACTGTAATGTGCAATGGATTTATCACATTGATCATACTGAATGTTTCCATATGGATTCATTCAGAATGTTGAAGACTATAGACACGCAAATGCTTCACCAGGTTAAATACATTCATAAGGCTTCTCCTCAGTATGAACTCTTTCATAATGGAGAACACTACAGAAATGTAACAAAGATTCACCAGATTAAGTATATTTACATACTATTTCTCCGCTATGAACTCTTTCATACTTTTTTAGGTCATTTTGATAGGTAAAGGCTTTACTACATTGATTATATTATTATGGTTTATTTTTTCAGAATGAATTCTATTGACTTCGAAGGCATGATTTCATGAAATGGCTTTATCACATTGATTACATTCATGGCTTTTTCCCTACTATGTGTTCTTTTATGGTGTTGAAGACTACTGCGATGTGCAAAGGCTTTATCACATTGATTACATTTATAAGGCTTCTCTCCAGTATGTGCTCTCTTATGGCGCTGAAGACTACTGTGATATGGAAAATCTTTATCACATTGATTACATTTGTAGGGTTTCTCTCCAGTATGTCTTCTTTCATGTAATTGAAGATTATTGTGTGTGACAAAGCCTTTACCACATTGAATACATTCATAAGGTTTTTCTCCTGTGTGTGTTCTTTCATGTACTCGGAGATAATTCTGTTGTGCAAAGGCTTTATCACAGTGATTACATTTGTAGAGTTTCTTTCCAGTATGGGTTTTTTCATGTATTTGAAGATACCAGTGTGTGGCAAAGCCTTTACCACACTGACTACATTCATAAGGTTTCTCTCCAGTATGTGTTCTTTTATGTCGTTGAAGACTACTATGTTGTGCAAAGGCTTTATCACACTGATTACATTTGTAAGGTTTCTCTCCAGTGTGTGTTCTTTCATGTTTTATGATATTATTGTGATAGGCAAAGGCTTTATTGCAGTGATTACATTTGTACGGTTTCTCTCCAGTGTGTGTTCTCTTATGTATTTTCAGGTAACTAAGATTTGCAAAGCCTTTACCACACTGAGTACATTCATATGGTTTCTCTCCAGAATGTGTTCTTTTATGCTGCTGAAGACTACTGTATTGTGCAAAGGCTTTATCACATTGATTACATTTGTGGGGTTTCTCCCTAGTATGTATTCTTTTATGATAATAAAGACAAATGTGCTGTGCAAATGCTTTACCACAGTGATAGCATTTGTAGGGTTTCTCTTTAGCATGTATTCTTTTATGGTATTGAAGACTAGCGTATTGAGCAAAGGCTTTATTGCATTGATTGCATTTGTAGGGTTTCTCTCCAGTGTGTGTTCTTCCATGTGTTTGGAGACTACTGTAATATGCAAAGGCTTTACCACATTGATTACATTTATAAGGTTTCTCTCCAGTATGTGTTCTTTTATGTACTCGGAGATGACTCTGTTGTGCAAATGCTTTATCACACTGATTACATTTGTAGGGTTTCTCTCTGGTATGTGTTCTTTTATGTATTTTAAGATAAGTGTGATTAGCAAAGTGTTTACCACATTGAGTACATTCATAAGGTTTTTCTTCAGCATGTCTTCTCTTCTGCCTTCCAAGATAACTGTGACAGGTAAAGACTTTATCACACTGAATATTCTGAGAGTGTTCCTCTCCAGTACAAATTTCTTCATGCCTGCAAAGATAATTGTTACATGAAAATGCTTTACCACAATTATTAAACTGATGAATAATTTTTCCATATGAATTCACTTTATAAATTGGTCTGATTTTAAAGAGGACTTAGAGCTTAAAGTTTTCACTTTGTTTACATCCACTGTGTTCCCCTTTATTATGGGTTGTTTTACATAGATACCTGTGATGGTAGGAGTCTTTACTAACACAATTTACTGATGTATTTGATTAGCTAATTCTCCATTGACTCAAGCATTGAAATGTTTGGTTCATAGGTGTTTGTACTATTAGATAATGCATGTGGCCTTGTTGCAGTATATGTGATCTTGTTGGAGGAAGTGTGTCACCTTGAGGTAAGCCTTCAAGTGCTCTATGTTCAAGCTATGCCTAGGATGTCACACAGTCTCCTTCTGCAGCCTGTAGACAAGGATGTAGAATGCACATCTACCTCTCCAGCATCATATATGCCTGCATGACACCATGTTTCTTGTCATGATGATGATGGACTAAGTCTTTCAAACTCTAAAGCAGTTCCAATTACATGATTTCATTTATAGGAGTTACTGTGGTCTGACTAGGCAGTAGCAGTGCATGTCTTTAATCCCAGTACTCAGGAGGCAGATCTCTGTGAGTACAATGCCAGCCTGTTGCATAAGAGCTAGTTCCAGAGAAATCATGTCTCAAAAAATAAAATAAAGAGAAGTTACCATGGTAATACCATCCCTTGACAGCAGCAAGAGATGACCTAAATAAGACACTCACATATATGGTAATACCATCCCTTGACAGCAGCAAGAGATGACCTAAATAAGACACTCACATATATAGTATTCTTTTTCCATGAGGTTTTTAGACATATTTGGAGAGAATGGTAAGAACTCAAAGTTTACTATACTGATTGCATTCATAAATTATCTGACTCTGTGGGTCATACTACATTTGTAAAGTGAACAGGAACAAACAGAATTTCCACATTCCTAGTACTCATTGGGATTTTCTGGAACATGAGTTTGTTGATGAATCCCCAATAAATTGGAAAGCCTGTGAACTTACATCACATTCAGAAAGTATACTCAAAATAGGTACTCCTACATGTTTTAATTGTTCTGGGAAAGAGAGGGAAGTAAGTTGCCTCTTTCCATCTCCCTGTGCTCACACAGCTTGTATCTACTGTGTCATATGATATATCTAGTAAAGGAAACAAAAGTTTCCATATGACAGGCATTCAGTTTGATATCTGCTCCCCATAGACATGTGGTAAAGGGATTAAATTTTGTCCAGAACAATATATTTGACTCTCAAAAACTGCCCATCTTGATAAACTTAGTAAAGTCTTTAAATGCATATGAGTAACACAATCTTTACTCTGCACTCTTTGGTTATTAGAAGATTTTGAACACTGAGTATATACTCATCACTTATTCATTGTGTACATGTTGCAAAATGTCTGTGTCTATGAAACTAAATGGATTGGAAGTTCTGTGGCATAGCTCGCATGGAGCTATGATTCAAATGGTGATACCGTTAAGACATTGTTTCCTTCTCTTCTTTCTAAGAGGAATGCATTGCTAATAAGAATTCATTACTTACACTGAGGGACATGGTTAGGTGCTTATTCGATATCAATATGCTGTAAATAAATAAATCTCTGCTTGTTACACTATTGCATCTCTTTAAAACTTCCAGGACACATTAATATTTCCTCAGAGACACATTTGTGAGTGACTGTACATGAAAATTACCTTCCATGTTGCAGAGAAATTTGATCAGGTTCTTCAATATTATGGTCTTCCGAATTGTTGGCTAAAATACAATACCAGAAAATATATGAAATATTTAAGAAATACTGCAAAAATTTAAAATATTATCTTCAGTTAAACTTAGAATCATGACTGATTTATTACCATCATTTCCCACTTTCGCAATCAAAAGTGCAAAGAAAAAAAATCACTTGCCAAGAAAGAATTGTCCCCTTATTTAAAAAATGAAGTAAAATTCACAGTCTTACCTATAGCAGTGAGGTTCCTGTAGGTATCCAGCATCACTTCTTTGTAAAGATTTTTCTGGGAAGGATCCAGCAAAGCCCATTCATCCCAAGTGAAATGTATATACACATCATCACACGTCACTGCATTCTAAAATGACCATATATAAATATGAGTAAAAGAAAAACTGATCACACTGTAAATGTATACTTCTTCAAAAATATATTTATGTAATTCTGGTGTTTCTCACTCTTATTCCATGACACTGAAGTTCTAATGCATCACAACGTCATTTTTGAAAGAAGCTGAGTGAGATTCACTTGCCATTTCCGCATATTTAGAATAGGATATAGTCTTGCAGGAGAAATGATCATTAAGTGAATAAAGAAAGTGACAAGCAGACATCAACAATACTGATCACACACTAGAGAAATCATAAAACAAAAGATGAGCAAGGTAGTTATTGGTTCATGCCTCTAATCCCAGCACTCAGGAGGCACAGGCCTGTGTGTTTCTGCTGTGGAACAAACTTTTTGTACACTATGAATATATATTAATCTCTGAATATGGTGAATAAAGATTTCACTGACCTATAGTTAAGCAGAAAGAGGTTAGATGAGAAAACCAGACTGATAGGATACTGGCAGAAAGGAAGATGGAGGTACAATCAGAGGATGGTCACCAGAGATGCAGAGAGAAGCATGAGGGACATGATGAATTGAGAAAAAGATACCAAACAACATGGAAAAGCAGATAGATGAAATATGCGCTAATTAAATTTAAGAGCTAGCTATTGAGGCTGCAAATTCACAGGAGGACCAAGAGGTGAGTGACCACCTACCCAGCAGAACATCCCACTCTCTAGGCCTTCTACACTGGGGCAAGCTATGGCCCCTCACCCACCTATCTTCTCTTTGAAAATACCTTGACTTCAAAATTGAAGTCAAAAGATATGTTACTTTGGAGAAGAGATTTTGCTTTTGTTTCCACAGGAATGAGAGGCTGTGGATTCATTCTAAGTTAAGAAGACTCAGGCTTCATGTTTCTCCAGCCTGAGATGGAACGTAGGTTAGGATCTTTCCCGGTAAGCCACCACCCAGAGGTGACATACAGACTATTAGAAATGGGTTAGTTTAAGATGTAAGAGTTAGCCAATAAAAGGCTACAACTAATGGGCCAGGCAGTAATTTAATTAATACAATTTTCCGTGTGGTTATTTCGGGTATAGGCTAGATAGGCACCGGGAACACAGCCTGCCCACTCCGGGGGCTGGGCAATGGGGGCGGCAGGTCCCACTCGCCTCTCATGCAACAGTTTGGCTGCCCAACATGGTCGGCTACATCCACTTAAAAACCTGAGAAGGCTTAAAAAGGAGAGAGAATTTAACACAGTTTTTTTTCTGTTTGTGGATGGCGTGCCACAGAGAGATTTCCTGATTCAGCAAAAGCTGCAGCGGTTTTAACACGGGGCGTCCTGGGCTGTGCCACCAGCATGAACTCTGGCTATAAAACAGTATCTTTTGTGGAACTGGATGTTTGTGTGCCTGCTCAGGATCAGAAACAAACTGCTCTGAGTCTATGCCTGTGACCCAGCTTTTCCGGCCTGGGCAGATGGTGGGCAGGCTTAGTCATGACGGAGATGTTAAGAGGCTGTGCAATGCTCTGCATAGCAGATCCAGCTGTAACTCAGATAAAAAGCTCATTCTCCAGGTTGGGATGCTGAGCATGGCTCCTGCCTGGAAGGGGGGCATTACACGCTGCAGCTCAGAGGTACAAGTGACTCAGAGACATAAGCAGCATCTCCATGCTAGCAGTGAAATACAGTTCAGAGGCACAAGTGGCTCCGCAATGTTGGACTGAGCAGAGCAAGCAGACAGTATGTATTTGACCTGAGATTGTCGCAAATTAGATTCTTAAGAATTTAGCATTTTAAAAGCACAAAGCAAAAGTACTCCTGGATAGTAAAGAATTACAGATTCACAATAGGACAGATTCAGACATAAAAGACCTCTAAATGGGTCATACTGTTAGATAAATTACGTAGGCTTGGGAGAGAAAAAGAAAAATATAGAGTCATAAAATAAAGTTAATGCCTTAAGAAAAAG
>JAQHUG010000210.1:2126310-2155979 GCA_028555095.1 Dicrostonyx torquatus
GGGAGGGCCGGGAACAAGGGGAGTAAATGTAAATTTTTCTTTTAACAATAAAAATTAAATATATATATATATATAAAAGTGCTTGTCATTGTGCTATCAAAAAATAGCTGTCACATTTTTCTGTGATAGAGTGCTAATGCTTTCAATCAGAATCATTTCTCAGTCCCCTATGCCTCAAAAGTATGTGTATACTGCTTTTTCTACAATGTTTCAGTATAATTCATAAATACTGGAAATGTTAATGTGTCTGAAATTTTTACCCTTTTATAAACTCAAAAAGAGTTTGTTGTTGTTGTTTTATTTTTTTTTTAATGTGAGCTCCAGGGAACTGAGTTGAATCCAGCTGGAACAGGTGAGATGTACTGTCAGATGCATTCCTGACAAATACTGTCAATCAACAGTCTAAGTTTCCCCACCTTTTTCCTAGTCTTGGGACTCCCCTCCCTCAATTACCAGGACCTAAGGAAAAAATTTCCCACCAAACTTGACTTTATCTTCTGCTCTGCTGGCATCTTACCAGATCCAAGCTGCTCTGGATGGTCCCACAGAGCTTGGACAGTGCAGTGAGTGAGTCAGGTATCCCAGGACTTGGACAGCATCTCAGGTTTCTCTGGTTTCCCAGTAATATCAACATCCCCATGTCGACAGGAAGCAGTCTCAAAAACATAATGATGCCCTTATTCCTGCCTCACCTGCTACCCACTTCAATCTCTTCATCATTTTATAAGAAGAAAAAAGAGGAATGTTGATATTCAGGAGTTACACTGGCCTGCCCACATGATCCTCAACTGTAGGCACTAAGCGCAATCCCTGTGCAGGTTTGCTTGTTGGTATTCTCGCAGTTGATCTGGCCAATGCTTAGGGTTATGTAAATGTCATCAGCTGTCACCACTACATAGTGTGCATGTGCTACATCTCTCTCTCTCCAGAGGCCAGACTCTGCACCTCTTCTCTTCCCTTCCCCCCCCCAAATCTCCCATATAAGCTCTGTTGTATGGTGTTACTGTCCTTCCCACTGCTGTCCAACAAGTTCTGTCCTTGAACAGAACTACAGAGTTAATATCTCAAAGTATGTGGAAAGTTAGTTTATAACAATGTCTCACTGGCTGTGGTCTAGCTTGGCCAACAATGGATGTCTATCAATAGAAAGCGGAAGAATCCGATAGATGTCCAGCCCATGAGCCTGGGTGTCTCAGCTGGTCTTCAGTATTTACCAGAGTTCTGAAGTAGGCTCTATGTTATTAAAGGAATTAGCTTGGTAGCAAGAGTGAGGACAAGCAGGCAAAAAGACAGAGCTTCCTTCTTCAATATTCTTTATATATGTAGAATGTCACCAGAAGGTGTGATCCAGAGAAAACTTGGATCCTTTTCTTTGATATTGTTTTGGTTTTTTTCAAGACAGGGTTTATCTGTGTAGACCTAGAACTCATTGTGTAGACCAGTTTGACTTCCAGTACAGAAAATCCTACTGCCTGTCAGCTGTGCACTGGGATTAAAACTGTTTACTGCCACCAAGATTCTAAAAGTAGATCTAATCACCCCAAATGATCTACACTAGAGATGGGTCTTCCCATTCCAGAACTTTTTATATGAAATTTCCTTCACAAGTGTACCCAAATCTTTGGGTTTTAGTTAATTGCAGAGGTTTAATTGGGTTTAGTTAATTGCAGAGGTAGTCACATTGACTACCAAAAACAGGCATCACAACAGCCAAGAGAGAAGACCTGAGAAAGATTTCTTACTGTAGAAGGGAAGAAACCATGGGTGTCATTTCCAATGCAGTGTAAGCATGGGATTTTACTTACAGAGTCTGGACACATTCTCACAGAGTTCTGCCCATTCATAAGCATGCTTAGATAATAAATCCACTCCTGAATGTGGTCACAATATAGAAGCAGAGAATTTAGGGACATCCTTACTTGAAAGTCATGCAGGAATAATATAAATTATAAAAACACAAAACACTATGTCTCTGGCATGTTCATCTTGTACCAAAGGTCTTAACTGGAAATCAAGGGAATGACTCTATGAAAATAGATTGCTTTGGTGCCTAACCCACCTGTCAGTCATGATGTATCACCTAAAAGACAATTGTATCAGTGCCACCATTCTCAAAGATACAAGGAACAGAGAATGCAAATACAGAAAATATTATGGCAAAGGCAACTATAAACACTGTGGTCACTGCTCTTAGTTGGTTGGCTCTGCTGAATAAGAATAAGGCTGCTTTTGGTGTCTGAGCATGATGGTTCACAGGAAGGCCACAGCTGCTTCCATGCAAGACCAGAGGGAGTTCACTTTAGCCCTGCCTGATGTCTTCTCAGAACTGTGGCATCTATGCAAAGAATTCCATTATTTCCCTTTTTAAAAGCATTTTAGAATTTTAGTTCTACAGTGTTTTGCCTGTGTGTGTCTATGCAGAGTACCCACAGAGGCCAGAAGCAGGCAGAAAATTCCTGGGACTAGAGTTACAGCAAATGCTTAACTACCATGTGGGTTCTGGAAATGGAAACTCAATCATATGTAACAATACCCAGTGTTCTTAACTGTTCATCCATGTCTCTAATCCCTCTGTTTTGATTTAAAAGTTATCTCTATACATTTAATTAAAAGATATTACATCATTTTTTCCTCTCTCCATTTTTCACCATACTTCCCTTCCAACTTCTTCCTTGTTAAGTATGTGTGAATAAATATGCTGATATATGAATATACCGTGCTGTGTGTGTTTTTATTCATTGTATGTATATAGTTTAATGGCTGACCACATTGTACTGGATAAGCAATTTCAAAGATTACTCCTGCCTGAAGGCAATTCTCTCACATGAAGGAGAATTCCACTTTTTAATAAGCATCAGGTGTCCAAGCTTAACTAGGCTTCCTTGAAGAAGAAATAATCAAGAACAGAAAACTTAGGTAAGAAAATTCCTTAACAATTAAGAGTACTACAGATTTTTAGAAAGCACCCAGCTTCTTTTCCCAGTACATACAGAAAGTTCACTACTATCTCTAACTCCAGTCAAACACCATCTCCTGGACTCCCTGGGCCCCAGGCATAAATAGGGTACAAAAGGCAAAAGTGCATACAGGAAAAATACCCACGTACATAAAATAATGACTGAAGTTAGATTTGCCAAAAAGAAAGAAAGAAAAAAAAAGCAACAACAAAAATCATGAGCAGAGACAACCAGCACCTTAACAATTTTCAAACTGTGTGGTAGTACATTCTGTGAGGCAGGATGAAACATGTGAGTTTTAAACATGTGCTACAGGTAAACATAAACACACACACACACACACACACACACAGGAAGAGAAAAAAACTGAATAACATACAAGAGATAGAGCATTGGAAAAGTGAGACAACTCTTAAACTCATTTCAGGTGTCTGCCACTGGTGCCCATACAATTATTTCCAAAAATAAATACTGTCAAACATGATAGCAAATGCCATTAACCCTAGCGACAGGAAGGCAATGACTCCAATGATATCCAAGGATTTTAGGCAATGCTGGTTGACATGGTCATTTCCAAATAAAGGCCAATCTCAAAAAATCTTAAATGGTTTTTAAAAGATGTATATAACTTTCATTTGTTTTCCTGGTTTGAGACAGCATCTCATTTGGAAGCCTAGTTAACCTTGATTCAAAGTATATACTATATCAAAAATATATATGATATCTTTAGTAAGTGTTCATATATATTTAATGTTTAAGTCTGGCTGTCTCTCACAAGACCCAGTTTTCCAAAGCCCTTTCTTTCTACTATTATCTATATAAAATCCATGATAAACATATCTGTAGATGGGATTTTCTGTCCTGCCTGGTCCCACAGCCATTCAGTCCCAAAGAAAACACACAGAAGCTTATATTACCTGTAAACTGGTTGGCCTATTAGCTCAGGCTTAATACCTACATCTTAAACTAACTCATAAGTTTTATCTATGCTTAGCCATGTGGTTTGGTACCTTTTATCAGTGAGGCATTCTCTTGTTTCCTCTGCTTCTAGCTGGTGTTGCAAACTGAGCCTTTCCTCTTCCCAGAATTCTCCTAGCTCAGTCATCCCCGCCCCCTATACTTCCAACCAGGCTACTGGCCAATCAGCATTTTATTAAACCAATACAAGTGACAAATCTTTACATGGTACAAAAGCATTATTCCAGAGCACATATCTTTTTAGTCAGTTGTGGTTTCAGTGATGTGCACCTGTAGTCCCACTACTAGAGAGGGACAGGCAGTAGGATCTCTGTAAGTTCCAGGCCCAGTCTACCTACTACACAGTAAGGTCCAGGTCAGACATTGTTAGAAAGTGAGACTGTGTCCCAAAATGCACTCAGTCCACAAATCTCTTGGTGTAGGAGGTCCTTCTGTATTTCATTGTTTTCATTGGTTGAATAAAGAGACTGCCTTGGCCTTTTGATAGGGCAGCCCTTAGGTGGGCGGAGTAGTGTTGCAATGAGTGCTGGCTCCCAGCCACCCGGTGCACTTAACCCCCGAAATGATTACACAGAAGCTATATTCATTTAATACACTGCCTGGCCATAAGCTCTAGCCTCTTCTTGGCTAACTCTCACATATTATTTTAACCCATATCTAGTAATCTGTGTATCACCACGGGGTGGTGGCTTACCGGGAAAGATCCTAACCTACATCCATCTCAGGCCAGAGCAGCATGGCGTCTGCCCCAGTGCCTTCTCTCCCACAGCCTTCCATTCTGTCTATTCCGCCCACCTAAGGGCTGCCCTATTAAAAGACCAAGGCAGTTTCTTTATTCAACCAATGAAAGCAACACAAATGCAGAAGGATCCTCCTACATCATTTCCCTCTTTTTTTAAAAAACAAAACAAAAAAGAAAGGGTTTCATTTTTAACATAGTAAAATTACATATAACAAAAGTTATCAAACAAGAATTACAGTTACAATATTTATATCTATTTTATCTTTTAACATAAGTAAGGAAAACTATAACTATCCATTCTTCAACTCCATCAAAGACTCCAGAAGGATAAAATATTACTTAAGTAAACAAGAAATAAGCAACTTCCAAAACTCTAGAAATGACAAAGACATCTCGCTGCCTGGACAGTCACCCAGTCACCTGGATGTACCGTTGGGGCATCCATCTTCAGCCTACAGGCCCACAGTATTCAGCAGACATTTCCATGAAGCAGGAAAATTCAAAGGCAGTTCAGTCATTTTCTTTTGTGTCCTGCAGAATGTCTCGTATACTCTTTCATGAAGCAGGAACCCTGAAGGATCATTTCACCTTTAGGAAAGTTCAGCAGTCCCCTCTCTGTGGGTTCTTTGTGTCCATTTAAGCAGTCTAGGCAAGAGCAGTTTCTTGCCAAAATGGCTAGCAAACTCCATAAGGAGCTTCTTCAATGCCCATCTTCCTCTTGAAGTAGATTGGTGCTGTCAGGAGCAGACATGTCTCATTGTCATGAAAAGCCCTAAGTTATTAAAACATTAAACACCATGTTCTGTGTCTTTAAAAGATATGAAGAATGCCTATCTGAAATATATCTATGCATATCTAGAAAATCTAACTAACATGACTACAAACTTGACTATATAGATGATTATCCATTAACAACCTATATTTCTTAATTATACATTACATTTTTAAATGAACTACATAATCACAATACCCTAATCAAGATCAGACATACACAAAACAAAACTGACCTTAAATTTATATCAATAAAGCAAAATTTCTAACAATGTAAATTAATTATATCTATATCATCTCCCCCTTTAAATGTAAAAAAAACATTTATAAACAATGTTTGGGAATATGGATGTAGTTATTTCTCTCCAAACTGCTTCCTGCTGTATAGGGGCGCTGTTAATTAGGTCTTTCATGGTATAACCTGTGTGCTAGGTACATCTCAATCATCAGTTGAGTGAAGTAATTTTCTGAAGGTGTTCACGGTGACCTTTAAGGAGGGCATGGTCTATCATACCAGATTGTTGTAGAAGGAATCCACAGGGTCTCATCCTCTGTGAAAACAAAAGAAGAACCTCCTTTCCAAAGCATCATATCCTTAGACCTGTATTTGGAAGTCATGATAACTTTAAAACATATATGGTGGTTTAGCTTGGCAGCCCATACAATAAAAAGTAGCTCCTTTACAGTAAAAAAAATTTAAAGAAAACACAATAAAATACATAATCCAGACATTCTGTGAATTTTCCACTTTTATGTGGCTTATTTTTATTTCTTTTAATCTATAACTATCTGTAGTCTGGCTCTTTAGACTTTACCTTTTTTTAAGGCATTGTTTATTTTATTACTATTTTTTTCTTCTCTCTCCCAAGCCTACATAATTGCTACCACCCCATGGTGATACACAGATTACTGGATATGTGTTAAAATAATATGTGAGAGTTAGCCAAGAAGAGGCTAGAGCTTATGGCCAGGCAGTGTATTAAATGAATATAGCTTCTGTGTAATCATTTCGGGGGTTAAGTGCACCAGGCGGCTGGGAGCCAGCACCGGGAACGCAGCCCACACTCATTGCAACAGAGTAGACAGAACGGAAGGCTGGGGAGAAGGGAAGTATAGCAGACGCCATGATTCTCTGGCCTGAAGTGGACGTAGTTTAGAATCTTCCCAGTAAGATCACATGGTGACTTACAGACTATTAGAAATGGGTTAGTTTAAGATGTGAGAGGCTAAAACTAATGGGTCAGGCAGAGTTTAAATGAATACAGTTTGCGTGTAATCATTTTGAGGGTAAGCTAGCCGGATGGGACCAAAAGCAGCCCAGCGGCTGGGAGCCGGGTAGAACAGAACGAGGGACCCAGCCTGCGCACATTACAACAATCTCTACTTAATAAATCCCATGGCTGAGAGGATAAGGTTAGCAGATAAAGTCCTAACTTTGCAACAAGAACCCAAGGTTTTATCCCTTCACATCTGCATTATAAAGCCAGTTGCAGAAGTGCATTCCTATAACACAATGCTTTTAAGAAAGGGAGGAGGAAGACAGGTGAAACCATGCAAGCCTATGATATATGTGTGACAGTCAACTAGATACCAAGTCTCCAACATGGGGAAGGGTTGTTCTCTGCCTTTTACATCCAAACCATGGCACACATTCACATCTTCCCACTCATACGTGGGCAAACATACACAAATGGTCTTAAGTAAATAAATAATAAAATTACAAGTTTTATGAGGAAGCACACACATTTTATTCCAATACCCAGTAGGCAGGGTCACGTAGATTTCTGTGAGTTTGAGGCCACACTGATCTACATTTTGAGTTTCAGGACAGCTGGAGATACATAGAGGAATTGTTTCAAAATAAAATTCCAACTCTGATTTGTACTGACTCATCCTGAAGTTCTTTTCCAGTACGCACTGCAGAGTCCCAGCTTAACCTCGGCAGAAGTTCTAATAAACAAGACTTTGCTACCACATAGCATGAGGCAGTTTCTCTGATTCTTTCCAAAGAGATTTTGTTGTATTTATCTCTCCTTGTCTACCTCCTGTACCTTACCTCCAGTCCCCCCCATCCTTGTTTAGCCCTCCTTGGTCCATTCTTCCCTTTATATTACTGCACTCTACCTCCCTTCCCTCTATAGCTGTTCCATGGATATTACAATGGAAACACATATCTGAAGATTGAAAAGCAACATTCACAACCAAGCCTAGAGACCTAGTTTGGTCCACAGGCTCCACATGTTACAAGTACATTAATTACCTAGAGTTCTCCTCTGGCCTCCACAAAAGCTTTGTGGCTTATGAGTGTATGCAAACATTGAGCACATGTGTTTCGAATAACAAAACAAGTAGTGTACTCTTGTTCCTTCAGTCCCCTAATGATAGTTTCTGGTACCCTATAGACCTTGCTTCCATCTTCTGCCCCACTAACTTACACATAATCATCCCTACTAACTTTCTTAAGTTAGATGGCTTTTCTGAAAGACTTGAATCAGCTCAATTAAGTTCCACAATTCAACCTGACCTCTAGCTACAAAAATCAGTCATATTAATGAATCACTAGACATTTTTCTTCTCACTATATCTTGAATTTTTCATTTTTGTGCATGTGAATTCAGAAGAAGACACACATGTGTAGGGGTGCAATGTTCATGAAGGGGCTGGCAAACAACTTTCTGTGTCATTCCTCAAGTGTCTTTTGAGATTTGCTTCGGGAATAAAGAGTAAGGTGTATAATACATGGAGTCAGTGCTACCCACATGCAAAATCTCCCTATTTTATACCTTTGAACAAAATCATCAATCTTTGTTAAAAGTCAAACTTTAGAAAAGACAGAAAAATACAATAAAAAAAACTAGGTGCTTTCATGACCCATGCTTCCAAACTCCTAGAGAAGAGGAATAGAGTAATGCTAAAAAAATAAATTACGAGGGCATATTTATTATTTATTTGTCATGTTACATGATTTTATTTTTTTGATACAGTCTCACTAAATAATCCAGGGTGGCCTTGTCCTGGCTGATTTTTCTTCAACATGACACAAGCTAGAATTACTTAGGAAGAGGAACTTCCATTACAGGGCATTTTCTTGATTAATGATTTATGAAAGTGGGTCCAACCCATTGTGGAGATGTACTATTCCTGGGCAGGTGGTACTGATATGTGTGTGTGTGTGTGTCATGTGTGTGTACATATATGCATAATGTGTGTGTATATATAAACACACACATAAAGGCAAACAGAATTTTTTGATGTGTTTTTATTTTGTAATGAGAGAAAAAATGGCTGTGTATCTGAATAGGAGGGGAAGATATGAGAAGAGTTGAGTAAACAAAAATCATAATCAAAATATATTGCAGAGAAATCTATTTTCAATTTTTAAAAAAGAAAAGAAAACGGAAAGGAAACTGAAGAAGCCAGGAGGAACAAGCCGGGAAGCAGCATTCCTGCAGGGTCACATGTTCAGTTATTCCTGAATGACTTGTATGCATGATTCATTATCAGTTGGACCTGTTAGTCAAACAAGCCCTTTGCTCCCCAAACACTAAATGAACACAGTGAGTCTAAAAGCAGCCTGTGCAGTTGAGAAGAGGAAACAAAAAGAGGCAGGAAACAGGTGAGGAAATAAAGGGCGGATGTGAAATCCTCAGATAATAAAGGGTGGCAAATGTAGAACCAACAAACCAATACATAAAATCCCTGAATTAAGAACCCTTAAGTTTTCAACATGATATTGGTCAGTTTGGAGCCTAAGTCAGTTAGGAGCAACTGCACATGATATATCACCAAAGCAGATAGAAAATAAATGAATGCTTTTAGCCATTCTGACAGGAGTAAGATGGTATCTCAAAGTCGTTTTGATTTGCATTTCCCTGATCACTAAGGAAGTTGAACATGACCTTAAGTATCTTTTGGTCATTTGAAATTCTTCTGTTACGAATTCTCTGTTCAGTTCAGTACCCCATTTTTTAATTGGGTTATAGCCTATGCTGGAGAGGATGTGGAGTAAGGGGAACACTCCTCCATTGCTGGTGGGAATGCGAACTTGTGCAACCACTTTGGAAATCAGTGTGGCGGTTTCTCAGGAAACTGGGAATCAACCTACCTCAGGATCCAGCAATACCACTCTTGGGAATATACCCAAGAGATGCCCATCCATACTACAAAAGCATTTGTGTAAGTATGTTCATAGCAGCATTATTTGTAATAGCCAGAACCTGGAAACAACCTAGATGCCCCTCAATGGAAGAATGGATAAATAAAGTGTGGAATATATACACATTAGAGTACTACTCAGCAGTAAAAAAACAATGATATTCTTGAATTTTGAATGCAAATGGATGGAAATAGAAAACACTATCCTTAGTGAGATATCCCAAATCCAAAAAGATGAGTATGGTATGTACTCACTCATTAGTGGACTCTAGCCATAAACAAAGGACATTAAGCCTATAGTTCACAAGCCTAGAGAAGCCAAAAGCAAGGTGAACTCAAAGAAAAACATATACAGATCCTCCTGGAAACTGGAAGCAAACAAGATTGCCAGGCAAAAGTTGGGAGCACAGGGATGGGGGTAGGGTTGGGGGTGGAGTTGGGAGAAGGGAAGAAGGAAAGGGCTGGGGAGAGCTTGGGGGAGTGGGAGGATGGAGATGAAGGATGGATATAGGAGCAGGGAAGAAGATATCTACAATAAGGGAGCCATTTTAGGGTTAGCAAGAGACTTGGCTCTAGAGGGGTTCCCAGGTGTCCACGGGGATGTCCCCAGCTAGGTACTTGGGCAGCAGAGGAGAGGGTGCCTGAACTGGCCTTGTCCCATAGTCACATTGATGAATATCTTGATCATCACCATAGAAATTTCGTCCTATGGATGGAGATAGAGTCAGAGACCCACATCCACATCAGAGCAATGGACTGAGGTCCCAAGGTCCAGTTGAAGAGCAGAAGGAGGGAGAAGATGAGCAAGGAAGTCAAGACCACAAGGGGTTGGTCCACCTACTGAGACAGTATGCCTGATCTAATAGGAGCTCACCAAATCCAGCTGGACCGGGACTGAAGGAGCATGTGATCAAACCGGACTCTCTGAATGTGGCTGCCAATGGGGGCAGACTGAGAAGCCACCGATAATAGCACTGGGACCTATCTCTTGTGCATGTATTGGCTTTTTGGGACCCTAGTCTATTTGGATGCACACCTTCCTAGGCCGGGATGGAGTGGGGAAGGCCTTGAACTTCCCACAGGGCAGGGTACCCTGCCCTTTCTTAAAGATGGAGGAGGAGGGAGGTGGATTAGTGGGGGAGTGAGAGGGGAATGGGAGAAGGGAAGTGTATATTTTTGAATGAAAAAATTTTAAAAAAAGAAATGAATGCTTCTTAAACACAGAAAACAGCTTTCTTTTAAAAAATTATACAGGTAAGTATTAGAAAGATGATAGTTTGCTAATTTTTCAAAGTAAGCATTGTTACATTAAGATTTAAAACAGGAATAAAACACCACAAACATATGACAGTAAGAATATTGAGACCACTTCTAAAATATTTACCATTCTTTCAAGTAAATGATTTCAGACCCTGTAATATTCACAAAAAAGTAACTTAATTCCATTATCAGTAAGGACAGGTCTAACCACGGAAATCAGAGAACTCAATGAAATGTCAAAGTAGAAGGTTTACAGTGTTCCTATGTGAAAATCAGATATGACTAAAGAGACACTGACTTATCTGCCTGCCAAGTGGCTTGCAACGTAAGTCATTCAATTGGTCTCTAAGACATGTAAACCCAGAGCCACTGCTGAATAAGGATGACTTTCATACACTTAATGGGTTCACCGCAAACGTGTGCAAGAGCTAATGTTTGCTCATTTACTTCTTGCATCTTCACTTCTCTTCCGATTGTTACTCTCAGTTAACATCAGTCATCTAAGGAATAAAATCTCAGCACAATAAATCACTAGCCCAAATTTGAAGAGTGATTATAGCAAGAATGAAAATTACAGAGAACAGTGTGTCCGCATTTTGGGGAAGAGATAAAATTATACTAATGTATGGTTAATAGAAGCCAACGAAGCAGTATGTGAACCACATATGTAAATCACTGATTGCTATTAAAGTGCTCAGTAGGGGCTGGGGATACAGCTCACCTAGCAGGGGAGTGTTTGCCTGTGTTCGCATTACCTACAATATGTGTAACAGCTGTGGCAGTGACGCACCTGTAATCCCAGAACTTCTGAAAACAAAGAAGGATGACCACTAGTTCAAGGTTTCACAATGGGCTCAAGGTCAGTCTAGGCTACCCAAGAGCCCACACCCCCACCCACCCACCCCCCCACCCCCCCAAAAAAAACCCCACCAAACAAAAAACAGCTATGATGTTAAACAAAGACAGGATCAAACTGGGTTCCTATGATGGGGCAGAAACAGGAAATGGAACAAAGACTCAACTAGCACTAGCTACTTCTCTAGAGGAACTGGATTTAATTTCCAGCACCCACATAGCAGCTCTTTAATTCCCGCTGCAGAGACTCTGACATCTACTGTTGGCCTCCACAGGTGCCAGAAATGCAAATAGTAAACAGACATACATGTAGGAAAGTAAAAGCATATGGATTTTTAGTAAAGAGCTACTACACTGGAGTAAGAAATTTGCCAAGGAAAAAGTGGGGCGGAGAGGCTACTTGGTTTCAGCTTAAATAGAAAAGGGTAATAGTATGAAAACAAACACCAGGTGACCTTTCCAGGTGGCTCAGGACATGTTTTTCTTAGGGCTCACCTTGTTCCTTAGATTCTCTAAGACTATGGACCATAGGGTCACTATCCTTTGCTTCGCAGCTGGCATCCACTTATGAGTGAGTACATACCGTGTTCATCTTTCTGGGACTGGGTTACCTCACTTGATGGTTTTTTTTTTTTCGTTTCCATCCATTTGCATGCAAATTTCAAGATGTCATTGCTTTTTCCTCCGAAGAGTACTCTAATGTGTAAATGGGCCACAGTTTTTTTATCCATTCTTCAGTTGAGGGGCATCTAGTTTCCAGTTTGGGGCTATTACAAGTAACGCTGCTATGAACATAGTTGAACAAATATCATTGTAGTGAAAGACCCTGGAGACCCGCTACCCAAGAATCCAACAACGGACCACTGGATGCAACATGCAAGAGGTTCTTTATTTTCTTCACACAGGCACCTGCGGGTGGTGCAGCCTCAGTAAAACCTCGGCTAGCTGAGCACCCCGGGCTTCAGGTTACAGGCTTTCTATAGGGAAATGATTACATAATGATCACATTTTATTGGCTATTTATTTTTTGGCTATTTATTTATTTATTTTATTGGCTATTTATTGGCATTTTATTGGCTATTTTTAATCAAGCATATATGTCATCCTGAGGGCACAGCTGTTGCCCCCTGAATTCCCCAAAAAACAACAAGCATCAGACATAGCTGACTTAAACATGCACTCTGGATTTTTTTTTTTTACTCTCCGCTGTCTTCCTGTTAGCCCAGCTTTTTTTAGCCGCAGGTTCTGTAGACTTCCTCTATCAGCTGTCTGCTGATCATCCCCCCCTCCTCTTAATTTTGTTTCCATCTTATTTTGTTTCTATTTTAGTTCTAGCAAGCCAACACAGAATTTCAGGGCTGGGGTCTTTCAGTAGTATGATTGAACATCTTTTGGGTATATGCCCAAGAGTGGTATTGCTGGGTCCTGAGGTAGACTGATTCCCAAGAAACCGCCATAGCAATTTCCAGAGTGGTTATACAAGTTTGCATTCCCACCAGCAATAAGAGCATAGGGGTGGGGGTGGGGGGAGAAGAGAGGATGAAAGGGGAAGGGGAAAAGGGGATGAGGGAGGAGAACTTGAGGGAATGGGATAGTAGAGATGAAGAAAGGGCAGAGATTAGAGCAAGGAAAGAGGCATTTTGATTGAGGGAGCCATTATGAGGCTAGCAAGAAACTGGGCACTAGAGAAATTCCCAGGAATCCACAAGGATGACTCCAGCTAAGACCCTAAGCAATAGAGGAAAGGGGGCCCGAAACTGGCCTTGTCCTATAATCAAACTGATGGATATCTCAAATATTACCCTAGAAACTTCATCCAGCAACTGCGGGAACAGCAAAGCACTGGGCTGAGCTCCCAAAGTCCAGAAGAAGAGTAGGAAGAGAATGAGCAAGAGGTCAAACCCATAAAGGGGACACTCACTGAAACAGTTTACTGAGCTAATGGGAGCTCAGCAACTCCAGTCGGACTGGGAACCAGCAGCATAGGTCCAAACTAGTCCCTCTGAATGTGGTTGACTGTCGTATGGCTAGGGCAGACTGTGGGGCCACTGGCCGAGGCATCAGGATTTATCTCTATTGCTTGTACTGGCTTTTTGGGAACTATTCTGTTTGGATGGATACCTTGCTTAACCTAGATATTAGTAGTGAGGGCCTTGGACCTTCCACAAAGCAATGTGCCTTACCCTGTCTGAGGAGTGGATGGGGAGTGGTATGGGGTGTAGGTGGAAGGAATGGGAGGAGAGGAGGGAGTGAGAACAGAGATTGGTATGCAAGATAAAATAAGATTGTTTTCTTTTTAAAAAATAAATAAAACTATAAAAAATTAAATAATCACCAGGACTGTACACATAATTTTACTCAACTGAATTACAAGCAAGAACACTCTTAGATTCTGGGTATGCTCAGTCTCTTGTTCCACTCATGAGTAACCCATGGCCCCCACATTCAGAGCGAACACCAAGCTGATTCTAAAAGCTAAGCAGGTCTAGGGCAGTGACAGTATGAGGCTCAGAGTTTCCCTTCAAGGAGTACAACCTGCTATCAGTGACTTAGAAAACAGTATGGTACAGCAGAAAAACTTTATGCCTTAATTTAAATTTATCTGGACCTTCCTAGTACACTGTTACTGTTGTAGAAAATTAATAATAACCTCACTTAACACAAAAAAGTAATGTCTCAGTACTTACACAGGACTCAAAATGTATGCTGTATTTAAGTAATCTGAACTCAAGAATCCTAATTATAAACTGGTTTAAATGGATGAAGAAACAACCATTCTAATGATTCTCCACTTGTAAGCAAGAGCTTCATTTGATAGCACATTTCACATCTGCTGCAATACACAATCATTAATGTAGACATATGCAAGGGGGAAGTAATGTGAAGATAAACGATATTTGAGTGGACACAACCTAGAATCCCAGAATCCTTGGAAGGCAGCTAGACTTCCCCAAATGTGAGACCAGAATAGTCTACTAGATGAATCCCAGGAATGCTTCTCAGCAAATGACTAATTCATTAATTAAAAATTTAGAAGCAGTGCAAATGCTTTGTGACAAAAAGAAAGTCCTTTCCACACACTCTCATTACTGTCTATAAGAAAAACTTCAGTCTTCATTCAAAGACAGGATACAAAAACAAAAAACTCTGAAAACAAACAAATGTTCGGTTAGAACACCAAAATATTTTATGCTATTTGTGGCTATTGTGAAGGGTGTTGTTTCTCTTGATTTCTTTCTCAGCCTGTCTGTCAACTGTTTAAAGGATGGCTATTGTTTATTTTTTTTTTAGTTATTTTTGTATCCTGCTACATTATTGAAGGTGTTTATGAGTTGTAGGAGTTCCAAGAATTTTTGGGGTCACTTATGTAAACTATTGTATCATCCGCAGATAGCGAGCGTTTGACTGCTTCATTTCCAATTTATATCCACTTGATCACCTTTTGTTGTCTTACTACTCTAGCTAGAACCTCAAATACTATACTGAACAGATATGGAGAGAATAGACAACTTTGCCTTGTTCCTGATTTCAGTGGGAAGGTGGCTGTTGGCTTGCTGTATATTGCCTTTACTATGTTTAGGTATGTTCCTTGTAACCCTGCTCTGTCCAAGACCTTTATTATGAAGAGGTCTTGTATTTTGTCAAAGGCTTTTTCAGTATCTAATGAGAAGAGCATGTGTGTTGTTTGTTTGCTTATATGGTGGATTACACTACAAACTTTTCTATGTTCGAAGATCCCTGCATTTCTGGGATGAAGCCAACTTGGTAATGGTAGATGATTTTTCTGTGTGTTCCTGGATTCAGTTTGCCAGTAATTTAGTGACTAATTTTACATCTGTGTTCATGAGTGACACTGGTTTATAATTCCCTTTCTTAGCAATGTCTTTGTGGGGTTTGGGTACCAGAGTAATTGCAGCCTCATAAAAAGTTTGGAAATGTTCCTTCTGTTTCTATTGTGTGGAACAATTTGAGGAGTATTCGTTATTTGTTTTTCTTTGAAAATCATATAGAATTCTGTGCTGAAACCATCTGGCCCTGGGCTTTTTTTTTTTTTTTTTGGGTTGGGAGACATTTGATGACTGTTTCTATTTCTTTAGCGATTATAGGTCTATTTAATTTGCTAATCTGGTTTAGATTTAATTTTGGTAAGTGATATTTATCCAGAAATTTGTTCATTTCCTTTAAGTTTTCCAATTTTGTGGAGTACAGGTTTTCGAAGTATGACCTGATGATTCTCTGGATTTCCTTCATGTCTGTTGGTATGTCCCTTTTTGTTTGATTTTGTTAATTTGGATATTCTTTCTCTGACTTTTGGTTAGTTGAATTTAAAGGATTGTCTATTTTGTTGATTTTCTTAAAGAAACAACTCTTCCTCTCATTGAGTCTTTGTATTGTTTTGTTTCTATTTTGTTGATTAATTTGATTATTTCCTGTTGTCTAATCCCCCTGGGTGGGTTTCCTTCTTTATGTTCTAGACTTCTCAGGTGGTCTGGTAACTCACTAGTATGGGATTTTTCCAGCTTCATTATGTAAGCATTTAGTGCTATGAACTTTCCTCTTAACACTGTGTTCCATAAATGTGGGTATGTTGTGTGGTCATTTTCACTGAATTTTAGGAAGTCTTTAACTTCTTTATTTCTTCCTTAAGCCATTGGTGATTCAGATAGTACTATTTAATTTCCACATGTTTTGGGGCTTTCTGAAATTAGTGTTGCTGTCGAATTCTAATTTTAAGCCACAAATGGAAGACTTGTATTACAACAACTTTAAATCTTTGAAGAAAGAAATTGAAGAAGACATCAGAAAAATGGAACCACCTCCCATGCTCTTGGGTAGACTGACATAGCAAAAATGGCAATCTTACCAAAAGCAATCTACAGACTCAATGCAAAACCTATCAAAATCCCAGCAAAATTCTTCACAGACCTTGAAAGAACAATACTCAACTTCATATGGAAAAGCAAAAATCCCAGGATAGTCAAAACAATCCTGTACATACAGTAAAGGAACTTCTAGAGGCACCATAATTCCAGACTTCAAACTCCACTATAGAACTACAGCATGGTATTGGCATAAAAACAGACAGCTGGACCAATCAAACACTGAGAAATCAATCCATACACCTATGAACACATAATTTTTGAAAAAGAAGTAAAAATATAAAACGAAAGAAAGAAGGCATATTCAACAAATAGTGCTGGCATAACTGGATATCAACATGTTCAAGAATGAAAATAGATCCCTGTCTATCGTCAATCAGAAAACTCAAGTCCAAATAGGTCAAAGATCTCAACATAAAACCAAGATGAGAAAGTGGGAAGTACTCTTGAAATCATTGGCACAGGAGACCACTTCCTAAATATAACCCCAGTAGCACAGACACTGAGAGAAACAATTACTAAATGGGACCTCCTGAAACTGGAAAGCTTCTGTAAAGCAAAGGACACAGTCAACAAGACAAAACGACAGCCTACAGAATGGAAAAAGATCTTCACCCACCCCACATCACACAGAGGGCTGATCTCCAAAATATACAAAGAACTCAAGAAACTCGTCATCAAAAGAACAAATAATCCAATAATAAAAAAAAAAGAGAGAAAACTCTCAACAGAGGAACCTAAAATGACTAATCGATACTTAAGGAAATGCTCAGCATCCTTAGTCATCAGAGAAATGCAAATCAAAACAACGCTGAGATTCCATTCTACACTTGTCAGAATGGCCAAGATCAAAAACACGGCTAACAACTTATGCTGGAGAGGTTGTGGGGTAAAGGGAACACTTCCACATTGTTGATGGGAGTGCAAACTGTTACAGCCCCTTGGAAGTTGAGTATGGAGATTTCTCAGTAAATTAGGAAAAGACCCACTTTTGGCTATATACTCAAAGGGTGTTCAATCATACCATAAGGACATATGCTCAACTATGTTCATAGCAGCACTATTTGAATAGCCAGAACCTAGAAATAATCTAAATGTCCTCCAATTGAAGAATGGATAAAGAAAATGTGGTACATTTATACAATGGAGTACTAAACAGCAAAAGAATAAAAAATAAAAAAATAATAATGACATCTTGAATTCTGTTGGCAAATGGATGGATCTAGAAAATGTCACATGGCCGGGCGGTGGTGGCGCAAGCCTTTAATCCCAGCACTCGGGAGGCAGAGGCAGGCGGATCTCTGTGAGTTCAAGACCAACCTAGTCTACAAGAGCTAGTTCCAGGACAGCTCCAAAGCCACAGAGAAACCCTGTCTCGAAAAACCAAAAAAAAGTCACATTGAGCAAGGTAAGCCAGACCCAGAAAGTATTCATTTATAGGTGGCTTTTAGACATAAAGCAAAGAAAAACTAGTCGACAATTCAGAACCCCAGATAACCTAAGCAAAGAGATCCCAAAGACAGACATACATGAATCTAATCTACATGGGAAGCAGAAAAAGACATGAACTCCTGAGTAAATTGGGAGCATGGGGATCGTGGAAGAGGGTAGAAGGAGAGGGGAGAGGAAGGTAGAAAAGGAGGAGAGTTTGAGAAAATGATATATAGATCAATAGAAACAATTAAAATTTAAAAAAAAGTCTTAAAGAAAATTAAGAAATGAAGTCATTTAACTGCACAGTTATCCAACAGTGAGAAAACCTACAAATGAAGTAAAAACTAACACAAAATATTTATTAAGCAAAGGGCTTGATCCATTTACAGAAATTACACCAAATAAAAAATATTTTCAAACATCAAACAAGTATTTCTTTTTTTTTTTTTTTTGGACAGGGTTTATCTGTAGCTTTGGAGCCTGTCCTGAAACTATCTCTGTAGACCAGGCTGACCCCAAACTCACAGAAATCCTCCTGCCTCTGCCTCCCGACTGCTGGGATTAAAGGCGTGTGCAACCATAGCAATCTATATGTCTCTCCTGGACCCAAGGCAAACCTCATGATGTGAGCGTGTGAGCATGGATTCTGTAAAATGCATTTACTCTTCGTCTAAACAAGCAATGCGGTACCAGCTTAGCACACATACCCATTGCCTAGGAAACAGAGGTGTTGTACCCATTCATTCTTTCCTATGGACTAGTTGAACTAATATAGAAGGTATCTACTGCCCAGAGAAACACACCATCTCACTTGGTGCCAATATCTTTGAGGCCACACACCCTCTGACCAGTGAGCTCCAAATGTCTGAAATGGCCCTTAAAGTATTTGCAAACCAACTCACAGACTCTGGCAATGGAGTCTATTGTATGGTCCATGAAGGCCTTCACCCTCACAATTGACATCTATAGCATCACCAGTGATGGGCTCTACTTTTTATTCCACAGAATTTGTTTGTCTAACTATATTCAATGTTAGTAGAGTTACAGCTCATTTCTCAGGATAGGTAAGTATGTCCAAGATCGCCAGTCTCACGCTGGAACAGAGAAATGATTTTGACTCAGGTACCCTACATAACAATGAACTTGAAGATGACTTGCTAGGACAGGCATTAATAAAACTTCCACTGTTCTTTCCTTTAACATGCCATAATTAGTCAATAGATTATGAGATTGCTAGGAATCTTGAGACCCTGGCAGGACAGATAGACAGAGTCCAGCATTTATCATCTGTACTCAAAGAAGACACTATTGTCTATACCCATAAAGTAAGCAATTAAAAACTGCTCTTTATACTCCTAGCACTAGTGAAAAGGGTGACTGAACTAGCATCTTCTGTAGTTAGAAGAGGGGACTGCCCTAACTGTCATCAGAGTCTTCATCCAGTAACTGATGGAAACAGATGCAGAGATCCACAGCCAACTACTGGGCCGAGCTCCAGGAATCCTGTTGAAGAGAAGTAGGAAGGATGTAAAAAAATGTTTCTTATTTGCTGTGACTAATAGGATATTTAGATTTGACTATACTTGTTTCCCCACGTAGATAATATTCCACTGAATGAAGCAGAGCTTTTGGCTTTTTGTAGACTTAATATTGGCCCCTCTGGAATATAAATTCCTTATTATTTTGAGCATATTTAATAAACCTCATTTATAGAGGAACTACGATAATGAGGTCCAGAATCTCCTATCGCCCCAGAATTTACAAACCAGCTATGAATGATTCTGGCAGACACATCTGTGAAAACTGTGATTAAAGAAACTTCTTTAGGAAATGTTTCATCTCCATGATGACAACCCAGGCTAGGAATATTATTTTCCAGATTCTTGGTTCTGCCTTACTATACCATTGTCACTTTGTCAAAAAAGGGAATGTATAAACATTGGCCATAGATTGTAGTAGGGGGCTGTTCATTCATCCTGGCTGCCCAGCCATAAAAAAAAACATACAGAAACTACATTAATTATAACACTGTTCGGCCAATACCTTATGTATATTTTTAGCTAACTCTTATATCTTAAATTAACCCATTTCTATTAATCTGTGTGTCACCACAAGGCTGTGGCTACCCATAAGGTTTTGGCGAGTTTCTCTCCCCTTTGGCAGCCACATGGTGCCTCCTTGACTTCATCTACTTTCTCTCTATGTATCTGTTCAGATTTCTCACCTGGCTTTACTCTACTAAGCTACTGGCCTAAACAGCTTCTTTAATAACCAATGGTAATAAAACATACTCATAGCATAGAGGGGAGTCCCACATCAATAGACCGAAGACTGACATCTGTGGACTCACTAGACTTCCTGATGCTCTAAAACCAAAGACTGACATCTGTGGACTCACTAGACTTCCTGATGCTCTAAAATAGACCAAAGACTGACATCTGTGGACTCACTAGACTTCCTGATGCTCTAAAATCATCATTTGCTGTCTCATAATAATCAACGTAGAAAAAATTGAGAAACAACATTGTTAGCTAATTATGAAGTTTACTGGATTCCTAGTTGCTTTTTTCCTTAATAAAAGAACAAATACCTGGCCCACAGCCATGAGCCACATGTTCCTACTTGACAAATTTTAAGTAAAAGACCAAAGGAAAGCCGGGCGGTAGTGGCGCACGCCTTTAATCACAGCACTCGGGAGGCAGAGGCAGGCGGATCTTTGTGAGTTCGAGACCAGCCTGGTCTACAGAGCTAGTTCCAACCCAGTCTCCAAAGCCACAGAGAAACCCTGTCTCAAAAAACCAAAAAAAAAAAAAAAAAAAAAAGACCAAAGGAAATTCATCCAGGAAACTATGACCCTGACTAACTACCTAAGATTCTATATGAATAGAAATTAAATAATCACAGACTTCACAACTCCCACAAAATTAATTCAAGGTGCCCCATAAATTGTTGTTTTTGATGCTCCAGCTACTGATACTTCTTCTAAAGTGGCCCCACGCTCCGGAGCTTTCTCTCCAAATGGAGGTGATCTCCTGCAGAGCCTGCTGTGGCTCTGCAGCCCTTCAACCTCCTTGTGGTTTCAGGAAAACCCAGCCCCAGTGATGCCCAATCACAAAACAATGTAGAAGAACAATTTAACATCTTCTTCCTGCTACACAGATTACGGCACAAGATATGACATCTGCCCTATGCAACAGTCCAAGGCCATGCAAACTTGAGTCTGCAGCTCAGAACCTCCATTTACCCCATGGAACTGAAATTTACTGACTCACACCATGGTGGCTGACAGGAACAGAATGGTAAAATACTGTAATCACCCCCTCTTTACCATTTCCTAAACTATCTGTAACATTTATAAGACAAACCTTAAAGTGAAATGAAAACATTCAGAACTTCTAGAAAACAAGTCTTCAGTTTTCCAATCTGTCTTCCTACTACACAACAAAAGCAATGCCTGGGTGTACACACTGGACGATGATATTACAAGCAGAGCCTCTCCATCCCCAAGGAATTCACACTCGATGTGGCACAGAGGCCACTATCCAGGTCACCACAGGGACCAATAGAACCACAGTCCGAATCACTGTCCACCCCAGTCCCAGCAGTTTGGACTCTGATAGCTCAGTCAAACTGTTCTTCCTCATCTAGGGACAGTGTCCTCTACACTCACCATGGCATAGCTGTGGTCTTCCTCACAGTCCCTAAAACAGAATCAGAGGGGATTCCTGGAAAGAACCAGTAAGCTACCTCCCATTATTGCTCCTGATTGCTAAGTCTTCCCAGAGTCCCTGATTAGCTAGGACCACCCAGCTGGGCCTCAGGACAGTATCAGCTCCACTACGGGGTGAGCAGAGATCAAATGATTCAGACAGCCAGGCCTTCCCAGGTCTGCCCTTCTACCCAAGGGGCAGACAGGGTCCTAGTCTGGGAAATGTGTAGTTCAGTGGAATCTTTCATTCTCCTATATCACTTACTGTTCCTCTTCCAAGGCACAGGGTCCTTTGTGTGCACATTCCATTACAACTCAATGTCCAGTGCAGCCAACTCTTTGCTTCACAGCTGGGAAGTGCTGCAGCCAAACACAGGTCACATTCAAACTGTAACTCTTGTTAAACAAAAAGAAGCCATGGATTAGAAAACAATGAAGTGTCTATGGGAGGGCTTGTAGGAAAGAAATGGTATAAGTGATGCAATTATAGTGCCAAAAAAAAATGTTAAAAAGTTGAAAGAGGCTTTATAGGCACTCGCTTCAGAGATTTGAAATTTGTATTAGAGCACACCAAGTACTACCCACGCCACTGTTCTCAGGGTGCGCATCGTAACCCTTTAAAACAGCCATGTTGGGCAAGAAGACACCATCTATCCAGTTCTTTTATTTTGGTTCTACTAGTGTAACCACAGTAATTTGGTTTCAGGAAAGTTCAGTTCTTTATCCAGATTCTTGATTGCCAGGTCTGTGAAACTGACAAATGGCCAATCAGAACATTTGCCAATCATCTAAAATTGATTGATTACCTTACTACTCATAGCTAATGTCAACTACTGTCAAAGTAGGAAAGCTTTCACCCTCCTTGCCCATCCTCTCTGTGCTGTGACTACACCTGCTGCGTAGTTGATCAGTGAACTCGTTCCCAATAAAACCCGACGGAGATGACACTCATTCACTGCTCTGCTTTTTCCTTCTCACAGAGCTGTCGATCCCAGCCCCGAGGAGCAGGACTGTCTTCCCATCTCTGGGCAGCAGAAGCAGGGTCCCACAGTGTGAGGACCCTCGGGCTACAGGAGACACTGATCTAAGCCTTCCTAATGCTGTAACCCTAATACAGTCCTCACGGTGTGTGTGTTATTTTCACTGCTACTTGATAACTAAGTTGCTACTGTTATGAATGTAATATAAATATTTGTGTATTCTGATGGTTTTAGGCCATTCCTGTGATAGAGTCCTTTGATCCCGCTAAAGGGAATCCTGACAGATTAGGTTGAGTACCACTACTCTAAAGTGATGTAAATAAATAAAGAAATAGCACCCATGAAAATAGTGGAATGAAATTATTAATGACTGGGAAACATTGGAAAATAGAAACAAAAAGAGATTAAAGCAGTAATGCACTTAAAGAAAATAAAATTTTAAAAATCATACCAATAATTAATTTTTAAAAATTATATAAAAAATTGGAAGGACAGTTATACTGACTTTGAAACAGAGTATGAACTTCCTTGGTAGAGAGAAAGCCATTAATAAGCTATTGTATACTGTGTCCTATGTAAAATGTCAGCTGCTGAGTGCTGTAAGCTGACACAGAGTTACAGCCAATGACCTTTTCCTCAAACCTCACAGCAGACTTAAATGTGTCAACCAGGACACATACCTGCATAGGAGACTTCCCCAGTTGGAAACTAAATACTCAGAATTTCAAGCTTCCCTTCCTAAATTGTTCAGCCACCTATCCTGTCTGTCTTCATTCACATTAAGGAATTAATGCATGCTGGGAAATGACACAGAAAGTTCTTCACACTGTCCCATCAGGTCCCTCTTTACGGTGGAGCCCAACGCCTGCAGCCTTAGTCTAGTCTGCTTCCCCTGCAGTGCGCCAGGTCCATGGTTGCTCCTCTTCTGGTCTGAAGGGGGAAGCCTTGCTCCAGTGCTCCACACACCAATCCTCTGCCTGTTACTGGAATGCACAATCCCCTATGCGACTGGAACTGATCATTTTAGAACTCTGTGTTGCTACAGACCTATAATCCAAGAACTTGGGGTGGTTAGTGAGGAGGATGGCAAGTGCCCTGTTGCACTACAGACAGGGTTCAAATTCACCTAGGCAACATCAGAGACCTTGACTCAGAACCATTTTCCAAAAAGACTGGAGATGCAGCTGCTTCAGAATTAATACACCTGTATGTCACCAAAGGACTTACTGTTGGTTGTGACCTGTAAGGGTCCCTTGAGCAGCTTGTTAGAGGCCTGTTCTTTGATGGTGAGGGTATTTAGAGGTGGGTCTTGTGGCTGAAAGCAGGGTTATCTCCTTTCTTATGGAAAGGTAGCTTAATGGCTGGTTAATCCTGGTGAATATTTACATTTTAACATACTAATCTCTAACAGGCATGGTTAGCATATACTTGTCTTTGGGTGTTTGGAGGTAGCCCTCCCTTAAGTCCTTAACCCATCAAATCTATTCTCAACAATTCTACTCTTCTAAATCACAGTTTGGCATGGAATGCTGCTCTACACAGAAGACACCATTTACAAGCTCCACTAAATTAACTCCAGATGGGTCCTAAACCTGAGTTTGGCAAATCTGCCTTCCATAGAGACAACACAAGCACTACAGGCGCCAGCATTTTCACAGTGAAATACAATACAATACAAGCATTTCACAACGACGTCAAAAACAAGTATATTTCTAAGCGCAGTTCCGCTTCCAAAGGTATTCGGAGGCTTCTGCCTGGCTCAGGGTGTTGCACTGACCAGGCAGAAGCATACCGAACTGACTTCTGGCTCCCACCCGGGCAGGGGAGGACCCACCACACGGGCTCCCGCGGCTCAGCCGGCCACTCCACCCTCTCTGAGGACAGAGGCCACCTGCTCACCATTGCCAGCTACGCCTCCCCATCTGGGGACAGAAGCCCCTCACTCACCATGGTGCGGCTGCACGCTCTAGGCAACAGAAGCACGTCACAGAACACAACTTCCGACTTCCTCAGCCTGGAAGCTGAGCTAGAAGCCTCGCTCCCGGAAGAACCGGGACTGGCCTGTCCTCTGGAAGTACTGATTGGCTAGAGACGCCTGAGTGACAGGTTGAGTTTCCTTGGAGACAAACCTAGTGACCTGAAGGGAAACAGCACAGTGGTTCCCAGTCCTGGCTTCCACCAGAAGCACAGACCTATTCCAGATTGGCTGGAGATTTATGCCAAATTCAACAGCAACTCGCTTGTTAATGTAAAACGATGATTTCAGTTTTAAAAGGAATATACTAATAACAAGGCTAATTAGAAAACGTTGCACAAGAGGAAAACAGGGTATCTCAAGAACATTATAAACAAAATCCACAATGGTGTTGGAACTGTTAACCGGAGACACGTGTAGAAAAAGTAGCGTTCTTTTGATCGGAAGCAACCCCTCCACAAATATCCTGTTCCCAGATCTTTGTCAGCTCTTCCAAACATATTCCTGGTTTTAGAGAAGGAACTCTCAATACATCAGGCCCTTAGGGATAGCTCCCAAGGTGTAGGCAGGTTGACAAACTCGGAAACGCCTACTTTTTCAAGTACCTTCTAGAAGGTCTGCACTTTGCATTTGACGTTTACGTTTAAGAAGCATTTGGAGTTAATTTTGTGAAGGTTGTAAATGACATCTTATGTACTGGGTAGCACCCCACTACTAAGCTGTGAAGTAAAAGAATAGAACTGGTGATAAAAGGATTTACCAGCACTTAGGAGATAGTAAGCCACACAAAGTAGAATTTAGCTAAGGAAAGTCTGCCTCTGAAATACCCCAAAGTTAAGTAGTATGCTAACCAGACCTGTTAAAGATTAGGATGCTAGCATGCAAAGGTTTGTTCACCTTTATGTATACTGTTATTGTCCACAAGTCTGTGGCAAAAACCATCCATTGGATATAAATCCATGGAGAGTATAGAAAGAACCCTCTGTGTAAAGATCTCTGTATACCATGCTGAAGCATTATAGTTTTAACAGGATTTCTTATTTGTGTTGTACTGGGTGCTGTAAACATCATTTTGATAATTTTTGTTATGTTTTGATTTTTCTTTGTATCTTCTACATAGACCCACTACAAACCAAAAGTATGGTTATATTAGTGATACCATGTATTTTAAGAAGACTGTCTTGTGTTTTCTGTAAGAATTAGTTTAACAGATTGTACTGTCATATTAATTTATTACATTATATTATACACAGTTTCTCTGCTCTACACTATCTACAGACAAACAACTGGCACTTCTTATGATCAGCTGTGAGTGTTCATAGAGGATGTGCCCATCACCAGGTTTGCTGATTATTGACATTCCAACATGGAAGGTATCCTCTCCTTCTGAATATACAGCCTCTTTCCCAGGCAGCTGTATGAAATTCAGCCCTAATGACATGTTGACCCTCTGGTTTGGGGAAGGAGCTGAAGTTCATAGCCTAGAAAAGACTTGGGAGGAGTTGGATTCTTCATTTGCATGTGTGAGAAAGTCATCTTAAAAGTGGGAATTTGCCTTGAGTGCTTCCCTCCTCTTTCCACTGAGGAATGTAATGCAATGCCCAGTACATGGGCAGTGGAGAGTAGAGAAGCTGAGCTCCACACATGCAGGTGTGGGAGAGCTGTTGTACATACCGGGTGGACACATCCTGTGTGGCTGCCTTTCAGCATCTCTCTTTGTTAGAGCTGCTATTGCTGTGAAGAAACACCATAGCTACGAAACTCTTATAACGCAAACTATTTCACTGGGGATGGGTTTAGTCCACTTTTGTAATGGTCAGAAGCACGGTAGTGTACAGGTTGGCATGGTGCTAGAGAAGAAGCTGAGTAATCTACATCCACATCAGCAGGGAGCAGAAAGTGACCATGACACACTTCCCCCAAAACGACATATTTCCTAATAGGGCCACTCCCTATGAGAATTTGGGACCAATCTGATTTGAACCACCACAGTATCCAAACTCCTGGATCTCCTCAACCATGGTCAGTAAGTACAGGTCAACAAACTCATTGGTTTCCCCAGGGCAGACATTGGTGAAATTGTACTCGCATTGTCAGTGGGACTTATGGAGATGGGATACTTATTGCATCCTTCCTCCAGGGAGGAAATTCTCACAACTAATCATAAATGTATTTGTTAATGTTCCTATGTCTCATGACATTAGAAAAAGGAAGCAGTACATAAAAGAACACGTTAGAAGGATGAAAGCATAGAAATGTCCTTAGGAAAGCGGAACTCAGATACACGAGGATGACAACTGCTCGATGGCTCTGGAATGAAACAAGACTAGAAAGCTTTCTCAAGTTACAAGTGTCTGAGTAAGTTGTTTAAGGTACATAAAAGATGATATTTAGAGATTATTACTGTATTAAAGTTGACATGAAAAGATTTCTTTTACCACATATTAATAAACAAAACCCATACACAAATATTAAAGAAAAATTCTGAGGCAAACCACAAGTGACCATGAAAACACCCAGGACAGCTTGCTTTCCTCAACCTTCTGACCATGCCTATTACCTCAGGGCCACTCTCTCCAGTTTTAGTTAGTCCAAGACTTGCTAACCCTTTCTTAGCCAAATGAATAGAAACTCTGCCTCTCAGACTAAATGTTCTTTTCAAATTGGATAATGGACTGGCCACATAAATGAAATTTCCATAGCATTTACAAGATCAGATATCAACTATTTCAAGGACTGGCTACAGTATAAGTCAATAAAAATTTTATTAAGTTATGTCTGGCTATTGCAATATTATACAGTAGCTAAAATTCCCAAACTGATGTAAAAGTGACCTGTGGGTACTTTTTGGATACTATTCCCATGTGGTTAGAGAGCCTAAAAGGGAGACTATCTCTCCCCTTTCCACATGAGTTCAATGAGCACCCTGGGGATTAAAGTCATTGGTCACTGGTTATCTTGTTCACAGAAGCCATGGAGACCCCATTCAACAAATTAGTCTTTAAAAAAGGAGGGTCAATGTGGGGAAAGATTTATTCAAGGCCTCAAAGAAAGCTACAGTACATAAAGCACAGACTTTTATTTATCCTCACAATGATGGACAAACGGTAAAAGAAAGGTTAGACAAGTCTGAGGTTCCTCTCAAGCCCACATGACCCCTGAGGACCAGTTGCTCAATTGGCCTTGACAACACAGAAAGAAAAGTTAATTCTGGACCCCCTGCATGGTCTTCAGCACTCAGCAGGAACATTTGAAGAAAAAAACTAAGAGAATTGGTAACAAGCAAGGGATCCAGCTCCACAGGCAATAGATGGAAGTCTGCAGGAGATGTTATTGAGACAACCAATCTCAATTGTATTTTCTTCTTCACACAAAGATGCTACCCAGATGTGAGACATCAGACCTTGGATCCCTGAGCAACTGCTAACAGTCAAGCAAGACAGGTTAGTGATTGCTTTAACCCCCGCAAAATTAAATGATGACTAAATGACTCTTATCTCCCTATCCAGAAGCATCATGGGAAAGGTATCATGCTGACCTTTAGCTGAAGAAACAGCTATGAAAAGGTATGAAAGCTGATTGTGGATTCATCACTCTGGAAATAAAGGTTAGAGATAAAAAGTATACATCTAATAGATGGGGGCTATTGTGAGCCCTTCAGGAATGTCTTATGGACTTTGAACATTTTATAACTTTCCAGACTCCAGTAGAGAAATTCTTTTCCTGTCTATACCTGAGAGTTTGGTCTTTACAACAGGCCCTCTGGAATGATATCCCAATACCTGATACCCCAAATTCACGTGGAAGAAGCCAGATCTGTCATCATCTCAACCCCATAATGGTAGTTAGGGTAACCTCTTCAGAGGGAGGTGAGATAAGAACTGGAGCTAGAAATCAACTAGAAAGTTTAGGGTAAAAAATACCCCAAAGAAAAGTAGGCAGTTGCTTTTTTAACTAAAAGCTAGGAGTGTCAGTAGGACTCTTACCAATTTCACCCTTGTCAGAGGACAAAGATGACAAAGTGTTCTGGGAGCTCTGTTCTCTACTGGTAAATGATTCTGAAAACCTGATCAGAGAAAAGGCCCTTGGTCAAAAGAATACAATCTCTGACCTGAGTACAGACATAACATTTCAATGGGGACAGGTCAATCTCCTAGCCAAGGAACCTGGTCTGTGGAGCACAAAAACAAAAACAAAAACAAAAAACCTCATTCAAAACTTTTATAGACTACCTATAATTGATTTATTCATTGTTCATTAGGAATCCCAACTACAGACAAAACTGAAAAACTTTTTTTTTCTTTTCTTTTTTTTATTGTTAAAAAAGAAATTTACATTTACTCCCCTTGTCCCAGGCCCTCCCGCTCCCCAAATATCCCTTCTCCCTCCCCCTGCTTCCTTAAGAGGGGGCAGGGTACCCTGCCCTGTGGGTAGCCCAAGGCCCTCCCACCTCCATCTCAGTCTAAGAAGGTGTGCATCCATATAGAATAGCCAATACATGCAGAAGAGATAGGTCCCTGTGCCATTATCATTGGTTTCTCAGTCAGTCCCCGTTGGCAGCCACATTCAGAGAGTTCAGTTTGGTCATATGCTCATTGAGTCCTGGTCCAGCTGGATTTGATGAGCTCCCAGTAGATCAGGCACACTGTCTCAGTTGATGGGCCAGTCCTTCACGGTCCTGACTTCCTTGCTCATCTTCTCCCACCTTCTGCTCTTTGACTGCACCTTGGGAGCTCAGTCCTTTGTTCTGATGTGAATGTGGGTCTCTGACTCTATCTCCATCCATCAGGTGAAATTTCTACGGTGATTATCAAGATATTCATCAATGTGACTATGGGACAAGGCTAGCTTAGGCACCCTCTCCTCTGCTGCCCAAATACCTAGCTGGGGACATCCCTGTGAACACCTGGGATCCCCTCTAGAGACAAGTCTCTTGCCAATCTTAAAATGACTCCCTTAATGTAGATATCTTA
>JAQHUG010000210.1:2239693-2253441 GCA_028555095.1 Dicrostonyx torquatus
AGTCCCATCACTGCCATACTCTGTATTATTAATAATATTCCTGATCAGAGCCCAATAACTCAAGACAGCTTCTGGTATTGGATTTCCCTCCTTATACATCTTATTTAAGTCCTTTCCCACTTTATCCCAAGCCCTTGGGGCTATGTTTGGCCCAGTAAGTACCAACCAAGGACATTTTTCATCTATAAAACAAAAGAATTTTACCAAATCTTTCTTCTTGACTCTTACTCCTTTCTCTCTGAGCAAACTCTTGAATTCCTCAATAAACCTTAGTTCCTTTGACAATGTATGGCCCATGACTATGAGACGGCAATGAAAAACGCCTTACCTCCTCCTGAAGAAGTGCACAAGTGATGCAGTTGACAGGATCCTCTGTGTCCTGGGATAATCTTTTGCCGTCTGGCAGTTTACCGTTCTTCAGGTCCCTGTTCAGGTGCCACTTGACCCGTCCAGCAGGTCCAGTTATTCAGGGTCTGAAGAGGCTACTACCTGAAAGTCATGAATGAGAGAAAGGGAGAAGACCAAGCAGAATTCACTTGTCAAGTTCGTACTTTATTAGGGAACACTACCAGTATATATAGCTCCGAAATGGGGAGCTAGGCTTGGGGTGGGGGGCCGGGACTTAGGGTAGTGAGCAGCAATTGGGGGTAATAAAATCGCTAGCTAGCACACCTGTGTAAAAGGAAATATTCCCTTGTGGATAGCTAACTTTGGAAGAGGGGCTCTCTGCAAACATCCTTAAAACAATGGTCTCCATATCTTTGTTATGGAGTTAGCTTCCTAGAATCAATAGCCCTAATAGCTGGCTCTGTTAAACATTCTAAGTCAATGGTCTTTGCTAACCTCCTGCTATATTTTATTAGGACAAAGGTCCCTGACATCATCCTGCCAGAACACTCCTTTAGTAGGAAGGCAAATATCTCAAAATAACTAGAAGATTGCCTAAAACTGACCAGATTTATTAGACCCAGTCTTCACAAGAATAAATAAGCCAAGCTGTTGAGAATCACTCTCAATCAAACCAAGTTACAAAGACGCCTGAGACCAGACCAGCTGCTGGGAATAGGTTAAGATCAACTGAATCCCCTGGAAATGACACGGTCTCCTGTTGCCTGGTGGAGCTGCCTGCAAGCTGTGCACTGTGATTTAGGTTCCCCACATTTGTGAGCTGTTCCAAGTGCTGGAGTGGGCTTTGGTGATGCAAGTGTTCTTGCTCCATTTCTGCTCCTGTGAGTAACACCTCACCAGTATTTCTTTAAGTAATACTGTAAAATTAAAACCCCAATGGAACTCATTGGTTCATCAGTTATTTGATATACATACTTTGGTTTGTCATGGCTCCATATCTGGGGTGAGTGGACTATGTTGCATCTTAGTAAGAGAAGATCTGTCATACAACTGATTTACTTAAAGGTCTATCAACTTTTATCATGTAAGGCAAATAAAAATAACTTTCAAATCTTTTATAAAGAGCATATTTGTCCCATACAGGTACAGAATTAAGGAAGAACAATAATTATAACATCCAAAGAACCCATAGATATTTACTTCTCATACATCGGAGACTATAGCCAAAACTATGTGATTTCAGTTTTGTGCAGCAGCTGTGTTGTGCCCATCTCATTTAGGAGGAATCCTTTCACATTACATGTCAAAGTGCTTTTATGCTCATGAGATTTCATTTTATTCAATTTTATAGAAAATCACTTTACTATAATATTATGGGGGAGATAGAATTTAGTACACTTTGTATATTGCATTTGGATTGATAATTGTATTGTTTGGACTCCTATCCCTAATATTCTTCTGATATTTTTTCAAGCTTGATACCTCCAAAGCAGCAGTTTTTTTGACATTGACTTTTGTCATTGAAGAGATGAACAGGTAACACAGTCTTTTGTTCAACATGTCTCTTAATATTGTCTTGTTTAGTGCCTATCATACTATGAAGTTATTCTTCAGTCTAATGATTCTGTCAAATAATTCACAAGCACCTTAATTATGTATGTGAAGGTAGGAGCTTTCCAGTAATACTTATAAGATCATTGTGGTCAACCTCTGCCAGAATTTAGTCATTTTCTACCAGTATCAGTCCCATATGTGAAGGTGTGTAGAATGGGAAAATTGAAATCTTGTCTCCATTGCTGTCTGTCTCAGACGTTCAGGGTTAGTGAGAGTAAAATACTGGATTTGTGCATGAGTGAGCCAAGTAGACAAAAATGAATACTCAGGGATTTTACGAGACATCAGCATTTACTTTTTAAGATAGTAAGGATGAAAAAGTATCAGATAGATTTTATGGATTGCAGTTTTTTCTAAATATTTCTATGACTATGATAGATTATCTTACAAACTGCCAGGGACTGTGGGAATATATGGCAGATGACAACTAATATTCAATAAGTTGACCTTCCAGATGAATAACCCTCTGGTAGAGAACCCCCATGTGACAAAGACCATGAGGTTACTAACTGTAAATTGCTTTGGAAACTCCTCAGCCAATAGCCTTTAAAATACCAGCCCACTTGTGTGTGGTCGCTTGTACTATAAGTGCAGATGTAAAGCTTGCACAGTGACTCACTCTCTCTCTTCAGGTTACTGGATTTGATTTCTGTACCCTGCTCATGCAGAATACTGTTGATCTGTGAGTCTACTGCTAAATAAAGAACTCTTTATTATATTCAATTCTGAGCTAGTATGGGACTACTTTATCACATTCATCTAAATCTGGAGCCCACATGGATACCAACTCTACACCTACTGGGACCGAATCGAAAGGTCTGCAGCTGAAGGTCTCCCACCACTGGCCACCTGGCTTGATTTCACTTACTAAGCAGTTTTTATTTACAAAAACCCTGCCACAGCAGAGCTATACCTTTGGTGGGTCCACAGCATGGTGACTTGGCAATTTCCCAGTCTCATGCAAGCTTCCCTCTCACTGAATTCCCTGCCATGTGGTGACTTGTGCAGTTTCCAGCTTGTGTTCTCAGCTCACAAACTTTGGGTTCCTTGATATTCTGGCCACCAAAATCTCTCCCCATGTACGGAATTGATTTAATTGCTCTTAATTTGCCAAGCATATCTTTCAGTGTTTAAGAAGGCATGAATGCGGAACCAAGTGGGACTGTTCATGCCACGCTGGTTGTGTCTTTCCCCCATCTACCTGCAACCATGACACCTACTAGTCAATAAAGATTATTATACCTACAACAATTTACTGAAATCACATAATGGAGATAAGCTCATTTGATCAATAAAAAACAATAAATTTGAAAGTTATATAATTGCAGACAATATCACCATTCAGGAATTAAATAATCTTTTTGTTTATACCATGGATGGTAGTTTGCATGGCTTGTATGGTTTTTCTGATGCATCCACTAATTTGATACTGGGACTTATCTTTGTTTTTCACATTATATCCTTTAAAAATGGTTTGGTAAAAGAGCCAAGAATGAGGCACTTTTAGAAATGATACAGTCATTATGAACTAATAATGAACAGCTGGCTGATAGGGTTTATACCATCAAAAATCAAAAGTTAGTCAAAAAATTAATACCATTGAAAACTATGACATTAATTTTACAGATACAATACAATCCATGTCAAAGGGTGCTGAGAAATTATCTGAAAGAATTCATACTGTTGAATTTGACAATCAAAATCTGTCAAAAAATTATGATAGGTTAGAAGACAGAGTACCTCTCCAGGAAAGCACTCTGCACACCATCCCAATAATAGCCAAGGATGAGAAGTTATTATTAATAGAAAAATTCATACATTGGAATCATATTGCAGATTGAGGACCAGAGTTTATGTGAGTCAATGAAATCATTAGAAATGTTTACATGTCAAGAGATTCAAGCTTTACAAAAGACAGGGGCAAAATGACTTGAAACAATTGAGGAAATTATTGGAACTAATGAGCAGACAGAAGATACAAGGACAGGATTTAGCCAGTACATGTCAGAGACAACTAACCAAGTGATTTGGCTACTTATCCCATAATCACCTCTGACAAACTCTCCAGTACTAAATACCCCAAAAGATTGAGGGAATATAAATGGAAACTTATAGATCTAAAGGAAATTAAGCAAGCAGTAGTATTTTATGGCCTGCCTTCACCATTTGTTAGTGAGATTATGAATATGTGGGCTTCAAGCAACAAGGCTACCCCTCATAACTGGCTTCAAACAGTTTCAGTGGTCCTGGAAGATGGGCTACAACTACTGTGGAAATGCTATTGGTGAGAAGAGGCAAAAATTTTAGAACAACGGGGAAAAAAGATGAACACATCTTGTCCCTATGCCACACAGAAGCCTTAAATGCTTGGGACAGGACTCAATAACTAGGAAACACAATTGAATTATATACCAGGGTTAAACAAGGCCAAAGAGAACCCTTTAATGACTTTTTACAAAGATTAACTAAGGCTGTACAAATAGGAGCAACAGACCAAGAAGACAGACAAGTACTTATTGAATCTCTGGCTTTTAAATATGACAATTTAGAATTCAAAAAGATACTTAGACCTTTAAAGGTTAGATCAGAACCAATGGAAGATTGGACCCTGCAAACGATGAATGTTGAGATATTTGATTATAATACTGAGGCTTGGGTAGGAGAAGCAATTTCCAAAGGTGTGAGGAGACATCAAAATGCCAAATGTTTTAACTGTGGTAGAATAGGACATCTGAGAAGGGATTGTAGACAAGGCTTTCCTAGTAATAATGTCTCTTCTGGGAATGACAAAAATAGAGGGTCTCAATCTTCCAGATTATGTAGACGATGTGGCAAAGGCTGACACTGGACTAATGAATGTAGACCATCAAAAAATAAACAAGGCAACCTGAAACTCTTTGATTTTCATTGTGAAACTTTTTGAGGGCCTCTCACAGGCCCAAGATTAAACGTGGTCCAATCATTCCCAGTTGCTGTGGAGTACATGTCCCAACAGAAAAATTAAAAAAATCCAGTGCCTACAGTAAAAAAAAATACTGTTCTGGATGATGCAATAATCATGGAAGATGAATCAAAAACTCCAGTAGGAAATAAGAAACATATATTTTGGCAAACTTCTATAAAATAACAAACCTGAGAGTATGAATAAATAACATTGTAATTGAAGGATTACTGGACAGAAATGCAGATGTGATTATCATTACTCCAGAATCTTGGTATCTGAATTGGCCTCTTCAAGAGGTAGATGTTCATTTCCTAGAAATTAGGACCCTATTTCAAATGAAACAAAGCATGATATGGTTGGATGCAAAGGGCCAGAAGGATAGAGAGGAAGGCTGAGGGCCACATGTGGCTAAAATTGCAGTGAATTTATACGACTATGACCTGCTGCAGCAATGAAACACCCAGATTAGCATTCCTTCAGTCCTAGAAACTCATATTTGTGAGAAAGATAGTATAAGGTACTATGAACAAAGGTCATTAGTCATTCAGGCTGTACAAGAACACAAAGCAACTACAAAACTTTTAGAGGTAACAATATCCCTATATTTTAAATGGTTAAATGAGAGACCAATATGAGTTGAACAACTGCATTTAACAGAAGATAAACTGCAGGATTTAGAATAGCTGGTACAGGAGCAAATAGAAGCTCACCACATTGAAGAATCAAAAAGCCCTTGGAAGCCTTCTGTATTTGTTGTTAAAAAAAAAAATCTGGAAAATAGCGAATGGTGACATATCTAAGAGCTGTAAGTAAGGTAATTAAAACTATGGGCCCTCTACAATTTGGAATTCCTCTGCCTTCTCTGTTACCAAAAGGATGGCCTCTTATAGTTATTGATTTAAAAGATAGTTTCTTCACCATACCTTTGCAAGAAAAGGATAGAGAAAAAATTGCCTCCACAATGCCTGTCTACTTATAATACTTTGCAGACTACTAGGAGATATCAGTAGGCCATCCTTCCACAGGGAATGCTCAATAGCTCCACCCTGTGCCAATACTTCATTAGTCAGCCACTAGAAATAATACATAAACAATTTCTTAAGTATTTGATTTGCCATTACATGGATGACATTTTGCTATCTGATTCAAATGCAGATACTGTATAAAAAATGTTTGAAGAAGTAAAGACAGTTTTGCCTAAATGGGGGTTACAAATTGCTCCTTAGAAAAATACAAAGAGGCTATTCTATTAATTACCTAGTTTATAAAATTACAGAAAATTAGAACAGAAAAGGCACAAGTTAGGAGAGACTTATTGCAGAGTCTTAATGATTTTCAAAGATTGGTAGGAGATATTTCTGGTCTACAATCATCTGTTTAAATAACACCTGATCTAACAATTCATTTAAACAAAATCTTAGATGGTGACAAAGACTTAAATAGTCCCAGGAAATTAACAGCTGAAGCTGAAAAGAATTGATTGTTGTTGAAGAGAAATTACAGGAGGCACATGTGGATAGGGTAAATGCCAATCTTAATTGCATTCTAGTCATATTGCCTTCCATAATTTCCCCTACAGAAATTTTAATGCAGAAGGAAGATATTTTCTTAGAATGGATCTTTTTACCACATAAACCAAATGAAAAATTAAAAACTTATGTGGAAAACATCTCTGAATTAATTATTAAAGGAAAATAAAGACTTCGTCAACTAGAGGGAATAGACACAGCAGATTATAGTGCCTTTTACTACTGATGAAATTTAAAAATTATGGAAAGACAAAGAAGCCTGGCAAAGAGCTTGTGCTAAATTTTTAGGAGCGATCAATAGCAATTATCCCAAAAGTGATAGAATTAATCTTATAAAGAGAACTACTCAAATCCTTCCCTTCATTGTATGTGACACACAATAACTGGAGTCCATATAGTCTATACTGATGCAAATAAATCAGGAAAGGCAGGTTACAAATCAGAAGATTTAAGTAAGGTGACACAAAGCCCTTGCAATTCTGTCCAAAAGGCAGAATTATATGCTATTCTCGTGGTACTAAGTGAGGAACCTCTCAATATAGTTACCAATTCAAAATATGCAAAAAGAGTTGTCATGCATATTGAAACTGCTGAACTTGTATCAGATGATACATAATTGATTTCATTATTCATTCAGTTTCAAGATATAATCAGGAATAGGTTTTCTCATTTATACATAACACACATCTAATTCCATACCAGTCTGCCGGGTCCTCTAGCACAAAGTAATGCAAAAATTGACTGATGCTATTGATTGGAAATTTGCTAAAGGCTTCAGAATTTCATAAGAAACATCATGTCAATAGCAAAGGTTTAAAGAAACAGCTTTATTGCAACAAGCTAAGGAGATTGTAAAGCGATGTCCTACTTGTTTTTTCTATAATCACACATCGCTATCTGCAGGGAATAATCCAAAGTGTACTTAAAAGAATAAAGTCTGGCAGATGGATGTGTTCCACTTTGCAGATTTTGGAAAATTAAATTATGTAAACTACACCATTGACACTTATTCAGGTTTTCAATATGAATCTACTTTGAGCTCAGAAAAGCCTGATTAAGAATTCATGCATTTATTAGAAAGACAGACAATGGTCCAGCAAACTTCTCTAAGAAAATGAAACCGTTTTTTGCTTATTATAATATAAATCATATTACAGATATACCAAACAATTCTACAGGTCAGGCAGTTATAGAAAGATCAAATAGTACTATAAAGGATTGCAAAACAAACAGAAAGGAATGGAAAATAGAGTGCATAAAGCTTTATTAGACTTGAATTTTCTTAACACTAATGAGAAAGGAACAACAAGTAGCAGAGAGACATTGGAAGAAAAAAAACTGAATTAAATCAGTTGGTGTATTTCAAAGACATGTTGACCTCACAATGAATACCAGGAGACATGTTACATTGTGCAAGGGGCTTTACTCTTATTTCTACAGGAGAAGAAAAGCTATGGATACCATCAAAATTAATAAAGATTCAGTTCAAAAAAGAAACCACTTGAGAAAGAGAAATGATGGTTCATTCATAGAGTTAACAATCATATATGTGGTAAGAAAACTTCATAAGTATTGGCACAGGGTTCTGTTCTTGTCTTTGCAGGAAAATATTCATCTTTGAAAAGCCAAGAGACCCTGGATATCTAGATGCCTAAAGAGGAAAAGTTAACTATCCAGATAGGATCACCAAGCAAAGAAAATCATGACTTATGAGGACAGGTCATCTGAGAGTAAAAAAAAAATCACTAAACATACATATGCATATATATTATTCTTATTATATATTTATATTAATATATAATTTTTATTAATAAATATATAATATTTATATACTTATAATATATAATAATAGTCATGACTCACTTAAAACCAAAGCTGGTTTTGGAGTTGGATGATGGCTCCATCCTTCTCTAAATCCAAGCATGTTGTTAAAAGAAAAAGTTAGATTTTCTGTCTCATGTCAAGAGCCATCTGGTATAGGACAAAAAGAAGAAAGAATTTAGAAAAAGTTTTGCTTTTCTCCATATCTATTTTCGCCTCTATTGTAGCTTTTGTTTAATATATGTCCATATAAATAATGTTTATCTTTTCCACAATGAACAGTGAATTTTTCTGCAGTAATCTTTGAAGTTTCCAGGAAGAAGATGGGGCCCCACAACAATTACTCAACCTTTTGATATGATGTCATGATGCTGATAGTGCTATTATAAGACCGGTTTTTGGGTCACAGCTGCTGAAGATAATTTCAACTTGGTAAACTGAAATGGTGCACCTTTTTACAAAATTCTCGCCAGAACTCCAAATAGAAACCTCAGAAAAACTCTACTGTATATTCAGAGACTATTTGAAATACAAGACAGTAATCTTAAAACTTAACCATCATTTTACTTTTAGAGGATCCATAGAGAGAACATCACCCCATGACAGCTGGAAGTAATTCTCTAAGATGATGTCCTGTTTAGAATATGTTTATACTTAGCAAATGTTTCTTCCTTGATATTGTTTATTCTTGATATCTGTTCTTATTTTATATAGTTTTGTTTTGGGTTTGGAACTCTCTTGTTTAAACAAATGGGAGAGGTGCTGTAGGATCTTCTTCAGCCAGTAGCCTTTAAGATACCCGCCCAGTTGGGTGTGGCCTCCAATAATATAAATGCTGATGTAAAGCACGTGTGTGCTCTCTTCTGGCTGCTGGATTCAGTTCCTGTTCCCCGTTCATGCAGAGTACTGTGATCTGTGTGTCTATCCTTTATTAATATAATTGAGTATAATAAATTTATACTTTATTAATATTAATTGAGCATAATAAATAACCCTTTATTATACTCAATTCAGAGCTAGTGTGAAATTTGTTTTTAGTGTCCATCTTTACTCATATATATGTGTGTGTATGTTTGTATACATATATAATTTTCTAATTTTCTATGCTCCATTCTTCAAGGAAGAATAGCATAAATACAATACATTTACTAAGCAAGAACTTAAGCAAAAAGGATAGGGGATTAAAAAAACAGTAACTCTCAAAACTGAAAACATTGAGAAGCTATATGAATAAATAGTTCCACTTTAATTATAGGGTAGCATCAAAATTCAAGTCAATGAGGATTCTTGGGAAGTCATTCCTGGCACAAGTACTGTTCAAATTTTGGGAAACAGGTACAGAAGAACAGCAAATAATTTTGGAAACATCAAAAATTTCCTTCAAAGAGGAGGGTTTGTAGAACTTTAAATGAAATCTGACCACTATCCAGCAATAGTCCATGGTCGAAATAGTTAGAACCAGACTGAGCAAACATATTTCCCCATAACTGCCACCATAGTTTAGAACACACCTCCCCCCACAGCATAAAGTCTCCTTTCCTTAGGAGAGAGCACTTGACATTATTAACATTGAGTAGCCTTTCATAAATCTAGAACTGAAGTGTAAGAATTAATCCAAACAACCTGCAGGACTCAAGATAGGCCTTCTCCAGAGACCACCAGTCCAGCCTAAAGATCAAAAGTGAATATTACAAGAGTAAGTACCTTCTCAGCAGATCATGGAATGGAGAGGGTTCCAATGGACATGAAATTCTTATATTCCTCCTTGACACTAATCACTAAAGACAGCTACAGCAGTTGGGGGACCAACTACTGAAGTCTGAGCAGTCTGCAGTAGTCAAGACTGCCCACTATGATGTCAGAGTTCTGAGGCTCATGACAGAATAACAGGTGCCTTTCTTTTATCTGTTTTTATCAAGATACAATTTTAGGTTCAAAAATAGTTTTAGGGGTGAGCAGAGATGCTATAACTACACAAATTTGTACAATAGAGATACTACTATTCATTCATATAAAAAGAAACCTCTGTCCCTAAACCATATTGCACTATGATAACTACATATATTAGATTATTTTCTGCTGCTCACTGTTCTAAAGTTTGAAAGTGTAAGAGTAGTCTATCAATTTGGCCTCTGGCCACTCTAACCATGGTTATGTCACACCACATCAAATGACATCATGTTGGGCATGAATGAGACAGCATGTGGTGAAACGAGAGCCAGACAAGGAGGACACGCTTACTCTTGGCCTCTGTCACTTATGCTTATGTATTGACTAGAAAGGTCCCACTCAATCACCTTTATCCCTTCAGAAGTCAGCACTTGCAATTACAGGGTGGCCCCCTAGTGAGTGCTATGTCTTAAAATATGCCACTATCTCTCGTCATTGTCACACTAGGACCTAAGCTCCAACATATCAGTCCATGGGATAAAATGATTGCAATCATAGAACCAGGAAATATATACTTGTTCACATAAGATTAGGATATTCCTACTAGAACAATAATTCTTTATTTTATTATTTTTCTTGTTTATAAAATTTTATTATGTTTTAATTTCATAAAATTTCATCACTTTCTCTCCTCCTTTTCCTCTCTATATCTATTTCCTCCCTATATATATTCCTATATCTATTCCCTTGAGCCCCTCCCATCCCTTCCTATCCTTAAGTTGATAGCCTGTTTATTATTATTATTATTGCTTATAAACATATATATATGTATATATTTCTTGCTGATTCTGCTTTTGTTGTTTATGTGTTTATGGCTTCGAGGCTGGCCACTCTGCATTGGAAAACAAATAAAGGGGTTAGTCCCTGACATATGCTATTTTCCAGTTTCCCAGCAGTCATTAGTTTTCTGTATTTCTTTCTCTAGACAAGTTACCATGTGAAATATTGATATGTCCATTGATAGTGTCATTTTTCTGGCATTGTTTATGAAGCCATTTTGAGGAAAGACTGTTTCACAGCTGATTTCCGGGAATTTGGGTTCTGTGATGATCCTGAGCAGGACTGGGGCTGGGTGCTGTGTGATTTGATGCTGTATACAGTGTTTCCAGTTGTGCTGTTCTGCAATAGTCTCCATGCAATGTAAAGAGTGGCGTTTTGGAACGAGAGTGGGTAGTAGTAACTAAACTTACCTGTGAGTAATTGTTGGAAGACATTGTTGACTGGTGGAGGTTGCAGTATCCCCTTGGCCTGGCAGCTTCTCTCAAAAGCTCAGTGATTGAGACTTCCTCCCTCCCCAGAAGAACTTTCTGTCTCTACCTACCCTTATCTGGAGAATGTCCCTGGGTCTGGGGCGGGTGACCTTTTCTGAAAGCTATTTCTAAGCCAGATAACTGATTTATCTTTTTTGTGTCCCCTGGCACAGATTTCAGCTGAGGAGATTTGTGCTAGGAGTTCTGCTCTAGGAACCTCCTGCCACATACAAAGCCTTGTGATAGAAATGTTCCACTTAATGCAAATTATGATTTGTCCTGACTCCTCAATCCTATATATTCCTTATATTCTGGAATAAATTTAGTTGTTTCACCGAAAGTCGTCTCCATTGGTACACTCAGCCTTCTTTAACCCTGGTTCCTGCTTCTGTTCACTCTACCCTCATGGACCAATGCGGTTAGCTAATGAGCCCAAGGAAGAAACAGAGACACAAATATAAAAATAAGATTTAGAAGTTGACAAGGAGCCGTGATGGCCTAGCAAAGTAGTGGTAGTAGATACTTTTCGAAGGTCCATTACCTCACTATCCTTAAAAACCTGGCTAGAATTCTAGCACCAGCTATTATTTTCCTACCCTTGAGTTAGACACAAGGCTAGTTAGACTGTTGTGGGTAGTCACTGAGTGAGTGCTACTTCTCTCTCTCTGTAGCTCATACACACATACACATTTATATATAATATCTATAATATTTATATATTATCAGGCTGTTAATTGCCATGATCCATACATGCTGTAGTTAGATAAGACTGTATATCTCCTTCCCTCCGTGGAAACTCTGTATAGTATTCTCTGTAAACACTGAAGCTAGACCACAGGAAGTGACTTTCAAGTTACATTCAGGTTGCAACTTCTGTGTCCATGGTTTGTAATGTCTTCACCAGTTGTGGGCTCATGATCAAGCCCTGAAAGGAAATCACCAGCTAGACCAGAAAGCTGTATTGCTTGCAGAGTCACTTAGACTGCCCTGACCAATGGTATGAAAGCTTGTTTCTCATACCTGGTCCTGGTTTTACAAATGGCAACAACTGAGCCCTCATGTTGACCCTCCCTTCTGTGGTTGCCAAGTCGTTATCAACTATCCATTTCTGTAGTGGTTTCTTTTCAAGAACACAGTATATTGGGAAGCATAAGCTGTATTTGGGCTTTTGGATTTTCTTTTCCAACAATCATAATTGGAGGCTCATTTAATGATATATTACTGCATATGATTTGGAAGTTTATATGTGGAGTATCAAGTATACATCATGCCTTTGGAACATACATTTATGTACTTCATTTGAATGATTTGTATCGACCTGTAATTTGAAGATTTTGCAAATAAACCATTGTTAAAAAGCAATTTATTTAACCCCACCCACAGTACCTCCAGTGACCAGGAAGCAACAAACTCTCCAGCTAATAATTCCCTGCCACAACAGCAACCACAGGACCCTCCAGCCCCACCTGCACTGGGAGGAAGAGGTGGAGAGCCCTGCTCTCTAAACTCTAGCCCCTGCCCCTCTCCCACACATGGCACCCAGTGACCAGGTGGCACCACCCTCGCTTGTTAACCGTCCCCACCTCCATACCAGCAACCACAGGCCCCACCAGCCTCAATTGAACCTAGACCAAGAAGAGCGTGTCTGAGATCCTGGCTAGAGAGCCCTTCTCTCTAGGCCCCAATTCCCACCCCTTCCCTACCCGTAGCACCCCCAGCAACCAGGCAGCAGCACCCTCTCCTGCCAACCATCTCCAGCTTTTTGAAATCAGCAACCACTGACACCAGCAGCCCTAACTGCACCTGGAGCATCAGTGACCACTGAACCCAACTGCATCTGGAGTGATCACCAGTGTAACAGGCCCCTACTGCAGCTAGAAGAAGAGTGACCACCTGAACTATAGGCCCTACCTGTACTGATTGGGGGAAGAGGGAACCCCAGATGCTCAGGTACCACCTGCATCTGTTGGAGGAAGATATAGGAAGATAGCAGTGTAACAATGCATTCAATAACACAAAGAGCAGTATGGCACCATCAGAAATTAGTGGTCCTACATCAGCATGACCTGAATAGACCAATACAGATGAAGCAGAAGAAAACTACCTTAAAAACAACTTTATGAAGATGAAAGAGACTCTTAAAAAAGAAATGAAAATTTTTCTTAAAGAAATGGAGGAAAGGGGCTGGAGAGATGGCTCAGAAGTTAAGAGCATTGCCTGCTCTTCCAAAGGTCCTGAGTTCAATTCCCAGCAACCACATGGTGGCTCACAACCATCTGTAATGAGGTCTGG